>VXAB01006127.1:24906-184256 GCA_013399175.1 Odontophorus gujanensis | reverse complement strand
CCCCCCTCCGCGCTCCGCCGCCCGCCGTTCGGACCGGCGCGGGAGCGGGGTTCGCCCCTCGCTACCTGCGGCCGCCCGCGGCGGCCCGTGCCCGGCGGGGAGAGCAGCGGGGCTGCGTTCATCTCCGCGAGGGCAGCCTTATCTCCTACAAATATGTGATCCTGGGACACGTCCAGTAATTAACGGGATCAAACAATCTCGCTGCCTTCTCGGGGATTTAGAAAGTCATCATCTGGAATTTATGAGCGTTACAACCTATTTTTTGTTTATTTTTTTTTCTTCCCCTTTGCTTGGATGCGTTGCTGTGTGTGATCTTTCCGCTGTGTGCGTGTGTCCCTCGGTGATTTTTTTCCCCTTTGATGCAAAAAGATGCGAACCATTAACGGCAGAGAGATTCCTCCCAAGTGCTGATTCAGGGAGACCTAAGACTTCTCTGTAGGCGTGGGAAGGGCAGGAACTTTGAGTGGGAGAAAAGATTTGGGATCACTGCGGTGTTTTGGGGTGCTCGATGGGGCTGGCCAGGCTGCATCAGCTCACCGTGCCCCCAGCACCTTCCCACACCTGCCCCACCTACTTCAGGGTCAGACAGGAGAAAGGCAACTGAATGGCAAAAGTTCTGGCCCCTCTGCTCTCCTATGACTCTCTGTGTGCCATATTCTGAGTCCCCGCTGCTTTCTGCCAGCCCCTCTGTGATGGTGACCCCCCAGGCACTGACACTGACAGTCACATCTGCTTGGTTTCCACTGGAAGCCATGCTGGCAGAGGTTCCTGTGTCCTGCCAGCACCATTCAGAGCGCTTCCCTATCACAGTGGATCCCACTGATAAGCACTGCCCACCTCCCTTTACGCTCCATGCCAACTCCTTCCTACACCACAGCCAAGTTGTTCGCAGTTCAACACGAGAAAGGAATGGCTGGGTCCAAAACTAATCTGGAGCAAAGAGAAAAAGCTCAATGTGGGTGCATTTTATTTAAGATCAAAAGCACAATGGTGTGAGATTGTATTATGCTCTCCACGGGAGCCGTGTTTTTCTACTTCCACAATAGGATTAAGGTGTTCAGTGGAAAAGAGAATTACAAAACAAATAAAAAAAGAAGCCCTATAGGCCCGGCTCCAGCTCGATTTGAGGTTTCCTTAAATTAGGAGGATGTTTCAGCCCTCGAGGAGTCTATCATCCCATTTCAAACCACTTTTAAAAACAGTAATTGTGAATGCCAATAATCCTTTTTTTCCCCTTCACTATTTATTGTTGAAGAAACATTCTGCTGTTCATCTTTTATTTTTTTTTTTTTTAAATAAAGGAAGGATGTTACCATCTCTGTATTGACTCATCTCAAAATTGTCAGTCAACCAAACGCTTTTCAGTAGAACCCAAAGACATACCCTTATTTAGCTGTGCATAGCTGAGAATACATGATGTTGAATGTTTATACGCAGGGGTTGGACGCAGCTGGGAGCACAGCTTCAAGCAACTATTCCACCCTGCAGTAACTGCAGAAAGCACAAAAGAACACTTTCGGCGTGACTTATCCAACGAGAGGCAGCTACTGTACAAAGGCTGCTACGTATTGTCGATAGGAAATCTGCCCAGCTCCAGCTAACTTCTGCTTTCCAAACACCAGGGAAGCACAGCTGGAGGCAGGTCCTGTTCTAGCTGAACTCGTGGAATGCAGCCATGTTTAAATAACAGGTATCGCCTGTCTGTACAACAAGCAGCGCGCACCAATAAATCAATTTGTGCCTGCTTAGTGATGGTGGCTTGTACTCAGGTCCCCATTCAACCAACTTGCCCCCAACCCCTGCACTGAAAGGTTATCAGTTATACCTTCAGTTCTGACTCCATCAGGAAAGAACACAGAGGTAGATCTGTGCTTGTGCTGGGCTGTCTCAGGTTCCTTCTGGATTCAGCCCTTTGCCACAATTCTTTGTGAGTTGCCACACGTGCCTTCAGGCCTCATCCTCCTAGAAAACTCAGGCAATTCCCACGTTCTCATACACTGAGTCTTAGCGCACTCATTTTCACAAGGACTGATATAAACTGCAACTTTTCGCCTACGGAAATTGTGTATCACCACCATTCGGATGTATACGTGACTGCCCCAAAGCCCAACTCCTACAAAACAGTGTCATCCTTGTGCCAAATTCATCCAAGTACTGAGCAACTGTGATAATCGTGAAGCCCTATCAAAATGAAGAAACCACTTAGGAACTTAAAAACATCTGTTTCCGTATCAGAGTGTGTCAGCCCTAGAACACCCTTCTGCGGCCCTACTCAAAGCATCGCTGTTATCTCTGACATTTGAAGTGGCTTATCTGCTCTCCGTACCACAGTCAGGGTGTTACCTGCACTGACTTCCGCCAGAAGGAAGAGCTTCTGCCAGTTACGTGGAAGCGATCTGCTTCTCTGCAGGTCCTGACTCCTTTCCCCCAGAGGCAACGGAGAGTCCCAGCTATGACATTTCAAAAAGACATCCAAGTAATTTCCCCGGGAACATGAAGAGTACTGTTGCAGTGTTCCTCCATGGGGTTCCATGTTTTCTGGTCAGCTAGTTCCTCAAACTAAACGATGGATTCGCGCTTCAGCCAACGGTCTTAAATGCAGTTTGGATGCTACATTTAGATTTTGCCAACTAAATAAGGAATATGTTAATTTTTAGTAGACGGTGGATACAAAAGAAACAGGAAATGTTGATTAAGTTAAACGCTGATTTGGTCATCTGTAATTTAAACTGTAGCAGGTACACAAAATAAAAAGATAAAAGGAAGCCAGTCAGAAAACGCAAGGCAGTTGCTTTTAGTTGTCCATGCTGAGCAAAAAATTAAATGTTACAAGAATTCTGTTTCAAGAAGAGTGGAGTTGCCCAAGCAACCCTCATCTCTCATTCTAACATCAGTAACTCTTAGATTTCAGCAAGATCACTCACATATATAAAAATAAGCATAATCTCTCAGGACACACAGATGAATAAAGGCGGTCACAAGGATGGATTTAAGAAGCGGGCTGGAACTTCATTAACACAATATTCTCACATGTCAAGCAGTTAACTGGGCCCGGTGCAGGGATTACAGAGCTACAATTTAGGGCAGATCCTCCCAAATGAGCTCATATCTCAACCTTTCCCCCAGAATAGGAAGGGGGACCTAAACCCCCAAACATTTCATTTAGGTTTGCTTCTTTCCTAGTCACAAACACAGTTGAAAAGCTCCTGATTTCTTATTCCAACTTTAGTTTTATTTCATGCTGGAAATTATCTCAATTTTTCCTTGAAATCCAACAGACTAATAAATGCATATAGCACCATATATTCCATTTCCAAACCCCTCAAATGTTCCATTTCCAAGCCCAACTTTTCAGAGTACCTGTGCCTCTGTGGTGCTTCTAAGACCAGGAAAGCACCCTATGCCTCTTCCAACCACAGCAGAATAGAAAATTAGACCTTTTCTTGGCACTGCAACCAAGTAATAGCATCCCTAGACCATAGTTTCTATGCTGTGGTGCAAAGGGAGAAGAAATACTGTATCCTAAGGCGCAGAGATCCCCACACCCTGAGCTTCACCTCTGTACTGACCAAAGCCCAAGAACCAGCCCAGGATCCCAGCTGGCATTCTCACACGTACATACCCCAGCTTCCCCCTTTCTTCCATGGCTGTTTTCCCCACCATGAGGTTCCTTAATAGTGTTTTCCATTGAGTTTCCACTGGATGTGGAAGAAGCTAATGCAGGATGAGAAACCATGTGGCAATGCTTACTGATGTCTGGAGACCACTAGGAATGTGTCTTGCACAGCTCAGGGGGTCACTTAGTACTAATTAGCCAGGGTAGACCATTAGGGCAGCACGAGTGTGGTACTTGCAGTGTCCCAAGTAATTCAGGGACGTCAGCACTGCGCAGCACTGTGCACAGCCTGCACTGGAATTCAAGTTAAGCACTGTGACATCAAGTCTTCAAGGGGGATGGCATTTTGGAGTTGAGGAAAGCCCTCCAAGTTAAAGAAGTTGTGGTACCTCAGATGGCACAGAATTTTCCAAGAGCAGATGTACCTGTTTTTTTTTTAAACCTAGTCCCATTTTCTAAAACTGATGATCAGCTGAAGAAAGGAGGTAATCAGAGTCATCTGCAGCTTCTGAAAATAGAGGCCAGTTCCTGTAAGGAAGATTTAGCAGGACTGAGTGCTTAGTGTCTTCTCATTAGTGCAGGAGCAGGAATTTATATATACTGTTTTATTAAGACCCGTATCTCTACAGATCTTCTTATATGAAAACAAAAGAAAAAGTGCTGTAAAAGGGCAGACAAATGACTCAATTTCCAGTTACTGCCAAAAGTCACTGATTTTGAACATAATCAACCTTTGTGCTGCAAGATAGAGGGTTTTTTTTTTCTATTAATGTTCAGTAATTAATAGTAAAATAAATCTGAAAAACATGGTGCGATCTTTTTTAAAAGCAGCACAGTTGCCATAGGTTTATCATCCAGCGTGTAAATAGTACCCTCGAGAAAAGCAAACAAATATAAAAATAAAATAAAATAAGGAAATGGCAAATTCTCCAGCCAAGGATACTGCTCAATACAAGAAAGTTCATTGTGTTAATCTGTGATGATTGGTTGAAGAATCGTAGAGCACATACTCTTTTTGTTACATTTTTAATGCAAAGCCGTTTTCTTGCACTACCATCCTTCACAGAGTAACACAGCTTCTGATATTACTGAATTACTATCGTAAAAACAAAGAGGAGAGGAGGCTGAAATGCAATGAGATGTCATTTGTATTTGGAACGGGGCAATCGTTGATTTAAAATTACTGTTGAAACTCCTATTCTGAAATGATTACTAGGTTCGGAAAACAACACTTTAAACCAACAAGCAACATCTGAATTTCTGGAGGAAGGCTCAGGTTCAGTACTTGTCATAAGCTGTGTTTGACTGTAAGCCCTGCACATTGCTCTCAAACTATCCTACAGTAATGCTCACGAGGTTACTGTCCAGAAGGCTCCAGCACTCCTCTATGTTTTACCATTAAAGAGAACAAACAGTTGTACAATTCCACAGAAATAAAATTCTCATAGGAACTCGAAGCTTGTCTTACCTCGTATGCAGTGAAGGCTGAGCAGTGCAAAATATTTTGTATTCTGGCTTTACAGTGCGCAGGCATTCAGACTGCTCACTACAAATGACTGCACAAGGTGAGAGGCGCAGGAGAATCAGGCCCCAAAGATTTTCTATACTAGATCAGATCGCTGGTGCATTAAGTGTGTCACCTCACAGCTGGATGCTCCAAAATGAACCTGGCTATCTGGGTAGTACTATACGAACTGCTCCAGTAGTCAGCTTGCATCCAGAAGAGGAGACTGGTTTTTGTCTTTCATTTTCTTAGTACGTCTAATCAGAACTGTCCTCAGCTGCGATCTAATTGTTCAGACTTCCTTAACCATTTCAACAAGAGCGTTGGACTGGTTGAAGTAGAAGGTGGCATTAGAAATTACAAGTAATGGCATGAGAAACAAACAAACAAACAAAAACATTACTTTCTTACCGTTTTCAGATGCTTTTGTGGTACGAGCAAATAGTCCACAGTATAAGAAACACAAGATAATTATGCCGTAATTTACATCGTGGCATTTTACACTGCAGAGCTACTTTGTGGAACTTAACAGCTTTTATAATGATCCGTTTAAGTCAGAAATGCAACATAATGTACATAAACAATAATTATATACAATATGCAAATACCGCCTAGCTATAGGGAGTGCCAGATATCAGCAACACAAGGTAGTAAAAACATATAAACATCCAAAGCTATCCAAATCATTTTCCCATACTGAGCCTCAATGAGAATCAGAGCACAGCTAATCATATCAAAGGCACAGATATTCCTAAAACATTTCAACATTCTAATTTTAGCATCAAAAACATCTAAGCCCTTCTGTCTGAAGGAGAGCAAAACTTTCAGTGCACGTGTTGAAAATACAGATCCCAATTGTCACATAGCTGATGCAACTGTTCAAAAGCAATTACATACCTGCTATCTGACTGAAAACAATGGCACTTCTATGTGTCCCTAAATAACTTCAGCCAAAATAAAAAAAGAAAGAAATCAACCACCCACAAACAAAACATACACGCAAACAGTCGCAAAAATTTCCTTACGCTGTTGTATATCTTTTATTAAGAAGAAAAGCTTGTTTCAGCAGTATTTTTCACCATATGCTGTATGACTGGTGGTCCTGCTTCCAGCATGCAGAAGCTTTCAAGGAGAGCATGTGTCCCACCAGCCATTCACTTTCAGTCATTATGACACTTGGGTCTCAATTGCAAGTGTACTGTTAAAAAAGTTAAGGTCATTCAGGAAAGCATTTTATTTTATCCTTTTTTAGTTCTCATAGAACTGTTTATCTCCCATGATAATGTAGTAAAGAGGAAAGTAAACCAATGCAGTTTCCCAAGATGTTTATGTGAAAAACTGTTACTGACAACCTGACAATTTCACTAGTGAAAAACAAGGCTCTTGTTTTGGATTGAAACACCTGACGGGGAGGGTGAGGAGTCCCTCTATCTACTCCAAGCCAGAAGCAGTGCTGGCTTTTGTGAAGCCAGAGCTGGGATTAGAAACCAGGCTTGTACACAAAGAGAAAATGCAAGAGTTTCTAGGAGGAATCTCCAAACATAATATTCCTGTAGTCCTTCCCACCCAGAATCCAGCTGTTTATATCTGGAATGTTCTTTTCTCTTTCTTAAGTAATGGAGATACTTTAATAGCAAACATGGTCCTTCATAGGACCATAGATTCATCAAATCATTAAGGGTGGAAAAGACCTCTAAGATTAGCAAGTCCAACCATCAGCCCATCCCCACCATGCCCACTAACCATGTTCCTCAGTGCCACGCCTCCATGTTTTTTGAACACCTTCAAGGACGGCAACTCTGCCACCTCCCTGGGCAACCTGCACCAGTGCAGCACCACTCTTCCTGAGAATATTTTTTTCCTAGTATCCAACCTGATATTGAACCTGAGTTGACTTAACCTCCAGCATAAAGCCCCAGCTATCACCCAGGGAGTTCTCAGGCACCCACTGCTGATTAATTAAATTTCTTCCTGGGAGAAGAAGGCTTTCAAAGACAAAGGTGACTGTGAGATAAGGAGCAGCCATAGGGAAGCAGAGACCGACTTCTAATGGGAGAAAAAAAGGGGCAGACAAAATCCCTGGAACAAGAGGAAACAGTCTCAGAAGTAGGCTTGGAGCAGCCCCAGACATGCTCAACCTTAAAGCAGCAAACTTTCACTCTACTTGTGGTAGTCAGAATCTTCCCAACCTTTTGGGGCTTTGAAAGGCTTACAGCTTTCAGGGTCATTAAATAATTAATATTTAGTTTATAGCAGTTTACTGTGTTTTACTCAGGAACAGCCAGCATCTCTTGAAGCATTCAGGAGCTGTAAACGTTTATCTTCTCCTATTTTGGTTCCTTTTGTTCAGAGTTACAGTCTATTTAGTTGCTGAATTGTTGGAATGACACTGAAAGCTAATCACCCTTCCCACTCTCATGTTACCTTCCACTACAACCTGTTTACCCTCCTCACTCGCTGTTTTCCTAAAGAGCATCTCACTGCTAAGTGGCAGGATTACCATTTCAGTGGTGACACAGCTCATCAGATAAGAATGCACACAGATGCAGAGAGGAACGATGGGTTTTGGACAGATTTATTCAACAGAGATGATAAATGCTTCTCACTGTAATTCAGTAGCTCATATCTTTGGCCTCTTGGCCTAATCGATTCCCTGGTGATCAGTTCCCAACCATTGCTCATGTGTGCACACGTGAGTGTATCAGCAACAAGTGTGCAACAGAGTGCTTGTGTTCCCCCCGTTCTGGGAAGCATGTGAGCATCCTATGACTGAAAATATGCTCCCTGCATAATCCTGAGATTAGCAAATATCTGGTAAAAGTTGTCAGACAGAAATGGGAGGAGAGAAAGTGCTTAAGTTAAGCACAGAGGAAAACCCAGCATATGAAACTAACCAGCTCAGGATTTGAGCCCCACTTCCAGATGCATTTCTGTCACTGATTCCTATATGGCCTGGAGAGAGGCTTGTCAGCTCCTCTGACTTCAACATCCCTGCTTTGAAAAAGGAGAACAGAAGTAGGTAAAGCTATTTTAAAGATCCTTGGCTGGTTAGCAAATGTGCTGTATGAGTGCCAGTTGATTATTATCATCTTATGGCAGATAGGGGAGAGAAGGACAGCAGATCAGAAAATATGCTCCTCTCAAACTGTAGCGTTCACGAATAATGTCACTGGTTGAAAATGATTGTCATTCTGGCAGCTGTGATCAGTGAGGTCCGAGGCAAAGCAGCTAGAAATGCTGATGGGCCATACTCAGGTACAGTGCTGGACACTGGTATTTGTAATGCTGGGAGGGAGAAGTTCTCCCTCGAGGCCTGTTCAGGAGGCTGCTGGGGGCACGTGGAAATGCCATATGTTCACAGTCAGAGTGGTCACCTGGCAGCGTGTCAGCGGGGCTTCCCTTGCTCTTGTGCATCTCCACTTCTTCCTCATGCTTGGTGCAACTGAGAATCTTCTAGGTAGGAAGAGACGGTGGCTGCTGGAGATGGCACACTGGTAAACTGTACCCACTGGAAACTCAGTTTGTAGGTTGAGTCCTTGTATCTCTGACTTAAGTACAGCTGTCTGGTTTCTTTTTTTAATGAAAGGTTCATAAGCTTTGAGGTTACGAAGGAAAGTAAGCACACACATAATCACGTGGTATTTTGTTTTATCATTAACACACCCTTTTTGACAAAACCAACTAAAATGTCTATAAAAGAAGAGCCAAGGGGCTTTAAGGTTCAGGTACTGTTAAAATAATTTTAGTTAAACTATGTGTTTCCATGTGGGAGCAGTCACTATACTTCCATCTGTACAATGAAAGCTATTATTAGAGCTGCCCAGAGTAGCCTTCATTGATTCCCAAAGAGAAAGCAACCTGTTACAGAACTTGAAGATATGATCAGAATCGCAGACCTGGATACTGTCCTGTGAAAAGCAGAACTCTGTGGGTGTTATCACTGTTTGGGTTGATTTGATTTGTGGAGGCAAGCCAGTTTAGTATTGAGGTTTTATGTCTATGTAAAGAGAGAAAATCCCTTCTACTCAGTATAGCTATCCATCAGATGTCTGTAAGTCCAAATGGTTTACTGATGTCTAACTGGACAAATCTTACTCTTTGCCATTAACCATATTTTTGGTTGGAGGCAGAGGAGAGGAAGGCAAGCAGAAGCAACCTAGAGAAAACATGAGAAAAAGCCTCAAACTGTGCACACAAAGCATTTTCCATAAGGGATGCTGCGGCCTCCTCCCCGGCCTGTTGCTCTGCTGCACCTTGCTCAGCCTCCCCAGTTTGGGAAGCAAGGGCTGCGTGGCATCTGTGTGTGGCTCACTGCTGCCACTGCATTAGCTTGGCGCACCCTCCCCTGGGTACCTGGCAATACACCAGAAGCCATTCTAGTCTGTAGCAAAGATTTTTTTCTCCATGATGTTTTGAATCCTTTCTTCAAGCTTTTGTCAGCTGCACTTGGAAGAACTCCAGGCAGCCCAGAAGACAAAACAATGTAATAATTCAAAAAATACAGTTCATTTGTGTGCCAATAAGGGTTTGTGTACACATTCCATGAAGGTACAGGGTAGTTTCTTTCAGTGCAGTACTGCCTTCCTCCCATCTTGCCTTGCTTCTTTGCAACAAGGTGTAACTGAGATCATCATCCACAGTGGTCATGTAAAACACAGTATCCCTGAATTCGTTATTAGCAGGGCAAGGGGATGAATCAAAAAGTCAAGAAAGCATATTGAACGTGCACATATTGGAAGCTCCAGTCAGCCTCCGTTCACATATGTGCATAACGAACGCTATATTTACAGACTAAAGTATAGAAATGTACAAGATTGTTTACTCCTGTGTTGTTAATACGTATAATTCTGGTTTGCTGTCTAGTTGAAGTGCTGGTGGCTGGAAATCCCTGTTGTCACAGCTGTCTGGGCCCCAGTGATCCCCTGCCTCAATCAAGTTGCTCTCTGCAGAAATAAATTACTCCATATCATTTTCTTAAAAGATTATTAGAAGACTTCCTCATAGCATTCAGGTTGCCAATTTGCACAGGGAGGCAAATACAAGGTGACAAAGTAATTAGCACCTCAGAAATCTAACAGATTAGAAAGGAGTATTTCTGTCTCAATTTGAACCCACTCAGACACAATGGATCTGTAAATTCAACTCCAGCTTGGAAGTTGTTGGGGATGTGTTCTGCTGAGAATTAATGACAATCAGAAAAGATGGAGAAAGCCTTTCAATAAAAGGCACAGCACAGTGTAGAACAGAAAGCCGAGAGAGTGAAAAATGTTGAAGATGAGATGGAAACTAGAGATAGAGATCTTTGAGAACAAAATAAAATTAAAAACAAAAACAAAAACAAAACACACGCAAACAAGCAAACAAAAATCCAAAGGGTTCCAAACAGCAGGAAGCTCTGTTTCTATATACATAGTGAAAGCTTTATTTTTCCTTGAAAATGAGCTACTACAAATTAAATCTCATGCATAAAAGGGAAGCTTTACATCGCCCAGGAAAATGCCACAAGCCACAGGAATTATTTTCACCTAGTAAATATGTCACGAAGGACCTGACTCTGCTAAGTAGTTGTCTGGGTAGTATTACTGCCACACAAAGCCCCAAAGGTATGGGGAGAGTGTACTGCACGAGTCTATACTGTACTGTACTGTACCCCACCCAGATGAGGAAGGTGGAAAAAACAAAATGACCAGTCCACCCCAGAGGCCTCAGAATGTGAAGCCATGAGTGTTCACACCTCTGCTATTGGAAATTAGACTGTCCATACCCCAGAAAGTTAGAGGGAATGGTTAAAGCGGGAAATAAAACTTTGCACAGCGGTTCTCCCCCACTCTCTTTGATAGCCTTCCATCAGCACAGCTCCCCTGGCTTGAATGCAGTTATTTCAGATATCTCCAATTTGCCATATGAGAGTGGAGGCAATGAGGAGAGTTCATGTGTTCACGTGCACTTGTACACATGCGTGCATCGATGTATCATACATAATTTCTCCAAGTAAATATGTAGTGATTAATTTAATATAAGAAATAATTGCAAACAGCATAGTGGGTCATGGGTGACAAATCTAATCATTTGCTGAGAGTAATGTATGCAGAAATAAACAAGATATAGCTTATAAGCAGTGTGTGGGAAGTTAGCTATGATTCAGGCAAGTGTTCAGATTTCTTTTTTGTGGACAGAAGGTTGCAAATTCAAGCACTTAACAGACACCTCTCTAATTTCCTTGTAATTAAAGATTTCTTTAACGGTTATTAAGGTCTCGATTCCTAGTGCTGCCAGCTCATTATTGTATTTATGAGGTAACTATCAGCTAAAAAATATAGGTGGGCAAGAGGCAGCTCCATCTTATCTGGGGCTGCCGTAGAGCTGGGAGTCAGAACATGTAACTCCCTCTAGTGGGAAAAGGGAAAAACTGTTCCTCAAAAGAATTGCCCACGGTGAGCCACGGGCATCCCCACTCCCTTTGTGCCTGATAAACGAAAATCTCCTTGATCGCGCATCCCTCCGAGTGCTCCGTGCTGGAAGAGATGCAGTGTCGCTGATCTTTTTACTGAAGGAGGCAGGAAAGCGCTCGTAACAGAACACAGTGAAATGAAGGAAATCAGGTTTGGGCCAAGCATCCTGTTTCACTCCAACAAGAACACAATTTGGCTGTGCCACCCCAAGAAATTTCCTTTCAATAAGCAGCCACTTCAGTTAGTTAGCTCTTTAGAAAGTGGGTTCTGAAACAACATAATTAACAGAAAGAAAAAAAAAAAAAACAACCGATGACAGGTACAAGCTTAGCCTACCTCCCTGTTTTATGACAGATCGTTTAATGGTATGCACTCCCATTCTGGGAAATGGGACAATTTATTTATTAGTTTGGATGATCTTGTTCCACTCCACAAAGGGGAATGAGCCGAAACACGTTTGTGCTGCATGGTGCTGTGGTGGCACAGTGTGGGCATAGGCCCACACTGCCTTGTATTCCTGGTCTAACCAGGACTTCCCTCTTCAGGCAAGCCCCTGGCTTTTTCTCTATCTCAATTTCCCCATCTTCAAAATAGTGAAAATACTTACCCTCAGAGTTCCTCAAAGGTGAAGTGCATACTCAGCAGCAAAGGAAACTTATTAAGTATATATACACAGCATGAGTGTATAAGCACACAGCACCGGCCACCTCAGTTCCCAGCATCCCCTCCTTGGCATGCAGATGAAAACTGCCCTGAGTACACTGAGCAGTGGCTGCTTTCTTGTGTGTGCTCCTTGTCCTGGGCAGGAATCGCTATGTTGCCAAGACAGCCACTTTTTCAATATTTTGTCACCTCCATTGCTAAACAAAAACAGGCAGTCACTTTTTAAGCACGCTACAGAAAGGTTGCTGAAGGTCCAAAAGATGTCATTCGTATTTGGATGAGGGTTGAAAAAGTGTTATCTTTTTTTTTTTTTAATTTGGCAAAAAGGAAATTGTCAAAGAAAAGCTTTAATAAAGCACTTTGCAAGTCAAGTTAATTATGTAGTGCCTATGCACAACTCTAACAAAGCTAGATTTAGCTGGTAGACAGAAATGCTGAAGCTTTGTCACAGGAGGTTTCTTTCACAATGAGAAAACTGAAGTCCCCTCACAGCTGAGCTCCTCAAATCTTCAGAAGGTTCCTGAACCTCCTCCTCCCTTTCCCTTTGCACTGCAGTACAGACTTACTGAGTTTTAGGGTGGGATGATGGATGCGTACTGCAAATGGAAATATGGCCCAGAGCTGGACAACTGCCTAGATGGGGGAGCAGAAAGCCCTGTCCCCTTCCATTTTTGAAAGGCTGAGCAGAAGCAGAAAATGTTCCTCCTTTCCAAAAATCCATCTTGTACACTTTCTGTTCTCACATAAGCTGAGGGTAGCATTTTTCCTTTACATTTGCTCAAAATTGTTTTCTCATCTTGGGAGATTAATATCAGCAGTCAAGATGGTAGTTTTGTGTATGTAATTCTGCATTCTTCACTCAGTGTGTGACCTCAAAACTCGATCGATTTCCAGGTTTTTGAAGTGCTGTCTGCACCATCCTTGTCACATATATATATATTACATGAGTAGGTTGCTTGGTTTTGTTGTTTTTTTTTTCTTCATTAAAACATTCATGTTTACAGGTATTTCTCCAGTAGTCAGAAAATGTGGTAAAAGTGTGAAACAGTTAAGATGCTAGAAAGTATCATGCCAAATTCTAGAAAAGTTTCTCGGAATCAGCACATCTGGTCAGGAAACACCCCCAGCAGCCCTGCCTGCAACCAACGCTTGGTTAGCTTTTCAAAAGAGGGGGAGGTTAAGAGGCTTCATTTTAATGTTTCAATGTTGCAGCAGATTACAGTGCCTTACCGTAATCAAACCTGAAAACTGATTAATTCTGAAGATGTGCTAAAGGGTGTGCTGTTTCATAAAAAGATGGAAAAAAAAGGGGGATTTTACCAGTTTATTATCTGCATAATGATTGAGGACTTCCCTCAGTTGAGTGCTTGCTAATTTGCAAGACAAAAAAATAAAAAGAATAATCACTTTCAACAGGCACCTAGTTAAGTCCTAGTGGAAACCCGTGGCTGAGACTTCTCTCTGTACATCTGCATTTAGCTGAGTCTGTAACTCCGTAGAAATAAAGTACTTCTACTGTGATTTTTAAAGCAGTCTGTGAAGTATAGTGGGATTTTCACGTGAATCTCTACACTGTTCTGAGAATAATAATAGGAAGTACAGGTGCAAATAAATATATTAATATATACTCTGGTTAGAAGTTAAAGAACCGATACAAAATAATCTAATTAGAAGTCATAAATCAAATACCTGTTATCTAGAGTTTAAATGTTCAGCAAAAAGCAGGACTGTGTGATTTCTTAATGACTTTTAAATAGCATGCACAAAAACTCATACCTTGCTAGTGTCATTCGCTGCCTTACATTAGAATAAAACTAATCTTGTGGGAAACAACCACTTGATCCTACTCTCAGATCCCTGCTCAGCACTCTAAGATCAAACCAGGGAGGCAGTGCTCACCGCCCTCTCAAGGAATTCCTTCTCAGAATCAAAGCTGGCACCCAGTGGCAGAAAATCACTGAGGTTAAAGACCCAAGTCCACTTTGCATCAGGCACTATCCTGCTTGTGTGCAGGACAGGTCCTTTTTGTACCCAGGTGCATTCTTAGCACAAGCAAACTTCCTAAGTTTCCCACCAGTAGCCATGTCCATTATTTCAACTACATTTTCCTGTGCTTGGAAGCTTGAATGTTTTGGCAGACTTTACAAATAAATGTGCTGCTTTTGACCTCCGGGCATTATCCGAGTCTGCAGCAGACATTTATCAGCCTGTATGTAGAGTTAGTTTTATGGACATTTCCTCTATTGATTCCTATGAGTTTCCAGCCTGCCCAGCTCTTTTTTTCTGATGGGATGAACACCTGCTGGTCTCAGGGCTGGGCAGTCCATGTTGAGCAGTCACTCACTCACCAGAGTAGACACCCATCCTGTGGCCCACAGCACAACAAAGCTCCCCACAGCCATCCCAAACCAGCTACCAATACAGGAGCCACACAAGGTTTGTGCCAGCACCTGAAGATGTGAGGAAAACAGGTGTGTAAATGCAAAAAGCACTGTGCCCAGCCAGCTGCCGACCACCCTGCTTACATCTGGAAGAGGGCTGGCAACATCTGTAAGAACAAGCAAGGTTGTTAACATATCTGGTCAAAGCAAGGCCAGCATTACTTATTTTCAGCAAACACTATAGAGCACCTCTGGTGCTGAAGGTTCTGCAGCAACGTGTGCAATATTATATAGACTTATGCAAGCTCAGTGCATGTTTTACAAGCTCTGGCTATTGGTCTGTCTATAAAACCTGAGAAGTCTGTATGTGCCTGAGTGTTGCGAGGCAAGAAGCTAACTGTGCTGCCTGATTACATCTGTCTGCACCTTCGAAGAACAAGTCAACTCCCTTCTTCCTCATCTCACCTCAGGTGTGAGCTAATTTGACTGAAAAATACCAACGTGTAAATTTAACACCTTCCATACTCTGTCACCGTTAGGGTGTTTCAGAATGGCCTCCTTGTACACATGCATACAGTGAGGTCCTGGCCGCAGCCTTCCCAGGCACAGTCAGTTGTGCCATCCACTCCAGAGGAACAGGAAATTTAGCCCAGAGAAGAGGTCCCTGGGCATTCACGAGTGAAACTCTGCAGTTTACTACATGGGATAATGTCTCTCTCTAGTGGTTAGGTACAGTCAGTATAGCAGCCTGCTCCACTTGCAGCTTTAATGACATTTTCTAGTTAAGTAATCACTGCCACAGTCAAATCCTGTGCTAGGTCCCAAGTTTAAGCACTTTATTGAGTACATCATTGACACGCAGTCCTGACTTCACTAAATCTGATTAGCAAATGCTCAGATTAATTTCATAGAAAGAATATTGCTTAGTAAAGGGAGAGCTGGTGAAAACAGCCCATGTTTGAGAATTTGTTTCTAGCTATGTATATCTCAACCAAACTCTTCCTTTGGCACTGGGAGTTTCAGGAGACTCCTGAAATTGCAAGGATATATAGCATTTAGACAGAGGGTGAAAATAAGCTTTTCCCTTAGCTCGTGACATATTCCAACTTCTCATTCTTTTAAAAGCCAACAGAATGTTCAAGTGTGGTAAATTCTAATACAGAAGGGGTGATACTCAAGTGTTAAGAGGCTGCTAACTACATACAGATTCTTTCTCTCCACTTGCTCACAAGTGAAGTTCAGCTGAAGTGATTGGGGACTGAAAGACAAGTTTCCAAAGGTAACCAGGTGCCAAAAAGACAAGTTAAGCCTCTAGAAGGTAGTTCTGAAAACTCTTATTGCACATGCAGAGAAAATTCCATAGCATGCCCTTTGGAAAACCCTGCTACACACTCTTGAAAAATAGTAAATGTCCTTTACCATTAATGGTATGCAATGGTGGTCGGGTAAAAAAATAAATAAATAAATGAAGCAGGGTTTTCCAATCCAGCCCCTGGTGTTGATGTTGGATGCTGTGGAAACTTAAGCAAGACATTAAATGGAGCTCTGTATTGACCCCATCAAGATTATGTACACAATTAAATTCACAATTACAAAGAGATTTCATCCCAAGGCCGCCTGCCTTGCAAAAATAGTCAGTAATGGCTCAAGACTGAAAACCTCCTGATGATGTTTCTAAGCATGTCGGTCTGGTTAAGTCAGCACAGAGCACACACTAAATGTAGTCACTTTGGAGATTCTTGTGAGAGTATCATCCCCTAAAGCAGCAGGGCAGCTGTCGGATGATGGAGCACCCAGAATTTGGAACATGCTGCAAACTCCATCAGCACTTGCTCCCGACAGCACTCATGTGGAGGGAGCAGCAAGGTGGTATCTAGGAACAAGCCCTCCCTCTGCCCTTGCTCTTCCCATCACAGTGCAACTTTGCTACTGTGAATGGGAAACACAGGAAGTGCAGGACAGAAGGAAATGCTGACAGCATGGGGGAGAAGTTCCAGTGCTAGAAAAACCCACTGCTCTTTCATGAGGCTAAGTCAACTAGAAGGAAAACCTGGGGACGGGAAACAGGAGGGAAAGCTTTTCCAGCAAACTACAAACAAGGCAGTAATTGGGGCTGGAGAAATAATATCTTAATGTCCTCCCACAGCTACAAACATATCAATGACAGAAAAGTAAGATCTAAAAATCTCTTTCCAGCTTTTCAGTCCCATGCTGCATTTCCTTGACCATGCTATTTTTTACCTAGGGGAAAATAAACAAGAAAATCCAAATAAGAGATCTTAATCTGAGATGAACTGTGGGTTTGCTGTTTGAAAGTTAACACATAGCTTGCTGCATCTTCTAGGCTCCAGAACTTCACTAATCTGGGACAAGAGACGTTTTGCTTGTTGTAAGTCCAGTGAAAATGCACAGTCTGAAGTTCTGGAACTGCCCGAAGGTTTCAGCCCGTGCTGAAGCATCCTCACATTCTAGTCTGTTGCTCATCTCACAGGCCACAGGAGAAGTGATGGAAGCAACCCTGGCACTGGAGAAGAGTCTGTGGCCTTAGTAAACAAGAGGTACCTCAAGTGAACATGACCAGCTCCAGTCTGGCCTGAGGGCTGCTGGGGGTGCCTGGTCTCAGCAGGTCGAGGCCTGCTGAAGTAAAGGGTGCGTTTCAGCAGGGAACAGGGCCTGTGAGTTGCAGCTGTGCATAAATATTGATAACAGCCGCTGAACACTTCTTTTTCCATCTCTTCTCCCAGGAGGAGCAAAGTGTTTTCTCAGCAAGGGTGGGACTGTGCTTCCAGAGAGGCAGGAAGGGGGAAACATCTCCTGTTTCTGCTGCCTTAGGGCTTGGTAATACTTACAAGAAAATTAGCAGTGAAGCTGCCATTTACTTTGGAGGAGGCAGGATAAGACTCTCATTTTCCTGCCAGACAACACACCCTCATAATTATGTATTCACACCATATTTTGATAATGGTTCCTTACAGGCTAATTAATATGAATGTTTAAGAAGTCTAGCTTTAATATGTTAGTACTGAAGGAGACTGCAGTCCTATGGGAGATAATACATATTTCCCACTAGTGAGTACCTTAGATCTTAATATGTACAGAGAAATGGGAGTATGTGAACCTACAGAGCAAAATACAGACATTTCTGTAATAGGATGGATTTCATGCATTTAAAAATTAGGAGGTTTTTTTTTTTTTTTTTTTTTTTTTTATNTTTTTTTTTTTTTTTTTGATAGCAGCAAGATTATTTTGCTTCCAATGGATGTGTCTCTGTTTGACATCTAATAACACACAAACACTGAAGTTTTTCCTGCCATCAAAAGGCGTGTATTCCCTGGTGACTAACAGCATGTTGGCTTTCTGGCTATCACAGCACTAACAGGGCCTGTTTCTTCCATCCAGACACCCATTCTCATGACACTTTCACAGACATAGCAACTTTGATATTGCTGTCTTTCTACTAAGCCTTCTTGATGGGCAAGAAGTTCCTGAGAGGGAAAAGGAAGGATGGGCAAAGAAAGATCATCACTGTATAAGACCTATTTCCTTAGGAAGACAGCTTAAAAACAAACAAACAAACAAACAAAACCCTTAAACAAGAATTTTGCAAAATGAAAATATCTCCTTTTCTTAAATCACCAGCAAGAGCAATGCAAATGGAAATCAGTGATAATGATCTCACTCAGGCTCACTTGGGTCTCATCATTAACAGGAACTGACTCATTGCATTTGTTAGGAATTGCCATGATGCTATTTTATCTGCCCTCTGGGTCTTGGGAGCAGAGCTAAGGAGGCTTACCCCAAGCATAGACTGTGATAGGCTTGGTGGGTCTTTGACAAAAAGACCTGGTTCTAGTGAAGAAGCTGTATTTGTCTTTTGCACACTTGATTTAAATATGTTCTTGATCTGAATGCATATTGCCATGAGAGTTAAGGCGCACTGAAAGTCCCAGAGGTTACCACAAATGCCTATACTAGTTCAAAGACAGTTGTGATCATCTGACTGGCTGGGCTTTCAGCTCCATTGGGCAGAGTGCCCTGACACAGATGAACAAAATACATCTCTGTTTTCATCCTTTCTGTTGCTTGAGGCAGTCTGCAATATTTATCTGATACACAGGGCTATAGACACACAGATTAACATCACATGACACTAGTACATAGTACCTGAGAGTCTACTTACAGGACTCTGCAGTCAAGGAGCAAGCCTCAGCAAGGTATCTCCAAAAGCGAGGCACCACCAGGTGACACACACCTTGGTTTATGATCCCCTACCAACTCTCTCCTTCCATGACACCCGCTGCCAGTCAGGCTGGTTAACCATCCACAGCAGTGAATCCAGCCTGATTCTGTGCTGAGCATGTGGACAACTAGTGTACTGGGGACAGCAGGTTTCTAAAAAGATGGAGCCCAGAGGCAAGGACAGCATTATTTTTGATCCCTCTTACTGTCTATACAGAAGTAGAGCTCAAGTCATGGTTAGTCATTTTTTTCTAGTCCATTTTACCGTCTGCTATTCTGTCCTTTGTAGCAGCTGACAACAGTGAAAAGACATGAGAGCTCTCATGAGATGGTTATTTAAAAACAGAGAGAGACTGTACTCTGTTGCCAAATATTTGTATTAATGAAGAAATCATGAGCCTCTGCCATGGCTGAGAATCCATTGATTCAGGTGCTGCAAGAGCAGAACCAAAGGATGATGTAAAATAACTATTTTTAGAAAAAAGTTAAATATGACTCCAAAGACAAAAGATACGGGAACAAAAGAACCTGGTAAGACAACTTATTTAACTTTATAAGCATAGAATGTCACCTAAGCACAGCTGTAAAAAGACAGAGGAAATATTTCAAGGGTGACCCCTAATGACCAACTCTCTGCAGAGCCTCAAGGAATCCATGGGAAAAAAAACAAGGTAAAGAAGGTGGTATCAGGTATTGCTCAGAGTAGAAAGTCTGCTTGTTGGCTGTAGTTGGCTAACAGCTATACTGGAGCTGTTGACAATCATCAGATGCTTCCCCTATCTGAGAGTACTTGAAATCAGTCAACACCATAGAGATCTGGGTCCTGGTACTACATTCAGCTCACCTAGTTGGTAGAGGGCACTAACACAGCAGTCCCTAGAGAAAGGGGCAGTGTCAAGTAGAAGTGGAAAATTAACTCCTTTTCCCACCTCTCAAGGTAATCCTGGCAGATCAAAGCTGAAGCACAACAGAAGGCAGCTTGAGGAAATTTAAACTCCTTTAGTACTTATCCTTTACTTCTGTGGCTGAGATCTGGGCTGCTGGCAGAGAATTCCCCATGAACACCACTTCCCTTTGAAATGTGTGCCCTCCGTTAATCTGAGGGAGTCCAGATCTGCAGACAGTCTTAAAAGGTCCATCTTTAGAAGGGATATCTTTAGAAGGGCAACACTGTCTGAAAAATGAGAATTAATATAGGAATGAACCTTCCTTTAGCTTTTTGCTGCATTTAGAGTAGAATGAACTTCCATATAATACATGAGGTTTTGTTTAGTTTCTAGGTGTACTGTCAATTTCCCATATGCTTTAGGAAAAGCACAATTTTTCTTCATAGAGTTCATTGTACATACAATTATGTAATATTTATGTTGTTTACATGTATATATTATATTATTCAGTTCGTGCCTCCTATCCATATACTCATGAACATTCTTCTCATCCATTGCCTTATCTATGCTGCCTATAATTTCATAAAGTTGAAATTCACAAAGATACCCTTACTACTGAGGTTTTTGAGTACAATTGCACTAGTATTGACAGTAAAAATGAAAGCAGCTGCTCCTGGCTCTGCGCTGCAACATGTCTCAAAAACCACCCTATCTGTTTAGCTATAACACAGAGCATTTAATATCTGTGAATTTTCTGCTGGAGAAGATGTATCTGTGACTAATTTTGCTGCTCCTTTTCCCCAAAATAGAGTCCACCTCCACAAGACTGACCTACTTACCCCTTGACTCAGAGCTCTACAGTCAGGACTGATTAGTCTATCTAGAAGGAAGATCTAGCCAGCAAACAACAGAACTCACAGCTGCTGTGCCTACTGTCTGACACAGCTGTACAACTGCCAGCTTCTTCATTTTATTCAGTCCAAAAACCCATCTGCCTTTCAGACAGGTAACTGCAGATGAACAAGTGCCAGACTCAACCAAAAACTACGTGTACATAAGAACGGGTAGGGATTCTCTCCTTTTCCCTTTTATTCTTGTAGATTTTACGCATGGCCAGGAGCAATAAACACGCATGAGGTACTCACTTGGGTAAGTTAATCAATCCTACAAATAAAGCCTTTTTTTTCTTTTTCTTCAAAAAGCCTAGATCTTCAGATACTTTTTAACAGTACAGGTTAAAAAAAAAAAACACAAAGATTATTTTGAAGGTTGTCATGAGAGACTGTAGAAGAAGAAACTACCCAAAGTAGTTTCTACAAAACAGAGTGTGGAGTTCAACCAAATGCAGCACGGAATGTATCAACACTCACTTAAGAGACCTTCAAAGAGTCCATTCATAGGGAATAATTTTGCCACAGTACACTAGTATGTAAATTAGAAGGTGTATTTTTTTATTTATTTTTAACTCACTGTATTCTATCTAGTCATAAAATAAAAGGGGCCAATTGGAAGAAAATCACAGCTTTGGGGAGAAGTACTATTAAATCAGGAAAAAAAAATGTTCAAGTGCGTGTCCTCCTTCCCTGGATTAGCAGCAGGGAACAATGGCTCTATTTTATGAACTGAGTGAACAAGTGAAACTGGTGTAAGGGTTGTAAAGGCAAAGAGACCAGCACAAACAAGGAAGTGCTACAAGCATCTGTACACTGGTTCTTTTTTGGGCAACATGAAGTCAAGTTAAGGATTTCACTGCAGGTATCAAGACATATCATAAATAGTGCTACAAAGCAAAGAAATCTTGTGGATTGAAGGAAAATTCTTTTTCATATTTATGGATAGATATTTTATTTTTCAAAATAGATTGATTTTATTTATTTTTTCATTTTTTGAGTATGATAAGTGTATTGTAATAGGTTGCTGTATGTAAAAATTTATTGAGGGAATGTTTTGGTTTTTATTGTAGAATCGCTAATGTACACAACTATGAAATAAGGTAAGCAAAACAACAAGCAAAATTCCAGTCCTTTAAGCCAAAGAACTCACTTTTCAGTAGGGCACGTCTCCAAGTAAAACTTCTGCTTTCTTTGCACACACTGTATTGTATGGTTACTCATAAGAGGATCACTGCATGGAGGATTTTGAGGTTTATACCTCATAGATAAATTACTCGGAAACGAAACAATGATAACCTCCACCCGCCACATTGGTCAAAAGATTCAGTATCCTTTTTAAGCAATAAAGTGGAATGAACCTGCTATTTACTTTACTTTACTTCAGCTTTCTCCTACTTTGTGTGACAAAAGATATCTCTGTAAGGGTCAGTTGTAACTACCACAGTTGCATATCCACCTAACAAATTCCAAATCAAATAAGAATTCTGAATGATGCCAAAGTGTCAAACTAGATAACTCGTTTTCATATGCAGATATGCTTAGGGATGGACAACCTTTCGGAAAGAATGTTGAACAAAAAGTCCATCATTTTTATAAATAGTCCATCAATTTTATAAATATTTTCTTCTGATTTCCTCTTTCTTTCTAGCAGTCAGCCTTCCTTAAAGTACTCTTCTGGTTTAGAGCTTAAAATCATTTGATGATTAAATGTTTTGATAAAATTCTGGGATAGAATTTTTAGGGATACATCCATGAAATGGGTAGCCTTTCATTTCAGCTACATTTATGTGCTAACATTTTGGCTATATCTATCTTCATCTCATTTGCTGAAACCTTCCCTTTGACATCTCAAACAATCATACGTACTCACAAAATTAATAAATATATCCTCTCGTTGTTAAGATTATGGGAAATGAAGCGTGCAAAATTGAAGGCCTTCTTTCTTCCTGAAAACATTGCATATATTGAATATGTAATACTTGTATATTTAACTCATTGAAGTGAGTTGGGTCATCCAAAAAGCATATGTTTAACAGTTTTCAAGATGAAACTTGTATGAGGACAAAGAGAAAACCAGTGGCAGTATGGAGAATGGAATCCATTTTTTCCTGCTTTAATCATCTGTGACATTTTCTGAAACACTCATTTGTTCTGTACAACATAAATGGTGCAGCCATTCTTCAGATATGCTGTACAATGTGCCCAAGTTCTTGAAATACTTGATAAGGTGCCTTAGTGTCCATCACTGCTCCTGGGATAAAGGTTACTGATGGGTAGGTTCAACAATGAATGTAATGTTTACAGAGTCTGTTTATCTCCGCGTCTTTTCCTCCCAGATGACTAAACCAAGATTAGGTAAAAAAGGAGTACAAAAGTGAAATATGAAATTCTTTTCCTATTAACGAGTAGCAAAACATAAACGTATAAGTCTGAACTGGGAAAAAAATATATTCATAGAAAAACAGTTTTAAGATGTAAGTGTTGGATAATGCACTACAGGCAACAGATGATTTTTTTTTTCTTTTACAATCTGAATTGCCATTCTTTTCATAGCACTAAAGGAACTGCACTGTTGTGTATACCTTTTTTCCTTCCCCCTTGAGAGACACACAGTGAAGTCTCTGGATACAACAATCAGTTTATTCTTTTTAATGCCTCTAAAAGTGCTAATTTTTCAGGTTCCGTGTAACTGTTAGCTTTCAGAAGATTCTTTAAGGCTCTTGTCATGGATTGAATTGCTTGAAAAAATGTGAGCTGGTTCACTGCTTCAGAATGTAGTAGACTTCCATGAGTATTCTGTCATCTCTTTTTGCAAGTTCATTTTGAGAGCAGTTGACAAACACTTTGGACCATGTTCTGTCCTGCAATCATCCCATGAATTCATGTTCTTCTGGTGAACATCCAGTGCTTCAGATAAAAGCAATCGCATCCTGGGGGACAGACCACGTTTCTAGCATGTAACGCTGATCTTAACATTATGTAGTACTTACTGTATCACTTGTAAATGATTCTTCTGCATGCAGTTATGGAAAATTGCTGCTGATAGTGCATTTCATGTCATTCTCCCACTGACCTTGCCAGTGGGAACCATTGCCATGCAACCTTTGTACCAAATCTTTTGGGTTTTAGGATAAGCATACCAACGGTCCACAGAGGTGTAAGTGGAATTTGCTCATTCCTTACATCTAAGCATGATCACCAGCAGGCTCTTACAATGGAATTAATCTCTTAGCAATGATCAGTGGTTGGCAGCAAGGCCACTATGTATCATTTAAATCATTGTCACTTGAGATCAACACATCCACTCAAAATACACTGGGGATCCCTACCCAGGGTAAGCACTGTGTAGGTGTTTTCATGTATTACAGCACACTTCTTCTACTGTGTACATCACCAAAAGGCTTGTCCTGTAGCAGTCTCTGTGTACTCACACTGGAAATTATTTGCGGCATTCTGCATGCTCACAGTCTCCTAAGGCAACCTTTTTGGTTTGGCCTTTGTAAAACACATCCGCAGATTATTCTCCTCGATGCTTCAAAGATAAAGGGACCTGAAGAAATACATGAAATCACGCTGTTCCATTGACTTACCTAAGAGGGGATCATCTGCACCTAAAAGACGAATAAACTTTATTTTTCTAACACCCTCACTATGTGGAAAAGTTGTAGTTCTTTGACTGGTATAGTATGGGAGAAGGAACACATGCACTGGCAAAAGCATGGTTATGTATTACCATCACTGAGCTAGAAGAAAGATGGAGAGCACAACACACACCTTTTCATTTGGAAAAAGTATAAAAAACAAACGAGTCTTGGAGTGAAGCAAAAGAAAAAATTGGGATCTCTACCACCATTAAGTCTTTATGCACACAGAAACACAGGAACAATGACTGCAATGTACTTGCACTTTCAGTTTTTAAAGATTAACAGGTGTGAATAAAGGTTGTAAATTCCCCCCTGCTTCTCAGGTCCTCACATTTAACTCAGCACTACTGTGTATCTTCAACATATTTATTCTTCTTGTCCATACTTTTCCTTCCATGAGACACAGATCTAGAATATTTCTGAACATTTTCCTAACAAGCCCTTCTCGTTTCTGTACTCATGAACTGCAGTGTGAAGTAAGACTAATACCTTCCCTACTTCACTTATGTCATTAATTCCATTACGTAAATACTGCAAAACAGACAGACAAGGCTAAAGAGGAAAAAAAGGTACAGTGATAGTCAAGTTTTATAGTACGATGTCAGTGTGAATAAACTCATTTTTTTTATACAGTTTTGTGTAAAGTGGCATCTTCCTAGAAATATGAAAACGTTTTATATAAAGACTAGCATCTGAAAACACGTTCACTTAATTTTCAACTGAAAACTGAAAGTCTGTTGAAAGGGAGGAAAGGGTTTGATTGTATGTTGGGTATTACTGCCTTGTGACATTTTCTTAATGTTCATAGAGAAGCAAGTTGTGCTGGTCGTTTAGAAGATGCATGCTTCAAATCATGTGGTTTTTCCTTTTGGTTGAACATACATGTTCTCTGAAAGGAAGCGATCACTGTGTGTACTTAAGTTTATCACCCGTAAGAGAATCCCTCTATTCTATGGTGAAACTTCTGTTTTCTGGGCCTGATAACATTTAAAAGCAATCAGCTCTAGACTTGTTTTTCATCTACTTGTACGTCCTCCAGTAGCTCAGTGCACTGACCAAGATCTTATCCCTCAGACAGTGTGGTCTTATCCCTCAGGCAGTGCCACCCACCGCAGCAAGTCCCCTCCTCTTCTGTTGTCTCACCCAGAGAGCTAAAGGACTTTGCAGAGAGGGTACACAGCCCTGGATGATGCTGTGGCTTTGCTCAGGAGAAAGCTTGGTGGCCAAGATGAGCCCTGTGATGACTTGCAGTCATTGCAACTTGGTGTCTTTGCTGAGTCCAAGATGATGACCAATGAGAGCTCAATTGCTTTAGAGTCAAGTTCTACGTCTACCCAAAGAGCAAAGTTACTGATTTTGTTATTTACCTTGGAGCTTCTGGTAGCCTCTCCAACAGGGCAAGCTCAAACTTGCAGATAAAATACTGAGAGTAAGATCCTGAATTTGATTTTGTATCCTGCAGCAAAGTGGGTAGAGCAGAGAATAGGCCTGATGAATTTGAGGCAGCAAAAACTACCAAATCAACATTGAATTACAGCAATATTCCTCTTCTTTATGCTTCAGAATCCTAGACACACATATAGCCACAGTTGCATACAGTTGTGTAGATCGTTACTTGACTGAATGTCTATCTGTGTACTCTCCATTTCTGTGTGTTTGTACTGTGAGCTCTCTTTTGTCCATGCTCATATTTTTCTGTTTGCATCACTGCCCACTTCTTCCTCTTTCATGCTCAATGTCTTGCACAGTGGTAAATTTGCTGAAGGAGATATGCTTCTCTTAATCTGACACAAGAATATTTCTTTGACCTCCTTTCCTCCATAAACATTCTCTAATCATATTGCCATAGCATGCTTCACAGCTTAGCATGAGGGCAAAATTAATCAATTAACAATGCAGGTTATCTATCTCAGGAGCTGCGTTAGCAAGACTGTAGCTAGCAGGTCAAAGGATGTGGTTATTCTCTTCTACTTGGTGTTTGTGAAACAGCTGGGGTTTGATGTCCTGTTCTGGGTACCAACCAATGGGAGAAAATCACCAAAGGACCCCCAGGGTGGTCACGTCCTGGAACACCTGCCCTATGCGGAGTAGCTGAGGGAGATGGGCTGGTTCAGGCTTTGGAGCTCCTAATAGCAGACTGCCTGCCTGACAGGGAGATTCCTGAAGGCATACAGAAAAGGAAGGGCTAGAAGCAATGGATAGCAAGTGAAAAACATCTCCCTTTTGAAGGTGGTGCAGAACTGGGAGAGGTGCATGAGAACTGTAAGAGTGCCATCTTTGGAGGTTTTCTAAACTTAATTACATTCCTGAAAACTTGACCAAGCTGGCCTTGCACTGAGCAGGAGATTAAACTGAATGACCTCCAGAGATCCTTTATAACCTGATTCATTCCAGTTCTCTTGCTCTAATCTCCCCCAAGAAAATCTGTCCTGATTTCCACTCAAACATACAACAGTTCCTATACCCTATGCATTGCTTTCAGTCTGACTAAAACATGGTGTTGCAAATGGCATCAGTGACATCTTTAGAAGTTACAAAGTGCTTATCACAATGTTTTTAGTGCTACTTCAGAGCTGCTTCACCTGCATGCATTGAAATATTACTCCTGTGTTTTTACTAAGTTATTTTTACTCTTCATTAAGAATCAAAATTCAGATTAAGACAGGAAGAGGATGGTGGAGGTCCCCTTTTCAGGTGACTACAATTGAAGATGTCTCTGCTTAACATAACTGTAAGGTGGATATGTAAATTGCGTAAGCAGGAGAGGTTGTCAGACACAGATTCAGTGGCAAGTTGTTCTATCCTGAATTAAACTAAAGAGAGTCATAAGTAACCATTGGACGCGAACATGAGGAAAGATCCTTTGTTTTATCATGAATTTTAAGTTCCTTCATGCATGGAGGGGAAAAGTCGATTTTACTTTTACAAGAGTCTGCTGAAAAGAAAGTTTTTCAATTTTTTTCACTCATTGAAAAAAGCATCCATAACTGTTACTCCCTGATAGCAGGCATCTGGATATTCACTTTTAAACCTAAGTCCAATTGTTATTTCAACTTGCTTTAATGATGACATTTTACTTCTAAGCTTCAGTGTTTAGTCCCAGGCAACAAGAGTTCAGCACCTCCCCAGAATTTTGTACTGTCATTTCTTGTGGGCCCTAATGGTACCAAAGCAACTTTCAACTGCAAAAGGAGAGAAGATCCAGAGGCCAAGTTTTATAAATGCATGAATTAGAATATTCCACCACTCTGGAATGTAACAGTTCTGATTTGGAATCTGCAGGTAGTTTTGATTCTGAAGGCCTGACCAACTGTAACTTATATCCCTCTTTACTCAAATTTAAGTCCTCTTACTCTATACAGGAAGAGCACTGATGTGTGGGGTATACCATCTGAAGCATAGTAAATCTTATCACACAGAGTGGGCTATTTGTTTTTGGTTTTATTATTTTATTTTACAGATTACATCACAGCAGATGAGTTGCTTTTTTTGCCTCTGCCAAGTTGCAGAATGTGCGCGCTCAGTATCAACACATGGGGTGGCACAAGGTAATCCTTTAGGCTTGCTGATCACATGATAACATACAAAATATTCTTCCTCTCTGTCCCTCTTGTCCAAGGATGCTTGGCAACCCTGACAGCTGCTTCTGCTTTGGCTGGAGTGTAGCAGGGATGTGACATACTCTTGTTCTGCTGGTACTACAAATAGCAGATTCCTGACGGGAAAATTGAGTTGTATTATCTGTAATTACAGCTTCTGGAATTCCATACCAGGCAATTGAGAACGGCTGGTGTTGCATGCGAGGGATCTGTTTCCCAGCCACCCAAACAGGAGACAGACACCACACGGTTTCTTGTCAGTCCTCGTAAACAAGCAAATACCTAATGGGACTCAGAGCAGCAAGGCAGTCTACGTATCACAGCTCTCTGTCATTGACTGGCTGGGAGTTTATTGCAGAAACTTCCTAGGCTTGTGGTCAGGAACCATTATACTGCACTGCTTCTGTCTGTCTACATAGAAAGCTTTGCATAAACATCCATCACTGCTACGGTTGCTGTGTTTGCTTTGAAATGCACCAGCCTTCATATTTTCGAGTATTTTGATGCATCCTCCAGAGTACCAATGCTACATCCACTCTCCACTACTGAAATTGTCATGTACACATTTCCACTCCTCATTCAATTGCAGATACAAATGTGTTTGAAGTCCAGGGATTCCCCACACTTATACAAACTGATTATCTGCTACAAAGAAAACCTGATTTGTTCATTTTCTAAGGATACTTTAAGAACATATGCTGACATAAGAGCATATGCTGACAATTTGAATCATGAAGTCATTGTCTCATGCTCTGTAGGTACAAGAAGCAATGATAACTCACTTTCTGGTATTTCAGAAATTGCAACACAAAGACAGTGAAAATATGACAAGCTTGAAATCTTGACAACCTGCATATGGTGCCATCCAAGAAGTCAAAAACAATGCCTGAAGAATTGCTACATATGTTTTTGGGTTGGTTTTTTTTTTTTTTAATTCCTGAAACACAATTTTACCGTCTTGTGGAAAATACTGCAAAATTAACTGCCGTAAGTGGATTGCTTTGATGTAACGTTGCTGAAGTTAGTGATACAATGAATTTTTACTGCTCTTTTACTGATATCTCAAAACAGCTTATTACTTTGGGCTTCGGATTCCAAAGACCACCTAGATGTGTCAGCTTGGGAGGGTGATTGGAGGCTTTGAAGAGAGAAACCCTACCGCAGCACTGAAGTCAAGACCTAAATGTGAGGCTAAGATCATGCACAGAAAGGGTTTGTTAAGTTCAAGAGCTGAAACCTGGAAAATCCAAAATTGCACTTTGAGGCATTTGAAGTGCCAACAAACAGAATGGTGGGAGGTAAGGTTTTGGTTTTTTTTTTTGTTTTTTTTTTAAAGCCATTTAGGCAACTTGAAATCATTTCTATTGATTGCACTTGTTGGATATCTCTGTTGCTCTCAGTTCCCTTCCTTGCTTGCTTTGGTTTTGGTATACTTAAATATAAATTTCCCCGACATGATAAATCTTTAACACAGTTATCTTAGCTACCATCAGTTTGACAGATCAGGGTAAAAACTGAGGACCTTCTGAGCTGTTACAACTTCATGAAAAGAGTCCTGTCTCCTCAGCTAGGGCTGCAACAACTTATTAGATCAGTGCATATGGTACCCTGGGAATCTGATTACATGAGGCTATCATGGTGAACACCACTGTCATTTTCAAGAAACATTCTGCACATAGACATTATTCAACAACATTCATGCACAGCTCCTTCAGCGTTTCACATCAGAGATTTTTTGCTCCTGAAGAATGTAACAGTGTAAATACAACTGTCTGAGTACAGATGGGAATTCAGAAGATCATGAAAAAAATGTGCTTCCTTTAAACGAGTTTTACCTGCCAGGAATCTTTAGTGAATAAATTAAAAGAAACCTTTATTCGGTAATTCTTGGTTTCCCATTGCCCTGTTTTAAAGGAAAGACTTTTTTTTTCCCCTCAAAATAAAAGGCCAGTTTGTAAAACAGAGTTCTAAAAAGTTCAAACGTTGTGGAGCAAGGTATTAATATTTATAACTGGTTTCTTGCATTTATTTAAACCACAGACTCTTAGCAATCTAGTCAACGGGGAGGGAACTTCTTCATAAATAACCCCTTTGTGCGTCCATTTTCCATGTCTCTTTGAAAGGAATTTTCTTGTTGTCCGATGGTTGTTTCGTTTTCACTTCAGATTTGATTTCCAATTTGTACTTCCTAGGCAAATTCCTTAACCCTTTAAAAATATACATTGTGATCTAGTTATTTGTTCCTTCCTTTAGGACAATAGATTGAAACTGGTAATGGCTGCTTGCATTGTACTGCTCACTGCTTGCTGACACTCTTAAGTCCCATTTTGATGAATAGCAGACAAACGGTGCAGTTCAATTTTATGTTATCTTGTACAATTTTATCAAACTAGAGGTATAGCTATTTCTTGAGTGCAGAAAGTATGTCAGGTCACAGAATTAGTGAACCCAAGTGCTGAAGAAACTGTTATGACTAAAACTTACTTTTCTGTGGTGACTTTTTTTCCTTAGTTCATAGTACTTCAGAATGGCCTAACACTTTCTATATGTCTGCTTAGCACTTCATCTCTCTAGAATGCTGCCCTTATTTTTCCTCAAAATTAACTAATTAAATTCTATCTGCACTTTTTCATAGAATAAGATGAAGGAGCATGTCCTGACAACACAATTCATGACTGTGGTACTATCTACTTCCTATTTGCAACCCACCACAATGTATTTACTGAAATAGATTGTCTTTTGTATGGCACAAAGACTTGGGTCCCTGAACAGTAATTAATGAGAATCCAGTAGTGAAGGAAAGCAAATCTTAGGCTCTGGTCAGGTGCGTAAGAGCCAGATACACAACTCCTGTTTGTTGAAGCTGTATAGAAAAATGAAAGGTGATGACAGCCTATATCAATTTCTCCATGCACAATATCTGTTGGATTTACAAACAAAGCACATAATATAAACATAAATATATATACATATACCAAGACTACTTTATTTCTGACAGTGACTGGTTCTGGAAAGAACAAAACTGCATTAGAGGCATTTGAATATTGCATTCTAATTTTATCTCCAGATGTCTTAGAACAAGGAATGGAACAGGAGTAGGGATGGATCAGTCTGTAAACGATGCAAGGATGAGGGTTTACAGTTTGCTCATTTTTCTCAGCTGAAGTGGAGTGATGTTAAGAAGGGAAGGACACTTACTGCGATCTCTAATGAGAAACAAAACCACGCATAAGGTGTGGGATAGATAAAAACTCCAATGCACTTAAGGGAGACTGTTGGAAATCCTTTAAGTGTAGAAAACAATCGCTGACCAACCATACGTTGCAGTGTGCATAACAAGGTTAATAGCAAGGTGCTCAGAAGATGTGGCCATCATCAGTAAGGTCTTGTGGATGAAATCTATGTTACCTATTCAATAGACTTTATGGAAAATTCAAAATACAGAAAAAAACTATAGACCTAGGCAGAAAGACATGACCACAGGCCAAGACACTTATTGGCATTTGCAACTGCACTGGACTGTCTTTTTATCAGTGTAAGCAAACTGTGTGGGACTCAAAGGTGACAAACACAGGGCCAAGTAGCTTTTAGGAATTCTTTGCATAAGAAGCAGTTAAACCATCAACTTACCCTTCACTAAAATTTCAAAGCAAATGGGAAGTTTGGTAATTTTACACTCAATACAAGAATGTGATCCAATTGCACATCACGACCTGAAAGTGCTGACTGACAGAAAAGATGGTAAATTGATATACCTGGGTGTTTGCAGGAATGATCTTATCTCTGTACATTTTATGACTGATTAAGGTGGAAGAGAAAGAATATGCATGCTATGAGGTGCACTTATTAGAAGAATGTATGTCTGATAAATAGAGATGTTAATGCTTCTGAGGTGATTTCTTGGAAGACACAGTGAAGACAAACAGCATCCCGCAGCACAGGTTGTTGGGGAAGACAGGTTAAAAAGAACTGGATATGTTCACTGCAAGGAGCGAGAGAACAAATAGGAACTGAGAAAGTAAACTCCCTGGCCTTCACAGTTGTGAAAAAATGAAACCTTTCAGGTATGGGTAGGCCCAAAAGAATTATATAAATATATTTAAAGAAGGGAACATTTTCTACTACCTACAAGAGGAAAAGCTTCTGAAGAGCTGTCCAATGCCAAATATTTTCCTGTGCTGAAAATGTCAGCGAGGTTCTGGCAGGTGCCTTGGAAAAACACAGCCCCCTTTTATGTATGCTCAGCATCCCCAGTGGGAGACACCATTTCCGCAGGCTGCACTGGGGTTGTGTTTGGCACCTGAGGTGTTTCACAGGAAACGACAACAGGCTCTTGATGGTATAGAGGGCACTATAGTCTAAATGAATGTTTTAGCTTGAGGCGAGTGAGGGTGAGAGGAGAGCCTCCGTGCAGGTTCAGATTGAGCCACAAACCTGCTGGTTTAACCCTAAAAAAGGAAAAATAAACTCCAGATAATAAGTTGTCAGATGAGGAAGAAAAACTAGAATATGCAGAAATAGCCAACAAGTCTGAAGCCTTCACCAGCATGCCTGCTCCATCACAAAAGGCCACAAGACATTGTCATGTCATGAGTTACTTCAGGAAAATTGTCTTCTGCCATTTCTCAAACCTTTTGAAGACTCCAGCCCTAACACTGTGTTACACTAAGTGCAACAAACAAACAAACAAATGCGCACAAGGGAGACTGGCAGCAGTTTAAGATACCTTACTCATGAGGCAGGTCTCCCAGAAAGAATGGAAAGAGAAGCCTTCATTTCCTATCTCTACCTAGACAGTAATCGCTCCTTAATTAGTTATGACTCATTTACCCCATCCTAATGCTAAAATAGTACCATAGGAGATATACATTGCCTGTATAAAATTGTAAATTATGCTGCTATCAATTCAATTAATTTACTCTCAGAGAAGAAATGAACTGGCAAATTACAATCTACCATCCTGGCATTTCACAAATCAGCAAGTGCATACAGGTGCTCTCTGGAATGTTTCCAAAGAGGGGAAAGCTGCTACAATGCATGACAACCAGAGGAATTGTGTGTGTGAAAAGAACCATGTGCATTGCCAAATCTAAGGAAACTTTGCATTTGTTAAAGCAAATATTTAATTTTAAGCATGAGATGGATGTTGAAATGCGGCAAATACACCTGGGCACGTGAAAAAGCAGGATTGTCCGTTATGAAGCTTGGAGAGCTCCTCTGAGAAGTGCTGGTCAGCCAGAGACTTGGGCAGGAAGGATGCCTAGAAGCAAGATGGCACCAAAATTTTCATCAGGGATCTGCTGTTCGATAAAGGTCTCTTTGGTGAGGGTGTGTGAGGTTTCCCAGGACTACAAGGACACGTCATAAAACTTTGACCCACGTATTTCTAACTGTCATTGCTGATTCATAGTCTTGGATTTAAAAGTTAAATTCAGAGCAACAAATGAACAAGAACAATGAACGCCCTCAAGAAAAAGGAGAGATTACATGTACAAATTACATTACAAATAGGCAACACAAAGCAGACATGATTTGGCTTCCCAGTGTTTCCTCATCAGATTAACAAGTATTAGTTTTAATCTGTGCCTACAAAGGCGTCACTAACCATGCATGAATTGGATACAGCTGGGATTGTCAACCCCAGATCACTGTGGCTGCATTTAGTTAAGGTGATTTTCTTCTCAAGATATTCAACATCTTCCTCCATTTGAATCACCCATGGAGAAATCCCACCTACACACATACCTACCAATTCTTTAGCCTGTGCTTCTGAGTGTGTTCCGTTGCAAACCATTCTGCCAAAAGTATTTGAAATTAGTTGTGATATCCAATATTAATATTATGAAAAATCTTTATTTTTCTAGTTTAGAAACTTCCCCTTTACTGTCTTTATTTTTTATTGCATGTGTGAAGTTAATGTCTTTTAACTGTTTTTCCTCCTTCTGCTCAGCTTCTGCTTCTGAATTCATTTGGAATGTATTTACCATTCACTACATCCACCAAAATTACACCATGTCAGCTCTTGATGCATGCCTATATTTAAGGTCAAATCTTGTTTTTAAGCTTGTAGTTTGTTATCACTGCATCATAAGACTATTTGTGTGTTAAAAGGTGCACAAGCATTTGGAGAAGAGATGTAACTTCTAGATGGAACAATGTTCTCTGGCTACATCTGTGTTAGTAAATTTAGCCTGGGAACTTTCCCAAGCCCGGGAATGTGATCATCTCTGCTATTAAACCAAAAGAGCGGTGATTTCAGTGTGTGCCAGCTGGCATTCAACCAGACAATTCCTGGCCACACTCTGGGAGCTAGCGTAGACCAGGGACCATTCCCAATAGGCACTTTGCATAGGGACACCCTGTTTTTGGAAGCTTCTCTTGAAGCACAGGCAGAACCCATTATATGCCGGGTGGTCTCAGTGCCCAAGTACTAGCAGGCAACTGCAACTCAGAATTATAGACATAGGTTCTGTGCCCTAGAGACCACTTACCACACCATGAAGATAAACATGAATTTACAACACTGTTCTGAGTTCAAATGATTTAAATGAATTTCCATACCAGTTTGTTGTAACTCAGAGTCCTTATAAGCTTATCATTCCTCTTCTTTATTCATTTATTATTTTAAAAAAGGTACCCACGTCTAACCACATCATCTATGTTTATTGGCTTAAGTGAGTAATTTTTCAGCTTCGAGTTAAAATCAAGGGGAGAATCAATATGGGCATCGCTGTAATTGAAAACCAGTGGGTGATAATTCTGTACTGAAAACAAGATAATAAGAATAGAGATGAAACACTGGCAGGGGAAAAGAAGAAAAGATTAAAGATAGGATCTCAATTAAATATCAACTATTATTAACATTATATTAAAAACTTCCCCATGTTCTTTTCATATGCTGTAAATTTTTTCTCTTTTCCTCTAATGGATGTTAAAGGAAAGAATAAATGAAATTATGTGAAAATATTATAAAACAAATTCAGACAAAATCAATCAAGTGTATCCTTAGCTGGTAATTTATTCCTAATATCATTGAATATACCCTGAAACATGAATATTTATATCCAAATCTTCTTTCTTAGTACTCTCTTTACATGGTCTTCCCTTCTACCTGCAGCTATCAATTCTCAATAAAGAATTATCTTTCCATTGCACATGATGAATGAAAAAAAGAAAGGATTCAGATTTACTCCTTTACTCCCAACTTTTAACAGATCTGGTGGCTCCAGCTCTGAACCTTCATACTCAGGAGAAAGGGAGAATTCAATCTCTAAATAAATGGCCAACAAGACAGCAAAACTATTTTGTGTCTAGTCTAATCTCTATTTTAAACGACTTAGTGCTAACAGTTTAAGAGAGAACCTATTCTGTTTTCAGACCTTTCTTATTCAAAGCTGTATTAAAGATGAGCTTCTTTAAAGCTCCCCAAGTACAGATGATGATGAATTCTGAAAATTAGATTTATTGAAAATTAAAAAGAAAATCTAAAACTCGTATTCACTATGAACACTATAACTCAACTTCTAAGAGGCCAACTTCTAGAGAAAGAAGAAAATCATTTATTTCTCACTACTTTTAATGTATATGACGATATAAGTAGAAAGCCATGAAAAGAACAATTTATTTAATGAAGGGGGACAGTAAACAGTAGCTGATGAAAGGCTGACACATTCCCATGTCTTTTCTTGTTCCCATTTTCACACAAAAGGTTAGTTATGACAAGCTGCTCCACAAAATTATATTAATAATAGAATAAGGATAAAGGTTGGAATAAGAAAGAAAAAATTAAAGAACATCTAGGTTAAGTTAGAGGAATGAAGCCAATCCTGCAGGTAAAGTTTCCTGTGACACGCCTATGGTAGATGTTACCACAGTGAGCTCCTTAGAGAGCCTGTGGAGAATGGGAAGAAAGAAAGAAGTTGCAGATGGTTAAAAAGGGCTGTTTTTTTCCTAATCTAAATTGCAAAACATTAAACAAAACATTAATCCATTGCTCACATGGTTCCTAATTCCTTCTGAAGGGCACACATTTTGGTTATCAAAGTGCCTTTCATCCTCAGGCAGCTCCAGGTGTGTCAGTGACAGTTCAGTATAATGATTCCAGCAGACTCTGCTTTTGCAAGAAGAGTTTGTCATTCAGTCCTGAGCAGGAGAACAATTCCCCAAATCCCTGTCTAGCCACACTGACTACCAACATATTGTGTGAGTTACAGTGGAAAATGCAGATATTGTTCTCTCCTTTTGTGCCTTTGTGCGTGAATGGAGACGAAGAGGAATTTGCTCGTACCACACTTGCCAAGGGAACCATAGACGGGCAGGAGGAAGTAAACTGCACCTTTATTATGTTTTTTCTGGACCAAGAGAGGAGAATGGAATGGTATTGTGACTGAGTCACATTTCTTTGCCAGTGTGTCTCCCGGGATGGCACAGTGGCATATCGTCCCACACGCAGCACTCAGCCTACAGACAGGGAAGCTAGTCTTCAGCAGGGATGATCATTAAATAAGACAATCACAGAATCAATCACAGAATGGTGTGGTTGGAAAGGACCTTTACAGACCATCTAGTTCCAACCGCTCTGCTCCCCTTGAGAGATATGAGAATAGTGATTAACAGTGAAAAAACTACTCATCCTAGGAAGAAAGATATTCCCAAACTGACAATGGAAGGGATTAAAACAAACAAACAAACAAAAAAGCAACAAAAAACCAACACAAGGGTGATGCTTGCAGAACGGGGAATGAGGAGAGAATTGACCAAACATTCCCAAAGAAAGAAGACAAAAACTCATGAGGAAAAATGCTTCTGTATAAGATGTTAGTGACAAATTCACAGTTTGCTGATGCAGAATCTGAGATAACATAACCTCAAGACCAATTAGAGGTGATTTAATCAGAGAAAAATTGGGATCTATGCATCAACGTTAAATGAATAGTCCAATAAAAGGAGATCAGGGAGAAAAGGTAGAGCAAATTAAGGAAAGAAAAAGAGGCAATATCTGAAACACGCTAATATGAAGCTGAGGACCTTACAGGCATTTTTAAAAAGAAAAAAAAAAGGGATGGAAGGGGAAGGAGTGGTATTTTGGACACCCAAAATAGCCTCCTCACGAGGGACCCTCACATCAGCACCTGGACCCAATGGCAGCACCAAAAGTGTGAATAGAGAGGAGCAGCCCAGCACATCACAGGCTGTCCTTCGTGGGGATCCCAGTCATTCCCCTGCGGTGCACACACCAAGGGGACGCAAGGAGCCCCATGAGGAGATGGAGCAGGCAGCAGCAGCAGGTCCCTCTGCGCAGGGCAGCAGCCCTTCTGCTCCTGACCACTCTCCTGAGGGGGTCCTGCAGCCCCCAAGAGGAGGGCTGGCACTGACCTGGACCCACAGCAGCCCTGCAAGTGGCCGCCCCCTCTTAACTAACTCTAGCACTAACAGGGATTGCACTTGTTTTTAATAAAAAATTAATTAAAAAGGAAAAAGAAAAAAACTAATGTCATTTGATTAGGTATATTGGGACTGGGCAATGGGTTTTAGAGTACTGGCATCAATATAATTAAATACATTCTTAGGTACTTGTCATGGCTTTATGATTTTCCATATCATAAGATCATGTAAAGCACTGTAAGTTAAAGAGTTAATGCTCTGTTTCTGTCATCTGCTGATTTTTCTGGGTGCCTGGTTCTCAGAAGAGAAGAACTACATCTCCTAGAGGACTTTGTGTTTTTTGTTTTCCGTTCAGAGGGAAAGATAAAACTGCATGAAGGTCCTGAGACTTCCTCATGTTTTGCTGTTCGTCTTGGCAGTATGAGCTCCCTATAGCTATGTCGCCTTCAGCTTTAGAGTAAGGTATTTGGTTTTGGACACTCTTTCTCTCGTTTTATTTGATTTATTAACCTCTATTCCAACTATATTGCATTGTATTGTGCTATCTTGCATTCCGATATCATATTCAGTAAATTAAATTTCCTCCTCAGATCATTGCCTCTGTTTTGCTTTTAGGCCTATCTCCCATCTCCCTACCCTTCCTCCTTTTTCTCTTTTCCCCTTTCCCAGGGCCTGGGTCCATGAGTCCCCCTGCCCCATTAGTCGCAGAACTTTGCCAAACCAGCCCACAAACTGTTGACAACACCCCCCACTCCCCCACCTTTTTTGGGGGGAGCAGTGGCCCTGTGGTCCTGCTGTATCCCTGTCACAGACACAAACAGATCTAGAGATAACTTCGTGACAGTACTATATGAAGAAAATAATCTTTCGAATTGAGTTCTGAATTTTAAAACACACAGTACATAGTACTGATTTTAATTATAGATCCTTTGAAGTTTCTTTCAGTCACTTAGGTTAATCTATGCCTTTAGAACCTTCAGAGTTCTAGAGACTTATTACTTTGAATATTACTGACAGCATTGCTACTGAAAGTGGAATCAGCATTTGAATTTTTTTATTTATTTTTTTTAATTTTTGCAGGTTGTGTCAAAACAGTTTAAGGATATTTCAGTTTATGAGAGTTACCTTTACTCTTGCTCCTACAGCAATGACAAAGTCAGAGGTCATGCTGGTATCATGGGAAAATCTGGTTGAGGCAGCATGAAAGTAACAGAAGTACAGCAAGCAGCTACATGAAAGTACTGTTAAGATTCTGAGTATGCCCAGGGTAAACAGAAGACTTAGAGTAACTTAGCTGAGCAGTACACTGAGCCCTCATGGAGTTAATTAAAATGCTATGCCCTCTCACTAAACAAGCTGATCACTGAGTATTAACTGTGGTGTAATTGTAGCGTGGTAGACCAGGGACAGCAGCAGATGCAGCTGGTAAGCTGAGATGATGAATCTTTTCAGACCAACTAGTAACTGTCAAGTCTACAATTCCTTGTTCAGGTTACTGTACATCATTGAAATCCTTTTCTGGATTACTGTGCAAAAAATAATTGCCTGCCCAATCATGCATACCTGGAGAGACAAGTTCCTTCCCATGCAAGGAACACGTGCAGAGTGCAGAGATACAATTTCACTTCCATCTAACCCCTTTGCTGATGTCTAAGAGTACTCAGAGCACAGTAGAGGTTTCTGATTTAGATTATCTCACTAACAACAAATCGTCATTTCAAGAATTGTGGCTGGAACTTCTGCCTTGTCACTGCAAGTGCATCCTCAGTGCCTTCATCCATACGATGTCCACTGAGGCACCGGGGAATAGTATTTCTTCTCTCTACGAGTGGGAAATGGATGCCCAAAGTGACTTACACACAGCAGCCACATAAGCTGTCTGTGTTCAACCCTTCCATCTATGGAAGGGCTGCAATTTCAGGTGCCCTTTGGGAGGCACTCAGAGAGGACTGACTTGCACCTCAAGGACACTGGGCTCAGCATGCAGCGCTTTGACCAAGGCTGAGCAGCAGCAACCAACTGGCACCACTGCTGCCCTCTGCAACTAGAGCAGGAGGAGAGAGATGGTCACGAGTCCCGCCAAATGGAAAAGCTACCAGGAGCTTCTCCACTCAACAACAAGTTCACAACTTATTTTCAGGCCAGGTCCTGCCTTACTCCTCCAGACTGTACAGCCAAACATGCCACTAGTCTCATTACTCTTAAACGCAATGGTAGGAAACTCATAGATTCCTTCATCTGAAACGGACTCCTTATTTGTCTTGCTTCATAGGCAAACTATCAGTTAATACACATTTCTACCGTTAATAGCAAACCTTCAAGACCTAGTGAAAATTACTTTTCAGTACTTTGTATTGAAACATTTGTTACTGATGTAGTAGAGCTCTCCTCCTCTGAACAACTTTTGGTGGAATTTAGATGAAAAACATGCTCAGAAATAATTTGCTAAAAAGTATTTTAGTAATTGTGTGCTAGATAATTACTGCTTCCAGCAGGACAATTGCTATAAACTGCGGGCATCAGCAGCCCATGTCTAATACCTCCCAATAGTTTCTGCTCTGCTAATGATATTTGACTATATTAGCCCTTTCTTAACCATTTATAAACACACATAAATATTATATTATATTATATTATAGATTTTATTTTATTTTTTGCTGACAGAGTAGTGTTGAATTGTGGTGCAATGCTTTAGTTTTTTTCTGATAGAAAGATCTCATTAGCGTGGATACAATTATACCTACGTAAAGACACTTGTGTTGATACAGCTTTCTCTCACAAACTTCCTTCTGAAAACTGGAATAAGCAACTCAAGCAATAAGTTATTTAACTTACAGGAGATTTCCTCTATGCTATGTGACAATCTGAGCACAGCTGCGTTTTTTCCAGGTAAAACTAACCTTCATATATACCCAGGAACATGTAAAATATATCCACATCTGAAATATCACTCGTGGCTACAGAACTATGGCGTACCACAATGTCCCCGGCAATTAATTTCAGTGTGTACACATATGCTTTGGAGCCAGACAGATCATTATGGATGTATACCCTCAGGAGTATCCTGCAAATGGAAACTTATTTCAATAAGCTTACCTTGCACACCCCACGTTGTTCTTGTTTTGGTTTGGTTGTTTTTTTTCGAACAGGAGGGGGGCTTAAACTGATATTGATTGTTTTTAAGTGCCTAATTATCTTTATATAAATGACACAATATCATTCTTGAAGTGTTGTGCTTACTTGGTGCTCTGCTCTGTTTGTTATTTTGCATTAGAATTATCATGCAAAGCACAGAAGGTGACTTCAAGCAGCTCATTTGAAGGGCTCTTTTCTTAAGCACAGTATCATTTTAAGGCTATTTATATAGATTTTTATCTCCTGGTTTTAAGAAAAAATCAGTCCAATTATAAGTGCACAAAAGTTTTTATTATGAGTTTAATCTTGAAATGTAAATGGGCTATTGTAAAATCCATGTTGAAATTTTAATTTGCTTTTTTATTTGTGTCTGTGGATTAACAAACCATCCTGCATTGAAATTAATTATACACATACACAAAATAATGTGGTAGCAGAGCATACGTGGCAAAATAGCTCAGAGGTTTGAAGAACTGAAAGATCTTTTGACCTATTTATCATGGTTGCTGAAAAAAAAGCTTGCCTACTGCCCAAACAACAAGAACAACAAAACAATATTGTGCAGTGGATATTTATTCCATTTAATGTTGCTTTTGGTTGCCATGGCTATGATAGCCTTAATATTGTAGGCTCACAGCAAGGTTGCAATTAGTATTTGGATTTAGAAGAGGGAAGATAATGATTTCATATCAAAACTTCTTGCTTAATACTCTTATGGACATAAAACTGCTTGCAGGTTGCAAATCAGCAATTCCTATGCCAAGAAAAAAAAAAAGAAGAAGAAACAAAAGAATCTGCATCACTTGGCTTTGAACTCAGTATTTCGCGGTGCTATGTGGCATAGCATCTGCAGAATGTGCCTACTGTTCAGTTCACTCATAAGTGCATATAAATAGAGAGAGAGGCATATACGTGTTCACACATACACGCGCATTTTCCCTCACATAATGAAAGTCTGAAATTTTATTTATTTGCCTTATCACACTCCAGCCATGAAACACTTGACACTTCAGGAAGTGTCTTTACCTTGTCCTTATTAATCCCTCCTCATTAAGAGTAGTGTAGTTCTCACTGCCTTGACATGTTCTGGGTGAGGGTACCAGGGTTCAAAACTCTTCCTCCAAGCAGCAAGCCCTCGTCTCCCACGCCAAAGTGGGTCCAGTTGATTCATACTGGCAGTATTAGTCCTGTGTAGCTGGCAGACTGATGCACAAACTGACAATAAATTCTGATGAAGAAGAAAAGGTCTAAACCTTCTAATGGAAAATTAAGTAGACTCTTTGGATAAAACAATGTTACCTTACTCTTTAAACACCTACAACTACTCCGCCCTCATGATTGTTCGCTTCTGTTTTCTGGTGCTTGCATCACAAGCTGTATTAAGCCATTCTTCTGGGTTTTAGCTTCATAACTGCCTGGTGGGCTTACAGTGGTACCACTTCTGCCATCTGACAGCAGTCATACTTTAAAGCTTCAGAGGAAAGGGCAAAGAAACCCTTGTGGACAATTATGGAAAGATTTACCCCAAAGAGAAACATCTGCCTGCTTCTATCAAATTGTGCTTAGATTTCATCTTCACAACGCTGAGTGCAATGCTCTGTGGTTCTGTATTAAATCTTTTAATCTTCCCATCCCTTCAAATATACCCACTTATCTTCTTCAGAATCTATTACAATTCAGAGCTGATAGGTATCCCAGAGCAATGACTCCCATCAGCTGACTGAGTTACATTAAAACTAGCATTTCCTCTTCTCTTTTTATTGTCTTTGAAAAGGATCACAGATATTCTCCCTAATATTATGAGGAGAAAAAAAAGTCTATTAATGTTCCTGTATCATTTTGAATCTTTGTTATCTTGCATCTTGTTTATTGTCCTTCCAAAGTAAACACCGAGAGAAAGGATTTGTGAGTTCTGAGGGGGTCTAGCAACAGAGGTCTTACATCTATCCTGGTGCTGTAGGAATTGGTTGAGGTTAATAGAGTTTGTGGTTGAGATTGATTCACGTGAAGATCTCCACAGGAGTTTATAATAAACAGCATAATACCAAAAGTGAAATCCAACTCCAAGCTTGTTTGCCAGGCTGCTGTGTACAGTGGACTGGGATTCTTAGGTCTGATTTTCGTCAGTAATAAACACACACGTTTTGGGGCAGATTGAAGCATAAAAAACATCTTATTTTTTTTCCCCCAGAAAACAAATGACCAGTTGATTTGAATTGTTTTACAAGGTCTGTTATGGTAAACATAGGCCTTAACTTTCCTCTTTCCCACACTGACGTGAAAACCAGCAAAAATTCTCCGATGTGAAATGGTAACAAACAAAACTTCAGACACCACTGTGGCCCCTTCATACCCAGGCAGCTACAGCCCACCACAGGTTTCTCTCGTGCTCTGACTGCGTGAGTCATTTACATAGGACACCATTCTAAGGTAGCTTCTGCTTGACAGGAGGTTGTTCATGTATTCAGCACTGGTAAATCAATGGAAAACTGTCACATCCTGAGAACATATCATCAATGCCTTCTGCACAGCTGAGTTCCTACTACAAGATGGAGGAACCTGCTAGAGCGTGTTTAGTTCCTCTCCTACAGACCTCTGGGACCCCTTCTCAGGTAGGCCCAGTGTTTGTAATCCTCCCTTCTCAACACACCACAATATGATGAGATCTTGCTTTGGGTGACTAGTTATAATGTTCCACAAATGTTCTAAATATTATTATTCATAACTGCACGTTCTTTCTGCATGACACCGTCTTCTCCCTAGTAGCCTAGAACTAGTTAGCTTCATTTCATGTCTTAACTTTTCCCTCACCTTTCTAGAAATGAGCTCTTGAGTTGGATGTCAGATCCAGAGCTCAGCACTATCACACATCTTTGCACAGTAGTGTCTTGCTTCTGCCCATGCACTAACTCAGCATGTAATTGAGTCCTTTCAGAAGTCATCTTGGAGGGGCAGTCAGAGGTAGATGGGTAGCCATTTGTGCAGAAGACAAAGTGTGGGAGAAAAAACAAATCTTGCTGTACTTCACAGAGGCTGAATATATTCTAAGGGGCACAAAAATGTACTCGGGCTTTCTCTGAACTTATTATGCTGGTAGTATAGATGCAGAAGCACAAAGCATATCTCAGGCTGCAAAACAAGTTCACATTGATACCTGGGCACTCCATGTTACACACTGCTCCTGAGGAGTAGGACTTGAAACTGCGTCTCTGAACACTCCCTTGTTCAAGCATCTTGTCAGTGAAAAAAAATATAAGAGCAACTGCTTATATATTTCCGTTAGCTGCCATTGGTAGAAGCTTCTGGCTAGTCATTCTCAAAGTACTTGACCCTCTCTCTTTTGGGAGAGACTTTGAAATTCTTTTCTAGACATATGATTTTTCCACTGACTACACTTCAGTAAGTAGTATCACATTTGCTTTTACGTTGCTTCATCCAGCTTGAAAGAGCATGTAGCTAGGCAGCAGTCTTGTTCGGATGAGCAGCTGTACTTCTGCTGTATGCAGCGGCTGATGAGCAGTAGCCACCTATTTAACTACTCCAGTCAAAGCATACGTCTTACACTCTTGCTGTTTTCCAGGGATCACTAATGTTGGATCCTTTGTCTGTGGTCAGTGTCTCCAGACACACACTGTCACTGGTTTAGAGGTAGCTCCCCACCCTGGGGATTCTAATTGTTGCTAATGGTGACCTTACTGCATTAGCAAATTTTAATTCCTCTTACGTGGCCTCCCCCTATTCAGACAATTCCATTTCTAATAGCCTTTGCCTCCACATTTTCTGCAAATGTCATCTGGACCATGATTCCTGGGAAACAGTCTCTCTCATCTGACCCATGGGACACCCTTGCACAGTTGGAACTTGGGTTGCTTCCAATTTACATTTTTTTCCCTCTAATCCACATCACTAGCAATTGTTTTTTTGAAACACTGCATCTGGTATAAAGGAGTTACCCAGAGGCTGGGAACGAACAGCTGATGCTTGTCAAAAAGATGCATAGTCTGATCCACAGGTTATCACTATCTTTGATTCAATCAGCTGTGCCTGTCTCCAAATATGATTCTTCCCATGGCTCTCACTAGGCACAGGTCCTTATCTGCCTCTTCCAGGGCCAAGTTTAGATTTGGCATAGCAGATTCTCTCTCACTTGAGCTATGTCCAAGGTACATGATGGAATGAAAGCCTTCATAAACAGTCTCCTCAAGGCTGTTCTTCCCCCCACTACCATCTGATTTGCTATCTCTGCCATTATTTTAGGAGGGTAAATCTTCCCTCAGTCTCTGTTGGAATGGTTATTAAAATAAAAAATAAACACATGCATACCCACACATATAGCACAGAAGAAAAATGAATGCATACACACACAAGTACCTGTAAGTCTCTGAATCCACAGGCAGTAACTGTTGGCAAAGATGCTTTGGGCTCTAGATAATGGATATATATCAGACACAGCCAGATACCAATACTTGATTATCAGTTTAGCCATTTACACCAAAAGAAGTGCTCAGAGCCCATCCACTGCCCTCAGACCTTTCCTGCATAGCTACTAAATCTTTCCTCCACCAAATACACTTTTGTCATCTTATGTATGCTTTTACCAGCTGCAGTACTAGTCTGTGGATTTCAAAGAGTGACTGAAACTTCGCACATAACAAATGCCATTTCTTTCTCTAACTTTTTAAAATGAAATGCAAGACACCAATGACAGAAAAAAATAAAATATAGATAGCAGTACTGTCTTCCTAGGTAGAAGCTATCTATCTGTTCTGCTCCATATACATTGTGAAGTGCAGGTCTAAAAATTTGGACCTCAGAAAGATAAGCATCCGAATTTAGAAAGGTAAAAATGGAAGATAGGCATAAAACATCTTCATTAGAGCTAAAAGGACCTGAAATTAGAATTTGAAGTGTAACTAATAGGGGATCATCTTCCAAAATCTTCAGATACAGAATTAGGAAAGAGGCAGTCTGGGTTCCTACCTCTTTTCAAAATATGTCTATCCTTTGGATCTTCAAGTGAAGGGGTAGGCAGGAATTAAACAACCCATTAAAACTCTCACCTTTGTCTCTACTGACACTGCAATAGTGATAGGTATCCACATCAAATTCTTGCACAAAGAATGCTGCACTTTCAACACAAAGAAATATTTATTGCAATTATTTGGCAAAATAACTTTGCAAAAACAAATAACTGAAAGAAAGCTTTGATATATTTGCAGACATTTTATGAAACAAAAGAATACCTAAATTCTTTGATTAAATCATACATGATGAATTATTCATCCAGCCCTTTTCTGCACTAATCAGTTAAAATAAGGTGATAACACGACTTTAGAAAAAATAAAAACAAAACCTGAAGAACTGTAAAGAAGTAAGCAGAATCTGAAATGTGAATAAGAATAGAGCATGCACAGAGAGATAAAAAAAGATTCCTTTTGAGATGGGGGAAAGAGGCAAATCCGGTACATCTCCCGAACAAAGAAAAACAAATGAATCTTTCAGAACACTGATCATCCTGATACCAAATGAGATGATGTTTGCTGTGGGTACAAAGGAACCTAAGATGTCTAAGGTTGTCTGAAGAGTTAACATACTGTGCTCTACACACAGACCTTGATCTCGATCCTTTGATCCCGTGCCTAGGAAGAAGGACTCAGTGCTAAGACCACCCACTTTTTCCCCCATTTTCAAATAAAATATGGTCTAGTTAACAAACACACAACAGAACATCCTATCCGCATTACAGGAAGAAGATTGGACTGAAAAAGACTCAAACATGGAGCAGGTCATACCCTTTCAAGGCTGTACACCAACAACATTGGAACAGAGGAGGAGCAAACCTTCCTTGTTAAGGAGACAGAGTGGACCCTGATGAGAGCAGCACACCCCAGTGCACTAGTACCCATGCACAACTGGGAGAACTGGGACCAGCTGCCATGAAAATCTGTTCTGTGAAAGCAGGAAATACAACTAGTCAATATTTATCAGACTTGTGGTATCTGCTAACATGAGAAGAAGGAATTGCATCAAAAGAAGGGCACATCAAAAACAGAGAGGACTGTCTTTCTCTACTCTGCTCATGTAAGGCCCCAGCTGGAGTACTTTGTCCAGGACTGAGTTCCCAGCAGAAGAAGGATGTGGAGCTGTTGGAGTGGGTCAAGAGGAGAGCCACAAAGATGATGGAGGGCTGGAGCACCTCTCCTATGAAGAACGGCTGAGGGAGCTGGATTTATAGAGGCCTTCCAGTATTTGCAGAGAGCTTACTAGCAGGCGGGGGACCAACATTTTACGTGCTCTGATAGTGATAGGACAATGAGGAATTGTTTTAAACTAAAAGAAGGCAAATTTAGTTTAGATCTAGGAAGAAAATCTTTACTCAGGCAGTGGGGAGGCACTGGCACAGGCTGCCCAGAGAAGCCGTGGATGCACCATTCTTGAAGGTGTTCAAGGCCTGCTCCTCCAGGCAGCCTGATGTAGTGGTTGGGAACCCTCCCCATGATAGGGTGTGGTGGAACTAGGTGATCTTTAAGGTCCCTTCCAACCCAAGCCATTCTTAGAGTCTTTGAAGAAAGTGTAAAAAGAACAGAAATATTCTCATAGAAGATAGAGCAAGCTTAAAGCCAAGCTTACTGCTAAAGCAGACATAACCTTACACAAGTACTTGAGACCTGGACTCATCATAGTGGTACTGAGGCTTTAGCACTAGCTGGTACAGCAGTGTTCCACATAGCATGGCAAAACCTACATAGATACAGGCTGTATCTGTCCTGGTTGGTGCAAGAGTTCACAGCATTGAGTTCCCTTTTGGAAGTCTGGAGCAACAGAGCGTAGTGGAAGCCCTTTCCACCATCTACTGGAATGCTTTGGTGAGCCAAGCCCTGCGCCTGACTGATGAAGCAGCAGTCCTGCTTCAGAGACATGACTACCTGTAAGGCCAATACGACATTGCTGATCACATTAGCAATGAAATTCAGTGTGAGTGTAATCTTCATCACGCCATCATATAGTTTCTTTCTCAGAAAAATCAGTATTTATCACCATATAAAACAATAATATGTATGCTTAATTGAACTTGTGTTTACTAAAATTACCAACAAAATCTCAAGGTAAATCTAATTTCTTCTCATTTATCATCACAAAATTCTACATATGGATTTATCTCTTACTATATTCATAATTCCTTAAGAAAGATACAAACCACGCTTTCATGGAATTTACCATATCGGTGAATATTTATCAAGAGCGTTCTGTGATTTTTCCAGACTCACTTTCCCCTGACCCCTAAATGTCTCAGCTTGAACCTGCACAAAATGTATGCATACAAAAATATAAAGGGACTCCAAAGACAGAAAGAGAAGTGGCATTTGGAATGCCAACCTGCTGAGAAATATTTACTCTTACTTCACTTGACTTAAAAGTAGCTGAAGGGAGTTGCACTGAACAGTAATTTTATGCCTTGTAAAAGCTATCAAAGTTGCACACAGATGCATTTTACAGAGACTCGAAGGAATGCTCACACTTCTTGGCAGGTGAGTTAAGCCTGTGGCACTGTCTGGAGACAAGGTTGCAAGGGTGAATCAAGTGGTCCTGAAGATCCAAATCATTACATGAATTTAAACATTTTCTCAGCATCTGTATTCCCTGAGCCACAAGTGTGCTTTTGTCGGTTAAACCTTTCAAAATGCTAATGCTCTCTGAATGGCTACAGCTCTAAATCCTGTGGTGCCCAAATGAGCTCTAACACAAGCTAGTCCGCATACCTAACTAGTCCTGTTTGTGGACTAAGCAAAGGCAGGTGATTCCTCTCAGTAAGGTATTAGCCTAAGACCTAGAGTATTATTTCTGGAGACTAGACAGGAAATATGCTAAAGAACTGCACCTCCTTTTCAGGAAAAAAAAAAAAAAAAGAATAAAGTAAACAAAACTTAATATCCTTTAAGAAGGTGGTAGCTGTTGCTGTGTTAAATTTCTACAGCCTGCAAATACAAACTGCTATATCGATACAGTACAAAGCAATGAAGATGCAAGGCTTGAAAATATCACAGCAGCCACTCTCCTTCCCAAGCAGACTGTTTTAATGTTTTCACTTTAAAGTCATGGCTCCTGTCACTGCTAATCCCTCCCCAGTTCAAAATAAATAACTACTAGTTGTTTGAAATGGATTTGAATGCATTTACCGTGAGATGTTGTGAATTTTTCCATCAGAAATTATGTTTTGTGCCTCCTTTCCTACCACCTTTGCCCTTCAGTTTCAGCTTTTCAACTTATATTGCAATAGTTTATTTTATCCCAGACAGAATTATTTTGTGCTTTATTTCACTGCTGAATTCCAGAGGTCAAAATTAAGCTATAGCAAGAGAAATAAAATGAATATATGTCAGTCTATTAATTGGATGACCAAGTAAAAACTTCATCATAAAATCTGAAGGCCAAGATTTTTCAAAAGCAGAAAGAAATGAGATTTCTGCATGGATTCTAGTTATTGTAAAAAATCACTACTTTAGTGCCTGCAGTCAGTTCTAACCTTGAATTTACATTACGAATAAATAAATAAAAACAAGCCCAACAATGAGACTTGCATGAATGTCTTTTTTTAGTGTAAGATAGTCCTGACAAACAGGTGGATGGACAGTAGTAAGTTTCCAGGGAGGCAGAAGTAAAAGTAGCACTCTTGAAATTTGTGAATCTAACCATCATTGTGTAAAAGAAGGTCACTGAAGATCCTTTGTAATTAGATGACTGACTCCCAGTAATATCCACAGGAATTCCAAGACCAAATGGCAGCACGAATTAATAGGAAATGTTTCTCCAAAATCCCCTTTTCATTTTCTAAGACATTAGCCAGGCCCTCCTATGCCCAGCTGCACTGCAGATGATTTGGTTATTCGTTCACAATTATCAATCCATCTGAAGACTGTAGTTTGTTTTCTAATTGTTTCATGTACAATAATCACATCCCAAAAAGGGAAAGAAAAAAAAAGTAAAAGAAAAAAAAAGCTAAAAAAAAAAAAAAGTGAGGGTACCATTCTACAGTTTTACCCCTCAAAAAACACTGCATCCTTGAGTGCAGCTGGAATTAAACAACCTACTTCAGGGCTGTTGTTCATGTTCAGGATGGGAATAGGAGCATGGCTTGGCTCAGCTCAGCAGGTTTAGAGCTCCTGGCCTCCATCAGCTTCTTACTTTCCCATATCTTATTTAAGGCAGGGAAAGGGTTGTACCATTGCCTGAATACTAACCAGCAGCAAACCCTGTAGGTTGGGTCTCCCCGGAATGAGGCAGCAGAAAGCCTGATGGGATTCCTCATCGGGCAAAGCTTTGAACTATATCTTTCCAGTCTTTCCTTAGTGAGATCCCTAAAGATGACCAAACTGAAAAAAAAGGCCAGATTTAATTAGATTATAAACTAATTAGCTACCACTAAATGGAGAAAACTTAAAAGAGACTAGGTAAAGCAGAACAGAAATAAGAGGTTACACCCAAGCCATCCCCTGCTAGATGTATTCTTACAAGTAGGTCATTGCTTCCAAGCCTGGATCCAAACAAATTAACAGCTCTGTTTTGTAGCACGCTACACAAATTACTGTATTACTTTCTAGTACCTAGGAACTACTAATTCCCACCATCAGAGACCTGACTGTGGATTTTACACCCTGTTCTCTACAACAGCTTCTTTGACCCACACTCACCTTTCCTCTATCTGATCACCATGGGTTAGGAGCTCCTTCTCCCTCTCACACTCAGCTGTTCACTCTAGTAGGAACACCCCCACCTCAGCCAATTTTAGCTTAAAGAATAAAAACACCAGCTGGATGCAAGTGTCAGGTGTTACTTGCAAGCCTTTACTTCATGGTCTTTGTAAACCCAGCCTCTGTAATGGCTGGCTGTAACCAACACACATAGCTGCTCATGTGGACATGACTATTCACCAGACTCAAGAGTGCTGCTGTGACATGCTTTTAGTGCAAAGGGAGTGTTTTGGGTTAGTTTCTACCATTTGAAATAGGGCTTTATTTCTCTACTTGATGTCTTTTTTTCCATTTGGGGAAGATACCTTTGAGAAAAGAAGGGCCTTAACAAACACTAATGAAAACAAAACATTAGCCAGAGCTTCTTCCTTGTGCCCAATGATATAGCTAGCCCATAACTTGCAGAAGAGCACTTTCCCTCCCTTCATTTGGGCATGCCAGAAAATACCACCAGAAATCACTGAGCTTCCTCTCACTCCACTGACACCTTATTGCCCATCCCGCTCTTGTCTTGTTCCTTGTTAATTAGAAGTGTCTACCATATAAAACAGAAATGCAGGCTGGGGAATATAAGCTCACGAAGCACACTAAAGCAGATGCCTGACTAAATCTCACAGTAAAGTCACAAAGAATATAGCATTTTCCTCTTCACTGAGACAAACCTCAAAGTATTCAATTTGTTCCCAATCTCAGCTTTCTTCTGGAAACCAGGAATGTCCTCAGCCATACGATATGGACAATAGCTGCCAAATTTGAGTGGTCAAATGAGACCTGAGGAGTCTTTCATTTTCATCCTTCCTCTGTATTATTAAATCCAGGTGCTTGTTTTTGGATCTCTCCCATCCTGGAGGAGTATTTTAATGAGGTACCTTGTGTGTGGTCATGTCTGTTACAGCATATGGATGCAGAACTACAGGTGGAAGCAAAGCTAGAGGAAGGAATACTTGGTTTTCCTTTTGAAACTGTGGCACATTGTTCCAATAATTACAGAAACATCCATAACATCATAGACTTGATCTCATATGTCCAAAGTACACCTCACTCCTGAAATATGGTCAATTACTCTTTGAGAAAAGGAGTTACAATCTGATGGATCTTAATGCAGCAGGGTAAAATAACAGCAGTAGAGAGGGATGCAGGAGTGCAAATATTGGAAATACTGGAGAGCTTCCAAATACTTAGCATAAGGGGGTGGGAAAGAGATCCACATGGCATAGCAAGATAAAGCCTCTTTCCTATGTTAGAAAATATATTTTTTTCAAAGTTGCTTACAGCTATAAAGCTAAAACCTAAGAGCACTGGAGGATACCAGGTCTGTCAGTCCTAGCAAGATCACATCTATTTTCATAGGACAGCTTTGAGGGGCAGCTGCTGCAGAGATCTGGTTGTACTGTGCTTTTAAGAGCCATGTGAACATAACTTGTCTTGCTGGATTGTTCACAGTACCAACAACTTTGTGGAGGAACTGCAGTGCTTTGATGAAAGTGGAACCATTTAATTGCTTTTTGTGACAATTCTGACTGTTAGATACTAAGAAGATCAGAAAAAATTGGAAGCCTCCACTCTAGTATCAGTTTTCCATTTCCTTGTCTACACTGACTGTGGTAAAGAATCTTGGGATATTATGTTTTGGTTGTCCCATTATCTGTTATGTGAGAACTTTCTGTGGGCTCATTCAATTCCATCATAGTTATGCCATCGTAATTGTGGTTCTCTTGCAAACCACATAACAGAGATAACACCTTACATTGATGCTTATCTTCTTAACATCCATTTTCTGTCTTTACATAGGTTGAAACTCTTATCCATAGCAACTGGATTACTCTGGAGTACATCAGGTCAAATGGAGGAGTTCTTCCTGAGCATGTCTCTTGTGTATTTTGAAAAAGTAAAGAAACAAAACAAAAACAACCTGAAATTCTGCAATGTAGCACGGATAGATTTGCCTTTGGAAATTCGGAGATGTTGAATTATGCTTGTGTTAGAAGTTACTCATACAAGTAGAGATACAATGTCTATAAAAAAGATTTGCAATAGTCACAAAAATGAAGCTACAAGTGACAAAAAGAGAAAGTGAATTAAAAGGTCTGTCACCTTACGGGTAGAGAGTGATGTTATAACTACTCCAGGACACTGAGAAGAATTCAGAATGACCTCTGAAAAATACTAATACACATCCTTAGTACCTACCTGTAAAGGTAGCTATTTTGTCTAGAATCAGAGGGACTGGTTCCACCATCTCCTTCACATTTGACCTTCCCATATGGCTTTCACACTGAGAGCTGTGACCCCTGATCATTATACAACAGAATGTGTCCATTCTTCTGAAGCAGTAACACGGACATAATGGTAGAATGAGACTGGGAACTCTGAACAGCCTCTAAGACTGAGTTTTAATCTCACCACACTCCATGATGCTTTTAACTTCCTTCAGGAGACCTTCTAGAGCCCTATCTTCGGACCAGAACCGGGAAGACAAAACACTACACAGGTTTTTACATTATTTTTTTTCCTATTTTTTTCCTTGAGCTTCACAAACCGGTGCCAGAATCTAGAGTGCTACTTCTACTACAGAATCAGCGTGAAATAATTTTTAGTCTCATCACTTAAGCTCACAGAAATAGATAAGGGGTAGATCTAAAGAACTGTGAGGGAAAAATTTTTCTCTCTGACGTGAGAGTTGCTGGATCAGGGGGATAACAATTATCTTGAGACTTGCAAATATAGAATGGGCACCCCATATTGCTAATGTTATGTTTGCCATATGACGCTTCTCACGACGCGCTTCATGGCATCTTCATCCTCATACTGCAAGGAGTGAATCACAGCCCCAGATGTTGAGTGTCCGTCGTGGAGAAGCATAGCGGCTGGAGGCTGTGGTACTATTTGTATAAACAGAAGTGCTTAATCCATTTGTTTAAAAATAAAACTCTAAGCTACTTGTCTCAGTATCATCCCACAGCAGCTAATGTTTGCGTACTTGCTCAGTTATACTCCCTGCACTTCTTAAACAGGAATCTAAGCATGAAGGGGGGGAGAAAGTGAATGTCTATAAACATTGATATGGAACTGGCAGCAAGATCAACGGGAAAAAAAAAAGAAAAAAGGCATGGGAGGATTGAGTATTGTCTGCACTTAGCTTTTTTGCTCTAAAATAGTCAAGGAGATACAGACACATCAGAAGGTACGACGGCAAGATTTATTCCATTGGGAAGAAATGTTTAGTTATTCTAATTTGGCAAAGTTACAATCAAACATTTAAAAGGCAGTCCTTATAGCAGCTTTGTAGCCAGATTATACAGTGGAAAGTACAGACTATGTAACCTTCTCGTCAAAGCTGCAACTTGCTAAAACCCTATCTCTGTAGTCTTCCAAGGTGACAAAAGGAGCCCTACTGAGGTAGCTCTAAACTTACTTGTCTCCTTGCTCAGATTTACACTCGCTGAACTGTCCAGTTGGCTGCTTTGGAATACAAACATTTGGAAAAGTGTTCTGAAATAAAAGCAAAGTCTCTGCATACTTTAAAGATTATTTAATTTATCTGTCAAGTGAAATGCTTTTTTTTCTTCAAACTAGGCAGCTTTTCTCAGCATTGTAAATGAATTACGAATATTGTTATAAGGAAACAACAGCAATTCTGAAGAATGTTCTAAGACTAGATACAAAGTCTTCAGCATTTCAGTACAAAGCATTGTGATTATTAACTACAGCCTTATTTTCCAGAAGAAAATCCCATGGGGTTCTTGCTCTTGATTAGTGAAAGGGAGACAAGTATCCTTATTCTTTAAATGCAGTAGCACTCACATTAAACCCAAGCTAATTTTAAAAGACTTTGTCTTTCCACTATCAGAATGTAGCCATGTTTCTGATAGATCGTGGATTATGTGCATCTTTGCTGGCACAAAGCTGCGGAGATTTGGGGAGGATGATGTTCCTCTGCTAAGTGGATTTAATACCATATCTGTTGATTTTTACAGGGGGAGTGCTGACTGGGGTTTGTCAGAGCACAGTTAAATGTGGGTTGGAGGAGTGGGCTTTGACCTTGCTACAGGTAGAGCTGGGGCAATTGCTGTGTGTGCAGGGGCTTGGGATGGGTGCCAAGCATCTGCCCAGCGTCCCTCCAGCATCACAGCCCTGTGACCTTAGAGTTGGGAGGCAGTTCCACTTAACTTCGCCCTCCAGGGATTTAGCTTTGCTTTGCATTCTTTTCCTGTATATACTTAGAAAGTCTAAAAACACAGAACAAGCACCATCCAAAATCCCTTGCTTTTCACCCAGAAAATCAAGAGTTAGACGTAAGTGTGTCAGCAGCTCCAGCTACATTGTCCCCTTCTACAGACCAACTTGAACAAGACCCATTTTGCCTTGAAGCCACACACTGCACAGCTTTACCACTTTATAGGCATGGTTTGGAGTAAGTTATTTAAATTTCCCATCAAAATTTGGAGAAACAAAAGTAAATGTCAAAGTATGCATCTTCTCTCATTTGCAATGTTGCGCTGGTTTATTTTTAAAGTCTCGCAACCATGGAACGAAAAGAATGCCATGTTCTCTTTGTAGCAAATGTAAAGTGCACATATTAAAAAATACTCTGAGATGTCTCTAACTAAGAATTATTCACTGAAAAGTTAGCAGAAGACTGATATTTTGAAAATTGTTTAATTTAGTAGGGACAAGTAATTAAAGGGGAATGATAAAAAATCACGCATCAAAGGGGACTCACTATTTTTCGCCTCTAGTATGGAGTCTTTATAGCTGTAGTCTTATTCCTGTGACATCTATATAGCACAACAGCCAATAATATATAGTTCTACAAGAAACTGGTGTCTCAAACCATATATAGCATAAAAAAAACCCACTGCTAGACATCAGAGCTTAGAATTTATTGGGTTTATAATATTGATTGAGCTTATCCTTAAAAATTTACCGTTTCATTTGAAAAGTGTCACTTCAAGGCTTAATACTTGCCCTTACAAGACATCTATATAGCAACAAAAATGTGCAGAACCTCTGAAATAGCCATCTGAGTAGTTAAAAATTAAATGTCAGTGCAGGAGACATCTAAAAAAATGATAATAGTTCTGAGTGCCCATTGCTTTTGTCTCAGGACAAGGAAAGATGAGCCCATTTCCCATGGGAGCCTTTCTCATGTGTGTTGGCTTTGGCTGGGTGTTTTTGGCAGGACTTGGAGTGCAAGGTCCTTCGTCTGCACTCCAAGTGACTGCTTAGAGCTCGTCTCAGAAGGAGTAGGAATTCAGCTTCAGCATTACACAGTCCAGACCTCCAGCAAGACAAGCAAGTGCTCCCACCGAACCCAAATGCCACCCGAGCAAAGCTATGCAGAGACTAACACGTATCAATAGAATGATATATTTTGACAAAGTTTTGCTTCTTCAAGATTCTCCAGATGGCTCTATGGAAGCATTAAGGGATAAAAAGAGGTAATGCTCCAAGGAGGTGGAGGATCCGCTGGGCAGAAAAGAGCCGCTTCCTTTTTCCTCCACTGGTGCCACAGTATCAGAAATGCTGCAGAGCCCCCAAACTCCCACTCCTGTGTTTTAACTGGCGCATACCACTTAAAGATTAGGCTCCCTTCAAGTCCTTTCCTTTTGTAGTGCACAAATTAGCCATGAGTATCCACTAAATCTAGCATGTCAGTTTGAGATAGAACAGCCAGGGTTCTGCACATTTCTTCTTCAAACAACTTAAGGCTGTGCTCCTAAAGGACTGATGGACGGAGCATTAAAGAAGCTCCTCTACCCTAATCAACTTGTTAAAAATCCAGAGAAAAACTTACTCCTGTATAACTTCAGCCAAGAGCCCTGAGCTTTGCAAAGAGTTGCTTCCCACCCCTACTGAGATGTAGGCAAGAAAAAAAGCAGTTAGAAAGAATAGCTTTACAGCTTGTCACACTAATCTTATCATTTTCCTACAATGCAGTCAAATGCAAATAGATTTTGATCCAGGCTGTTGGGAACCCAACTGTGGAACTTTTTTCTTCCATAAGAAATTCCTTAATTACACTTTTAAGAGAAATAAAAGAGAAAAAAATATATATCAGAGCCTTTACCCTGCCACGCAAGACACATTTTTTTAAAGCTGTATTTCCCCACCTCTCTTCTCAAAAACAATAAATACATTCTTTCATGCCAGGAATTAAGAAGTATATTATTTGTTGTAGTCAGGAGTTCCTTTCTCAGTATCCTGGATATGAGCTCATGCCATATCAACAACCAACAATAGCTATTGTTCTTGGAGTTTTAAGGAAGTTTCTGTACGCTGTTTCCTGAACACAGTATGTAAACTAATACACACAAAAAAGGTGTTTCATATTATTCCAGGTACATTGGGCCCCCTCAATGTCAGCCTGTTAGCAATCTTTTTCCCAGAGTTGGGAGAGTAAATGCATACTTGTGTTTACCCATTTGTGAATGGAAACAGGTACTTGCCTTGCAAACTGTATGGAAACAGAACACAAAGAAACATAGCAATCCATTTGGATTGGAAAGAGCACTTTCTAGCTGTGTATTATTAAATCTACCTGCCCTGATGGGTTAGTTACTCAGATACATCTGGTAGTTAATAGTTCCTTCGTGTCCTTCTGTGATGTATTCAGTTCAGAAGGCTAAAGGCCTCCATGTTCATACATGAGAGGAGGAATGGAGCTTGCTATCATATCACAGTAATGTACCCCGGAAAAGAAGATATTGACTGAACTGGGTAACTGAGTCATAACTGATTTCTCCACTGAAACCTCTATATATACAGGTGCACGTGCAATATATGTATGTCTTCTTTTTGCATAAAATTTGCAGTTGTGCAGGAAAGACAAGGGTGAACTTCTTCAGGGTGCATGGAACACACTCATCTCCTCAGAAGGCAGAGCCTGAGAATCCCAGTGTGATCACATTCAGAAGATGTACCATGCAGCATTACCACTTGCAATATTGCTGCCTTGCAGTATTAGCTATTTCTGCCAGGAAAGGCAAAATCTGTTGGACTTTTTTTCCTCACTGTCACGCAGGCTGTTCTTTATCTTCTGGAGGAGACACAAGGTGCCCTAGTTGCACCACTGTATCTGCAAGTGGTTGGTGTTAATATCATTTACATGTCCCAGAATGCTAACCAGTGTTAGCACACTGCCCACTACCTCATCACATTCATTCCGGTCACAGTGCTTCTGGAGCTCCACAGTGAGAACAGGTTATGAGAATAAAGGAAAGTCCTACAGCATGAGGGTGAGAGTAACACCACAGATGTGAGTCCCTCTCAGTGATGTTCCTATCTTTACTTCACCAGACCCCTGCTTCCAGGTACTGGTTACGACAAAACCCCATCCCCCAGGACTCCCAGTTTAATCACTGATGCGTTTACAATTCAGTGCTCTAGGAAAGGAGGCTGTTTTCTGGTGAGGACTGATGACCGTGATCTGAACCTTGAAATGGGACAAGAAATAAAGATTTGATAAAGACATTAACAATGTATGGTTTAATATATTAAGGCTGGGCAAGCCAATTAGGACTGAATAGAAAGTAAGCTAAATCTTTTCCCACAACTCTAATCCTTTCTGTAGGATTTGAAAGAGAATAAAAAGCTGCTACTGCTTTAAAAGTTACTTTCATGGCCATTTTTATGTTTTTGTACTAATACTCATGTTCCTGCCAGGAGCAGAAATGAAAGTGCTGAAACACCCCACAGCCTTTCCTGTGAGATTTACAGACTAATTTTACAGATCTAACGAGTTTGAATTATTGGGATAGGATTCAAATAAGCTTCTAAATTTGGGAGTACCTCTCTGAATCCAACATGAGATCTTAATATTTGCATTTCCCTTAGCCCTATGGGAGCCACCGTATATTGTTGTGTTCTTACTGAGCGTCCTATTTAACGGTTTAATGCTGGCTCTTATATCTTTTACTTCCAGGCAATCTTTTCAATTAACTAACAGTGTCCAATCGACCCCTCTGACTGCTGCTGTGCTCAGAGCAAGAAAGTGGAAATGAAGTTGGAAGAGCAGAGAGAGGATGACAGAGGTATGTACATCCCGGTTGAGTCTGGGACCATTTGTGCCTTGGCTGCCCTTCCATTTAAGATCTCAAAGAGCTTCAATAGCAGTCCACTGGTGAGAGTAACTGAAGAAGAAAAATGAACAAGGGGAGAATCAAGCAGCAGGATCAGACTTATCACCTCCAGCTGCTTCTTCAGTGCTGTAAAAAAGACCCTCTCCTCTCAAACACTGGTGCGGAAAGGACTACAGTAAAGGATGGCAGTCCCCACAGCAACACAGGAAAGAGACTGTAGCCTAAAAAAATGACTTTCCCCAGTGTCGAAATTATGCTAAGGATCTGCCCATTCCTCCTACAAAACTGGAAGAACAAAAGACTGCTTCAAGCCCCCTCTATGCTCAAACTGAACTTTGTTCATCTGGATAGTGTTGAATTTTAAATAAATGATTTAATTGTCCATTTTCTAAATCCACTCAAAAGTAGAAGGAAAAAAATCATCAGTATTAATAATCAAAACCTACACAAAGAGAAAGTTCAATACATACATATGAATTGTGCCCTTGTAGACAAGGTTGCTGCTATCAGTTGCTCCCTGGCAGGGAGTAACAGATTAACCTTCTGATGTTCATCAGATACGATTTTACTCTGTCCCTGCCATTAATTCTGTTCCCAAAGTCAAGTGGGGAATCTGGTCCAGAAAACATTTTTGAACACTTCCAATTTTGTGTTCAAAATTCAGAGTGTTCAATAAAACAACCTCAAATATGCACTGCTTAAACTCTACAAGTCCATTCTATCTGAAAATAACTTTAATGGAGTAGGTTTAGAATATCCACAAATGTGTGTGCTTGTTGTATTAGTGTGTATGACAAAAAAAAAGGCCTGCCTGGACGCCTACCTGTGCAGCCTGCTCTAGGGAGCTGCTTTGGCAGGGCGGTTGGATTCGGTGATCTCTAGAGGTCCCTTCCAACCACTACAGTTCTGTGATTCTGTGATATATATATTTATCAAGTATAAATCATGAAATAAAGGAGAGTCATTGTAAAAAATTGTAGAAATGTGAAGGAAAAGGTAATACTTCATTTTCTTACATTTCGTACATTTTTCTTAATGCACCCTTTTCACAGTAGGCTTTAAGTAACAAAAATCTCAAATGTACTAACTATTAATATCTCTTCTTTTGTCATTAGCAATAATAACAATAATAATAAAAATGAAGAAAGAAAAAAAGGAAGTATAAAGAAAAAAAGTCTTTTGGAGGCCTAAACTTAGAACCCATATTTTTTAAATAGACTTTGAAAAGCAACTGTGAAAACAACACGAAGAAAAAAGGTTAATGACTAAGTGACTTCTCCAGTTTTTCTGTACTTCCACAAGCCTCATCACAACACAAATACAGACGTGTGTGTGCATGCACGCACGCACATACACACACACACACGGAGTTTAAGGACTGACTGGCAGCTGAGAGCAGGTTTTCCATACAAGCAGCATTACAATACAATATACAGAAGAAAAGAATGCTAGTGAACTACAGCTTTGGGCTTAGAAAGGGATTTTAAAATACTTTCCATTCAGCTATTAATATTATATTAAAAAAATAATAGTTTTAGCTCAAATTCCCATGTTTCAAAGCTCACATAGCTCTAACACTGAGGTTATCTTGTTTGGCATGAGAACAGCTCATGTCTACATTAAAGTTGGAAGCTTAGAAGTGACATAAACAGGCCTTTTTCTATAAAGATAAAAGGCTAAGCTTTAAAGAATTTTATATTTATAGATAAACGTTTCCATAGTAATCATTACAGTGAAACTTGCTGGTGTCAGCAATCCTTTGCATACAAAAATGGCTTATATTCAAATTAGCAGGAATCACAGCATCTGATCCCTGCTTCCATCTGAAAGAAGGGCTTGCAGGAAAGCCTGAATGGGAAGCTCTGGATGGGCAACTGCCCTCGTTTTGGATCACGTCTCTGCTTTTTCTCTGACTTCTGCAGACACATAAATCAGAAGATATGCTGTAGGAGACAATTTCACGATGTCACAAAAACAGCTAGGATGGCCCAGGTGTCCCTTTCCATCCCTGATTTGTAAGTCTCAGTTATTTAAACACAGACAAATGAAAAGATGAGCAGCAAGCAGAAAGCTGGGGCAGATGTCAAAGGTTTTCTCCTCACATATTCCCTGCAACTTGGATTCTTTTACAGTATAGCGCAAACTCAAATCCCATTTTGGGAAGATGTCCATTTCTTGATACTTAAGGTGAAATCTTATTCTCCCAGCATTCAGTGAAGCAGGATTGCCTAGGCTGTGCTCAGCTGACTCTATCTAAATGCCATCCCATTGATGTACCTTGAATAAGGATGGCCTCCATGTCGCATCCCCTGCAACAGGCAAACTGCCATTTCAATTATGGAAGTCATTTAAAACAACAAGACTGCAGTAATCATCTAAGATAAGACTTGTACTGCACACTTCTGGAGATTTCTACAATGCCCTGAAGTCAATTAGGTTTTAATTAAAAAAAAAAAAATGTTACGTGAAAGCTTTCAGTCTATGAATTTTTAAAGTGCTGCTAGTTAATTAATATAAGGAAGGAAAATATCACACTCCTTCCTTTACAGGTGGCAAGATGAAGGATAAAAGAGGTGAGGTGGCTTACTCAGGGGCAACGTGGTAAGTCAGTAGTGCCTGGCACAGAACCAAGCCTCCTCACTCTGAGACTACATCCTACTCGCTCCTTGAAGTCCTGAAGAAGGGAAAAGAAAAATAACTAAGAGAGCTGTTCTAGCTTTGAAATGAGAACGCTGTGTGTGTGAGCCCACAGGCGTATGAACATATGCCATGGGAGAGATGCAGTAATACTCCCTGATCAGCAATAATAAAAACTTCCCTCCTCCACCTTTTTTCTTGAAAATAAATAAAATAATAAAATAATTTTAAAAAAGCAAAACAAGGTGGGGGAGGGAGAGAGGGGTTTGCAATTAGTATGAAATAATATACAAATGTTTCCATTGTAATCAATGCTCTAATACCTGTCAGTGTCAGCACCTCTTTCCAGAGAAGGCTCTCTCTGTTTCCTTTGGCAGACAGGGATCTTGCACTCACAAGAGATTACTTTCATAAGGTGCTCTGTATGCAGACTCAGTACCCATATTGCCCAAGCTTTTATGGTACCTTTGGAGACATACATCCACTTGTTTGGCTCTGGTAAAGCTAACAAAGTCTGGGACTCGGCTGCCAGAAAATATGCCCCCAATAAATAACACAACTCGCTTGGCCAGGGCGATGTTTGTCTTAACACCTTGCAGAAGGGCGGGAAGGGGCTGGGAGGAGCAGCTGCACCTCGCAGAGGTTCTGGCAGGCCAGGGTTTGGCAAGTGCTGTGGCAGCACCAGCACTTACTTGGAGCCAGGCCCTGGGCACAGGGCTGGTGGCTGGGCCTTGCCTGCAGGTGGTGTGATCGAGCATTGCCACCTGCACTGACACAGTTATCATGGAATCATAGGATCAATAAGCTGGAAAAGGCCACTAAGATCATCTAGTCCAACCATCAGCCCATCACCACCTTGATCGCTAAGCCGTGTCCTAAGTATCACAACTCCATGTTTCTTGAACTCCTCCAGGGACAGTGACTGCACCACCTCCCTGGGCAGCCTGTTTCAACACATCACCACTCTTCCTGAGAAGAATTTTTTCCTAATATCCAAGCTGAGCCTCCCCTGCTGCAGTGTGAGACCGTTAGCTTTTTTCCTATCACTAGTTACCTGGGAGAAGAGGCCGACCCTCACCTCATCATAACCTCCTTTGAGGGATCTGTAGGGAGTGATAAGGTCTCCCCTTAAATTCAAATCCATTCTGGCTTGCATGTTCTTTGTGACACAGCTTAGATTTTTATCCTAGTTCGAAGTGTCTTAATGGAGATACATTACAAGCTGCACAGATAACCATCACCCCCATCCAAATCCAACATTTTCCTCCAAGATGTTCAGCAGCACAGACCAAAGCCTTGTTATCCCCCTGTGTAACCGGGGGTCAGACACCAGAGAGGCAGCTCAGCCTTGCAGCACTGCAGTGCAGGTTTAGCATTCACAAATGATTTGACCTGAGCCGGGTCTCTGCAAGTCAGTGGCCTTTGGATCAAGCCCTAGAGATAACTCAAAGCTCCAACACTGGGCAGCTACGCTAATTACATATATTTTTTGCATTACTGCAGCACATGCTGCGCCAGCATGGAAAGTTTTACAAACATCAGTTAAGACTCACGAGTTTCTAGAGAGGATGTAAACCAGCCACTTCACAGAGACGGACTGCATGCTGCAGCAGATCTCTTGCTGTATGCTTCTCAGGAGATTATAAAGAGAAATCTGGAATTCTCAGTCCTTTCTGTACTCCCACTCTCAGCAGCCACCTCTTATGCAAACCCACAGTGGGCATCAAAGCAGTTCTCCCTGAAGCCATTCCCCCAGAACACATGTTCTGGGAGTTGCCTACCTTTCTGGCTCTGCCCATGGGTATATATATCTGTATGACTTCCAAATTCTCACACAGTAGGGTCTGATGAGCCCCCACTTCCCATCGCTTGCTCTGAAATATATGCCTTGATAAGAAAATGGCTAGCCCTGTTTGTTAGCAAATTGTGGTTTTTTGCATTGTTGTGACAGCTCTCTATGTGTGTGTGTGTGTGTCTGTCAGAGGAACATTACTCTGGAGAATACACTTCAGTTAAATATCCTCAGATCCCACTCTAATCTCTTGTTATTGTGAGTTGTATGAAACGGATTCTGCACTGAACTTTTCCATGTGTGGTCTCAGTGGAAGCTGACATACAGAAAGTTTGGTCTTAAGTCTGCGTCACGATTTCTCGTGTTGTGAGAATAGAATGAAAAACACTTTTGCTGTAAGTTTCAAATATCATTTTCTAAAAAAAATGGCTGGAATTAGAAGCTTCAGACTCCATTTCCTTCAGTTTTTATAGTCCTTAACAAAAAAACAAAGTGACACAAATTGACCAAGGGGTTCTCAAATGACCAACTTTGTTACAACAACAACAACAAAAAAATGGTACCATCCATGCTCCAGAATATTTCAGAACTCTTGGACAACATTGCAAGGAGTTAAACAGACACATTTCACTATTTGTGAAGGAGCAGTGCATAACTAGGGACAGGATAACAAAGTGTTTGCAGGCTCTGAAATGCCATCTTAAATGATTTGAATAAGAGGTGAGCCAACATAAAACTTCACACAGCACTTCATAGTGGCAGAAATGCCAAGAGTATCCCACTCAGTTATAGGGAAAGATGCAATTCCCCCTTCTGTTCTATTTCTTGATTTTTCCAGCCCTGTTTTTTCCCTCCCCATGAATTGCCTGTCGCCCCCACCAGCCTCCTTCACCTTCCCACACAGATCCTTTTTTGTAAGCAACAGTGGAACGCTCCAGCTATGCTTTAAGCTAATGCAGTGCGATAGAGAGAGAGGCAACATCAGGGAGTCGGAGTTCTGAAAAGTTAAGGGGCTGAGTCTCTGGCTTCAGTTCAATCATTAATCGCTGTGCATCTGGCCCCATGTTACTCCTGCACAATTAACTCAGACACACTGCACATACCTTGTTTTTTACATTAATTTGGAAAAAGTGAATGTACTGTTTCCCGTGTTATGTCTTGATTGTACAGTATGGTGAAAACGTCAAACTGATGTATGTAGAATCAAGGAGATATTCGGTACATTGGGTTCCAAGGACAACCTGAGTTACAAAGTTTTAATTTGCAATGCACCTTGAGGTCAGCTAACAGTTGTAGTGGGAGGTTTTTTTTAATTCATACAACAGTTTGGGTCTCTTCTGGGGAGACAATGCCTATAGATGATACGGTTGAAAACCAGACATATACCCAAAATGGAAAGTGGAGACTGAAGCTACTCTGCTTATCTGCTCTCATTTTGAGAAATCAGTGATTTAGATGGACTAGCTCCTGCCTGCATACCAGACTGTGTAACCACATAGCAATTTCAGTTGATTACTAATAAGTACTGTTCTCTCACTCTAAAGAAGACTACAGCCCTTACAATAGGTGAAGGCTTTGATACAGAGGTGCTTTATGTTGCTCCAAGTCACACCCCATGCTCGTGGAGGTTGCTATTGTTTCAAAGCACTCAGGGGTGTGTTGGAAGAGACTCAGCTGGCGTTTGTAGTGCATTATATTGCATACCCCGCATTAACTCCAATGGCTGCTGTGGTTCATTATGGTAACTACCTTCTATTCTACCAACTCCAGACAAAAAGCTACTAAACTTTTGCAGGTATATCCCAAAAGCAGGCCTGAAGTGCTGAAAATGAATACACATATACACATATACATACATACATACATCTATTCTGCTTCTAACTTTCACTTATTTCCTCCTTTGCCATTCTCTGCAACAGTTCTGCCATAAATCCAAAGACCTTTCGTCTGAATTTGTTCCTCACTGAATGTCCCTGTACGCATTGACAAATCATGCAGGGGAGTGCAGAGCAATGAAAGGCAAGGTGAGAAGCTTTTAAATACAGTGATCTTTTACTTTGCTGACCAGTCCAAAAGCAATTTTTTTCATCTAATTTCACATTCCAGGCATCTCATTCTACCTGAAGAAATCTCACACTTGGATTTGCTAATTATTTTTTCAATTATAAATGTATGTAAAATTTAACAAACAAAGCAAAGCATTTCAAATAAAAATGTCAAGACATTTCTTCTGGAATTTCAAAATCTCAATTTTTTGACAGATTTGTGAAGTTGTTTCTTCTGGAGATAAATATACAGAGCTGGAAAGAAGCTCTGCCGTGAAAAATTCTCCCTGCCTCTGAAGAGCCACGTTGTGCTCGCCTGCATTTTCGCATGGCAGGAGGGTCCATTTAGCAAGCTTGGACAAAGCAGAGAGCTGCCAGCACTGCCCCTCTTGGCTGCCAGCGTTGGCTACTGTCTGCTGCCTGCCTGGAATCACTTTGCTCGGGATCATATGATCTCCTAGCTTCACTGCCAGGGTCCCCAAGGCTTAGGGGTCTAGAATTCAGTGCAGGCATGAAGCATTGCTCTTACTCAGTTTGTGCTACTCAGTAGCAGCAGTACCGTTCACAAAGAAAAGGAAAAAATTTACAGATTAAGTAACAGTCTAGCAAATTCCCATTTGTTTCATTTCTCTCCCCACTCCCCAAGTAAATGAAACCAAACAAAAACTGCCGTTGATCACCATGAGTTCAGAGTCATGAGCCACTTTCTCAGCTGGGCTGCAGTTTTCTTGGCTCTCAGTGTAATAACACTGATTTATACAAGTAAGATACATGGCCCACAGTCTATGGTACAGATCCATAATCCCACATAGTCTCCAGTTTACTTTTCAAAGCCTACAGAAATCCACAAATTAATGTCTCTTAGTGTTTTAGCATTATTTACTTTGGTTTTGTCTATTTTATTTTATATTTATTTTATTTTATTTTATTATTTTATTTTAGTTTAGTTTAGTTTAGTTTAGTTTAGTTTAGTTTAGTTTCAGTAATCATTTAACAGTTATTTTTTTCCTTAGGGTTTGTCTCTTGTTGGTGGGTATATTTATGACACATGGTTTCACATACAAGGATACACTGTGTCTTTTGATCAACTTGGAACTACAAAAGCAAACCAGTGCCTTGTGTTTGCTATAATTTTTGAAGACTGCATTTACCAAAATCAAGCAAGAGAGTTCTGTTCCCAATGACTAAAGCAATCCAGGGTAAACTTTTAAGGAATCTGAGACAACACAAGTAACTTCAAAGTATGCTTTTGAAATGTTTAGCAATATTAGCAGAGTGGCATGCATAAAATTATTACCTGTGTATCTCCCCTCGATTAACTCCTTTTTGAAAGAGAGAGAGTGTCGTTTCTTGTATAGCATCTGGTTGAACAAAGGAGTAACAGAGACGGAACCGTGTGTTCTGGGCACCAGAATCTTGTGCAACTCACTTTCATCTTGTAGCTTATCTGGCAGGCAGGCCCATTGAAGGCATGAATTCCTAAGGATAAGTTATATTATATAGCATGTGACTGGATTCAGCCAACTCACCAGTGATGAATTTGCCTTTCCTTTCAGAGTTTGACTTGCTTTTAAGAAGAAACCTTCCCAAATGGAATTAGACTGTCAGTATAATCTTTACCACAGTGAGACATGATGCAAAAAAAGATATAAATATGTGAGATAAAGACTCACAGTCCTGCTTGCACGTTATACTAGACAAAAGTGCGTGTATTCACGTTTACTACATACACATGCATAAAACATACATGAGAGGAGTGATCCTATCTTTAAAGGCAAAGGGTGATGACTCAGGAAGACAGAATTTGATTCCCAGCCTTCCTACTGAATTCTTCTGTGACTGGAGATAATACACGTAATAGCTGAGCCTCTCATTCACTTCAACAGACAAAACAATCCCTTGGGGTCAAGGACCATCTTCATTGTGTGTATGTATGTTGCCTAATAAAACAGATCCAATGCAATTTTTCGTATTACAAGTAAGTTACCAATAGCTCTTTTTTTATGCCAAACATAGGTCACCATGAAGGCAGTGTTGGGCAAATTCTATAATTAAGGAAAACGTGTTTCTAGTTTCATTTTCTCCCATTGAAATAAATACACAAAACACTTGTCTTACAGCAGCAGTTCAAAGCATTCCAAGTTGCAGTCAGTTACTTCTCTGTTTGGGGGATATCAGTATAATATATGCTGGTACTTCATAAGGTACTTCAGACAGGCAGAAATTTGAGACAGAATTCATCAACACCTTTTCTCCGACTGCCAACGCAGAGCTGTGGCAGGGAGATGTGAAATATTCTGTAGCAGCTAAGGAACAGAGGACCTAAGTAGGGAAAGCAATGAAAACAGTGCTCCCCACGTGGCAGTGCATGGGCTATAGAGCCCATGCCCAGTTCCTACCAGCCAGTGTTTGTCCACATTGCGTTAGAGACATGTGGCATTATTTTAATATATCTTCTGGAGAGGGAGCAACTTTTAAAATGTGATACTGCACATTATCCACCATCACTCTCATTCGTCATCCTCCTCTAGGAAACACCCACATCCCCACGTTACAGAAAGCTGCTGAGCCAAAGACCCTGGTTGCCTATTAACTGCTGAGAAGAGACGAAGCACTGCTTTCTAGACTCTGTCATGATTATTTACCGCACAGACTTCTGCTTTTAAATATGCGTTTTAATTTCCTATAATCCCAGCTCCTACCATGATTATGTGGAATTCCATTTATTCTATTTGTTCTATTTTAAAAGGGATGAAGTCATCTGCGCTGGAAACTATGACCTGATTGAAAGAACTGAAACGCAGCAATGTCTCAGACACAGCTCTGGCACATGAAGAAGTATAAATTAAACTCTTCTGCAGACATTTGATCTCTTGCTATGAAAAGGGATATTGTGCTTCCTCTGTTTAACAGTGTTCTCTGTCCACTGTGAAAAGAACCCTGTTTGCAATTTTTTTTTTTAAGTGTGGCATTTTTTTCCACTCTAAATAGGATTGCAAATTAAGCTTCGGCATGTATACACACTGAGTCTATATATTACTAACTGCTGTGAATTAAGGGATGCCAACGCCAGATCTCACAGAGTCATTAACTAACTGATTCGATAGTCACCAGCGCATCTAAAGCTTCTGAGCTCCAGGACTGTATACACCACAACATTCCACAATTGCAAACCATTTTTGGCCATGAGTAACAGACAGCAAAAGACGAGGCAGAACGTTAATCCAGTCAACAATCACTGCTTAGGGTTATCTACAAAAATTCCATCAGCCATACAACTCTGCCCTTCTAAGCATAAGGTCAGATACCACAGAGATAATAGCTTAATTACGTTTACCATTTCTTTATTCATGACTCTTAATTATATGTCTCTTGAAAGCCCTTAATATTGTTCTGTGCAGAGGGGCCTGCTTTCTCTAGTATTTTAGATAAATATGTGTAAAGCTGGATTCGTGCAACAAGAGCTATTATTTAGGATGCTGTACTGTAAAGTAATGCAGTACAGTTAGCCATCTCACGTTATACATTTGCTCCAGAATTAGCTCAAATTGCCTACTTGCCTCTAGAGCTAGGCAAACCTAAAGTGAGAATAGCCATGCCAAAAAATAGCACTTGAGTTGTTGCGGGGTTAGAGACAGATGAGGTGTGTGAACTACAGCAAATTCCCCCTCTCTTCCACAACCAGCCAGACAACTCATATTAATAGCTAGGGAGCTTTCGTGTGTCAGTAAGATTCATGTTAGGGGCAGTTCTCTTGTTAATACTTCAGTAAAAACAGGCAGTTAACAATTTCTTCACCAAATGCTTTCATCTTTCAATGATACTGGACAAGATCTCCAGATGCTCAATACTGACCTGCCTTTGATCCCATTAAAATTGAGAAGGAAAAAAAAACAACCCACTCCATGTGGGCAGTGGAAGCAAACTAAAGACAAAAAAGTATTTCTTTTTGTAAACCTCAGTAATAGATTTTTATAACCCATTAACCCTCCAAAAATCAGCCTATATGCTGAGAACTGAGCTGTTTCTATGCCATATGAGGCCATTGCCAGCAACAGCATTCTCCAGAGTGAATTGTTTGGGGATAAACTGTCCAGGTTAAAGTTGTCAGGTTGTTCATTCTGGGCAGAACTTAATCTGGGATGTTTCTCATTTCCTTTCAACCTTCAGGAGACCAGAAAAGGGAAAATAAACCTTCCTCATCTTTTCCTAAACCTTCCAAGTTACTTCCTCTTTCTGTGAGTTTATCCATCCCGTAGAGATCAGTTGTAAGACCCTCTCTTCTAGCTGATGGTGGATCAAGCTTGTTCCAGAAACAACATAGTCCCCTGTCCCTGCCTTAAGACAATAGCATATCTTTAGCTAGCTGAAAGATTTCCACTGAAATCTTTATGTTAGGAGACTGATTTTTTCCTAGGAATCATTTGTATTTTTTTTCCTAAAAAAAATAAAAAATAAAACAACTGAACTTTGTTGAGACAAAACATTTTTTTAGCCACAAATATTTTGATACCAATTCTACTTAATAGATTCCATAGTCTGTTCTTTTCCCTAAGTTTTCTATTGCCAATGGAGTTGTACAGGAAAAACAAACAAACAAATAAAAACCCTTCACTATATATTCCCTTCTTCTTTTATTTCACAATAATATGATGCTCAGTCATTGCTCTTTGATGTTCCTCCGAGCTGGGATTTTCAAAGGAAATCAGCTTCCAAAATACAGTGACATTCAGCAGCAGAAGCTTAGTGCCTAACTTCAGTTGGTAGCACCGAGAATCCAGGTTTCTTCAGTACCATTAAAATATTTGCCTCCTGTGACCTAGGGACTGACATATGTGGAATTGTGGTACAGTGAAAGAAATCAATGCCCACTGGAAAACTAAATACTTCAACGGAAAGCATCTTACTTTTTAGATTTTTGTTGTTGTTATAATTTTTGTGTGTTTTTTTTTCTTTTGTCAAAAGTTCTTACGTCATCCTTGTATGTTTCAATGCTAATAAAATCAAAATAGCATAATCTTAATGGGTTGTGCAACTTCAGCTTCATATCTGCAGTCATTTTACCAGGTTTTGAAGTATATATTTGAGTGCTTTATTCCAAATTGTTTGCTCTTCTAGAACAGACTTCAGAAATTGTTTGAGTGCCTTTGGTGCTAATGGATTTGTTTTGCTCTGGTAAAAGAAAAGCGTTTCCTGGGAGTTGATTTCTTTGCAACTGAGCAGTTGCTCAAGAAAGAGGAGAGCTATGATCTGGTCCCCGCTAAGGGACAGTGTTTTACCTGTAATGATCAGTTGAGGAAAAGGAACGTCAGAAGGAAGTGGAAACAGGTGTACCAATCAGTAGGTTGTTATGTGTAAAACAAAAAGGTGGGTGACAAACTTCTCTAAAAACAAGCTCAGATGGGCTTTGCCAGATGTGTAAAGAGACAGTGGGTGAACGCAAGGATCTGATCCTCAGAGCACCCATCAGGCTGGGTCCCTCTTGGGATCAAGCCAGGCTTTCCTGCAAAAATGATGTTCAGCTGCTCAACTTGAAGCACTTCTAAAAATACATCTGTTCTAAAATATTGTACTTGGAATTTAAATACAAGTAGCAGAAGATGCCACCACAGTAGACAAAGATTTGGTGGGTTTGCAGCTGTGGGTTTATGCCTCACTTCAAGTCGCACCTTCAAGGTAGATGCATACAGGTATGGAAGATTTCACTGCTGATCCTACTAAAACATAGCTGTCCCAATTTGTTAAACAACATCCCACTGACATTGGTTATGCTTTTCCCAGCAGTGTCTTCTGGGAGTGGAACAAAACAAAGCAGAGCAGTTTTACTTCTTGTTCCAGGATTTGAAGTAGTTCCCACAGGCTTCTTATGAGAATGGTGACAGCAATGTAAAGCTCATCTGGATGGGGCACTTGGAACTTGTGTCATGGATTTTCTGAAGGCAGTGAAATCCCATGGAGCCACCAAAGTTGTCAGGAATATACTGTAACTCTGTACAAGTATGATCTTTGAGTGTGGCAGCAGTTTCCTACCATCCATATTTCCTTCAAACTAAAGTCACAGTCCAGCTTCCCTGGCTACTTTTCTGTACGTGGCTGGTACACGAGTGCCCTGAGCATTGCAGAAAAGGACGAGGAATAGTTTGCCACCAGCTGAAATATATCTTCACTAGGAGTATGGGCACTTATGAGCTGTAAATTCCTAAGTGAAATTCAATAAATTTAATGAAAAGATTTCCTGTTGTTTTTTTTTTGTTTGTTTGTTTTGTTTTGTTCCCCCGGGTTCTAACATTCCTACTTGCTGAAGAAGACTCCTCTCTTTGTTCGTATGCTTGTAATCAGCCATCTAGCCCTCGAGACTGTTAGAGTAACAGTGTATTGAATCAAGCCACTACATATCTCAGAGTCAGAGATTCTGTCTGAGTATCTTGTTTCCTCCAACATCCAGGACGCTTTTGCGACCATGTGGATGTTCTCCACCAAGCAGTTTTCCAACTGTTACAGCTACTTCTAGTTACACCACTCTTGTCTCAGTCCTGGTATAGTCATGCAGCTAGCTTCCCAGTTGTGCCCCCTTTACTGCTCATGACTTGGAGTCAGGTTGGGGAGTAGTAAGACAATTTCTGACAACCTCTTATTAAAGTTTATTTGGGATCCTGGAAGAGAAACAGCACACTGTAGTGGCATCTTCTGTAAATGCCTATGGAGGAAAAGAATATCCCCATAGCTGAGAACATATTCAGTCTATTTTTTCTGGTAGTTTATTGGCTTAAAATAGTTTCAGCAACCCAGAACTTCCCAGAGCATACATACATGAACTTCCCAGAGGTACATCACTTCTGCTAACCAGGCAGAGCATCATGCAACTTTCCACAAGGATGAGGAAAAAGCAGTAGCCAAGTCTCCTCACCAGAGGGACTTTGCATTCAGTGCTGCTAAAGAATTTACAGCTTCCTGAGCTGGAGAGCCATAATAACCTATCTGAATGTCACTGGTATTCATCTTATATGATGTTTGACTCCTTCAAACCAGCATAAGAAAGCATCATGAACAGCAGGTATTTTCTGATCTCTCAAAATCCCATGTTCCATATGTTGCTTCAGTCTACATATGGCCACATGAGTAGCAAAGGGACCACATTTCTCTGGAGTGGATATTCTCAAGAAAAAAACTAGCAAAAAGCTGCAGTAGGTCAGACCATCTGGCTCACAATCCTGTTTCCAACTGTGGCCAGAAGTGGATGCCTGGGAAAAAGTATAAAAATAGAGCAAGAAGGGGATATTTCTCCACAATACTCTCCCAGCTTCTAACCATTTCTTACTTCTGCTCTGATAAAACTATGTCTTCCCTTCCAAAAAGCCACCTCTCTGTCCTCTCTTCACATTGTCAAGCTAACAGTAAGCCCAACAGTTTGGCTCTTCTGCTTCTTAAAGTAATCTTCTTGCATGTAAATGCGCTCCTACCGAAGTATTTCCATACAAAACTGGCTTCCCTCCAGCCATGCTACTGACCATTAGAACAAGATGCTGGAGGGCAAAGCCATCCCACATCCATGGATGTTCATAGTCATTCTAACCACAAGTTACCCTTCAAAAGGAAGAGGAGGCATTGCATCAAAAGATGGTGAAGGATGTTGTTTCCTCCCATTTCCATTCCTTCTCAGGAATGATGTGACAATAAGGTTGGCTTTGACCAGAAATATCAAGAAATTATTAACAATATTTCATGTATTCCTCAGTGTTTTTCCACTGTTCTAGCAAAGCTGCTCTTGAGAAGATATTAAAAAAATTATCATTGAACTAAGAGAAAAATGTGTAGCATCTTTGTAGTATCTCTCCTGGACACAGTAAAGCACTACACAATTTTCATCAAAACCTTCTGTAAACACTTCATTTGCCTTGCTATTTGAACTGCAATGATCAAAGTTCAAGCTGTGCTTATTATGCACTTGTTTTCTAAAGGAGGGAGGGGGGTGAAGTCACATGGTATTTTTTCCATTCCTTGATTGGCTTTTATGACCAAGTTTCTGGTGCAAAAAGCCCCAAAAGGAAATATATATATATATATATATACTTTGGTTCTTCAAGCACAGGAAAANACATTGGTTAAGAATTCACACGTCCAAGCCTAGGATTCATTTCCTATGAATGCTTATTAAAATTCAACTCCATAAATGTCCATGAAAAGAGTTCAGAGTGGACACAAACTCTGGCAGTGTGATTTAAAGTTTCAAATGAATATTAGCCATTCTTTTAACAGCATTCATTAAACCCTGTTTTACAGTATTAATCATAAAGACCTCTGAGAGATATCTTTAAGCTCGGTAATGAAATTAATCCATTAATTTATGATGGAATATTTATCTTTAGACAAAAATGTAATATTACAACTATTATTAAAATAGTCATTATTATTTTCTTCAAAAAAAAAAAAAGAAGTTGTACCTTTTAGAGGCACTTCAGTAACCGTGTTGTTCCAGGATACAAAGGGCTATAGAGCATTGCCCACTCCGACTAGTCCTCTGAATGGGGCCTTTGTTTCATGTGCTGTTTTGGTAGGAAATGGTTGCTATTTAGGTCTCCAAGAGGGAATATAAAACTATGCTCACCTAATCAAACAGGCCAGTAAATACAGCAGTTAATCTGACAACTTCAAATTCCTGAATTGCGTTTGGAGAAACAATTTAATACAAACAATCATGTAAAGCCTGCATTAATCATCTACCTTGGGTTACTGAGAAGTATAATTTGTTTTAATTATTGCAAATTCGTGGTTCTAAGTGACATTTCTAGCATTGAATGTTTTATTAAAACCAAAGGAGAGAAAAGGTACTGCTAATCTTTCACATCAGCAGAGTAGTAAAATAAATGCAGCATTATCACAAGTATCAGAAGATAAGCATATCATGAATCTGCCTAAAAGAATGCAACTGTCCCACCTATTCAACATTAAGTCAATACAATTGCTTGTGGACTGAATCAGCTGTTTTCACCCTGTGGTAAAATGTTCCTTTTTGAGTAACTCAGCACGGTGAATATGAATCTGGATGTATGGCTTGTTTTGCTTTGAATTATTAACATGGGCTCACAGTTACCTTGAACAGGTTCAGCGGGCACTTCAGAAACAAAAGGGAGAAAGGGAAAAGTGTATGCAACAGAAATTTCCACCTGCTGTTTCACTGCAACGTGAAAAGGCACTTGAGAACAACAGGAAAAGGCTTTCTTATTTGGATACAGACATATATAAGGATATAAGTATTACATTTATGTCTTGCACCTTCCAGAACAATAGCAATGTTTTGCGTGTCTGTCCTTGCAATGTATCATGGTACTTTGGCCAAAGCTGGTTGTGTTTTTAAAGCATTACACAAATTCTTTCTTCTCTCTTAAAGAAATAAAAATAAAAATAAAACAAAAACAGTCATACCTTTTAAAAGAGCCAATGTCACTTCTGGCTGAATGGTTATTTTAGTGTCTCCTGCACAGCAGAAGGCATTCTACTTATAAAGAACAATTATATAGTACTGGGACTATTTGAATGCTTGAATCAGTGCTAGTTAAAGCTCAGATAAATAAATTTTTACAGTCCTGGGGCTCTTAATCTCCATGGAAATTATTGTTAGTTCACTGAATCAATAATCTTGGAAAAATAAATGATGATGCCTTTTGTCTTACTAAGACCATCTTGCACCGAGTTTAAAAAGCACAGCTTTATGAATATGGCAACAGGTTAGGGGGAGTCTTCCACCCAAGGCAGTGTGTCTGTCCCATTATACGAAAGATCGGATTGTAAAGGCAAAACGAACAAACAAACAGCAAAAACCCAAACAACAACAAAAGACAAACAGAACAAACGGTCAAAAAAAGGTCAAACTTGAAGGTGCAGAGACAATGAAAAATACAAAACAACCTTAGATCAGAAATTTTTTGGGTTGTAACTCAACCTTTTTCTGAGGGGAGCTCTTCCATTTAACTCCTTCGTTACTATCAGTACCGTACAGAACACCTGCTTTAAAAGAAGTCAGATATTCCAAAATACACGAGCAGAGATTGATCTCTACTGCACCCTAACTTTGGAATAGCTCTACTAACTTTAGCAGCGTAATTCTGGGTCTGCATCAACGTAGCAGTGAGCACAGCCTCACCCAACAACTGAAAAAGTATTTTCTCTAGAAAAAATTTCACTCAAAATGATACCAGTGGAATTAACTTAACCTTTGGATAAGAGCATGTTCAGGCTTTTGGATATCATGTAGATAATATCCACTGCCCCATAACCTTTTCCTACTCTATATTTCTGCAATTACTTACTGTAAAATACCCTAATCTATTGCTGTTAAGATGGCAGAGTAATATGATTAGTTTTATTATAGTCTGGACATATGAAAATTTTCCCTGTACCTTTACCTCACTGAATCCAGTTTGCATCAGTTCAATCAATGATCAGACATCTTCTTGTGAGGAGCTGGCTGTTTCTGCTTACCTTTTCCAGATAAGTGAGTAGGAGTAGGAACTGCTGCCCGTTCTGATAGGAACAGATTCATGACAGGAACAGAGGCACACTGTAGTGTCAGTTCTTGACTTTTAAGAGCTAGCTGTTATGGAGTAAGACAGGGGCTTATCTGGTGGTAAAGAGGAAATTCCCTCTCACTTTCGTGTGCCAAAATTTCATCCTAGGTTGTTTTCTTTTTTTTAACTAGTTAGTCTCAAGGTTTCAATATTGGGACACATACTGATGAGAAGCCAGACCTCTAGCAGTATGTAAACTGCCTTAACTAGATAGGAATTAATGATTCTACACAGATTTGAATCAGCCTAGCACTTAGCCCAAAGACATCTAATTCTGTATCTAAGCTTAAAGGAGGCAATTGCATGAGTTGTTGTCTCACTTCTGATCTCCTATTTTTGATGGTTTTTGAAGCTGGAGCCACAGTGCCTAGCTTATGTAAGCTTTACTTATTACACAATGTGCTAAACATAAGTAAAAGTAGGCTGAATCATATGGGGATGAGAACCTGGCCAAAACCCCCAGAAATTGCTGAGGTGGGTGTGAGGAAAATCAGCTGCTGTAATTATGATGGTGGTTGTGAGGGATAAAGGAGCAGCCGGATTTGGCTGAGTTTAAAGCAGTACTTTTTGATTTACAGACAGACAGCGTATTTTGACGTGTTGTCAGATTGTTAATTTTTAACTCTAGCTGTTTGCAAGGTTGCCAGTGGCCAGGCGGGAAGCATTACTTCAAATTCTGTCTATACCACCAGGCAGCATCCAATCACGGATCATTTCAAGATGTCTCTTCGAGCCAGTGGCAGGCTGTGGCCATTTTGTCTTGCTATCTTGAATCCATTTCATTGCCTCTCTTTCTCTGCAGTCTGACATAAGCCTCAAGGACACTGCAGCTTGGAGATCCACAGCATCATGCCTTTTTATCCCCAAATTATGCACTTCTCAGACCTTTTGTTCTGATTTATATCATCAAATGCAAAGGAAGAATTTCTTTGGAAGGGTGACGTGGCTGCCTATCTTTTTTTGACTATTTCTTACACTTAAACTGAAGAATATGTTTGCAGGGCTGAATTTGGCTCATGAAGCTTAGGACATGTCAGGAATATTTGGATGAAAAAAAAAACCCAACAAACTACATGCTGAAAGCCATTTCACTGTATCTATTAATCTGAAGTCAGGGACTTCAGATTGCACCATTACAATCTACGGGAATTCTGACATACATTTAATCAAGAAGAAGCTGATAGTTCAAAATCTACATCTAAAATCTAAATATCACTTTGTAGTCAATTATATCGAACAATACACACTATACAATGCATATTTTCAGTAATACCTGCAGAAAAGAATTCACACCATAAACGATGATCCAGAGCTACTCTTCTAAATTTTTCCTACACTTCAGATTAAGCTTCTCTACTGTCTCTGCAGCAACTGTATACAATTATCTTCTCTCAAACAGCATCCCTAAAGCAGATGTAATTAGGGATCTTTGGAGCCAACATACGCATATCTTAATTACAGAACCAATATGGGATACTATTTGTTCCAACATTTACTGAAAAAAAAACCCCAACCCAACAACAGCAACAAAAAACAATGCTCAAAACTCAGGGACATCTAACTTAACAGAAAGTTATTTTTATGCTAACATTGATTAGAATGTACTCAGATAAACCAGACACTCTGTGAGACTCAATTATTAACAAGGTGGTCTGTCGTCCATTCATAGCAATGCTGGGAGAAGACGGATCTGATTTTTCACTACAGTGAACACTTAAAACTGAACAAAGTAATTATTTAAATACTACTAGATCAGAATTTTCCATGAACTCATAGCAGTTGTAAATGGCTAAGATGCTAAGTAAGCAATCAGCAAATCCTTAACTTGTAAAATTAAATTAACCCTTTGGTTTCAAATTGTTACCAAGTTCAGCTAGTCTTAGTGCATTATTTGAGAGGGAAAGAAAAAAAAACAAACAAAAAAACAAAAAAACAAAACCAAAGAAAAAGAGTTTCTGGGATGCCAAGATCCCAAACTTTTCTTATGACTCAAGAAACTAAAATTAGACATTAGAAATTATCGAAGCATTTCATACATTCATGAGATTAGATCAACATTTATGAGCAAAGCAAAATATGGAAAATACTGGTTGCGTAACTACTTACTACTTGCAGCATCTCTGTATTTTTTCTTCCAACTGTCATCAGTGACTTCTCAGGAATGCTTTTAGCATCCCATATTTTCTGTACAGGCAAGGATATCTTTATTTAATGGGCAAAGGCCTGCAGAAAAAGAAACAGGAAACAGAAATTCTTGGTTTTCAGTCTCCACGCTGGAACTTATCTCCTCAGCCTCCACTTCTCCCCTTGACATTGGGAAATTTTAACACTTACTTTCCTCAGCAGGTGGGCATTGTAATTCCAGAGTGATAATATTCTTCACAAATGCCTCACAAATTAAAAAAGTAATAATTCACAGACAAAATGGGCTCCTATGCAATAGTTATTTTTTGAGAAAAGTAAATAATAATTATCCCAATTAATTATTTCTTGAAATAAATGAAGACATTATAATTGATACTGACAATCTCCTTATTTGTTTTCTAGTTTGAACTATTTACATTGCATTTCTCTTCATATATCATATCTTTCTTCATTTAGATTTATTTGTAATTGTTCTTATTTCATCAAATTTTTAATGTATGCTTGTTGCAGGTGACCTGTTCCTCCATAGGGACACTGAATATCACCCATTCTTTAATGGTAGAAATGTACTTAAGTGTAAAAATGAAAGGACTGCACTAGAATGATATTCATGAGTAGATGACACAGATATTGGTGTATTCTTTTTATCCTAGTTTAATTAACAGTAGGCTACGGAGGACAAGGAAGTCAACAAGTCGAGTTAAGTGATGAACCAGTAAGTGCTTTCTGTCAGGGACTAAATTTGTCTGGGTTTCTTGGGTTGGAAATGTTATATGGCAACGTACGCCAGTCCTGAAGCCCAGATAACCAACTGACCAAGAATAGTTTTTCAATTCCATGATATCATTTTGTGAGGAAAATACTGATATTCAGAGAGATACACTAGGCGGTCAAACACAGCTAAGCTATGTCAGCCTTTCAGCCTTTTAAAATACCTTGATTAATCTTATGATTTCTTGTGGTGGAGTTTTATTTATTTATTTATTTTAATATAACTGAGTTTAGCAAAGTTTTTTTCTTACGGAAATCACATGAACTTGAATTACTGCTGCCCTCACTTTACCAGGGCACTTACTGAGTGGACAGTTAAGAGTAAGGCTTGGGATATTTCACTTTAATATCAGTGGCTTAGCAGAAAAAAATGGACGTGAGAACTACAAATTGTTGTAAACAAAGTAGATGTGACAAGAATAATTAACCTGAGCAATGGATTCCAAGACACTGTTACTGTTTATAACATATATGCCTGTGATAGGTGTTAAAGAGCAAGAGTTAGATGCAAAAAATATATAGCAGTTTTGAAATTTGAAGCTACAGATATAGAGCAATATTATTTTTTCTCTCCTGCTTGTACGAGGCAGAGTAAGACTCCAAAAACCTAAGGTCACCTACCAGGAGTACTAGAACCACAGCTGAGAGCCAGGAGCAGACTTGTGTCTGAAATCAAATGATGAGAGCAATCACACCAACTGCTCAGCATTTTGCATCTCCAAAAGCATACACAAACCAAAATTAAGTTCTGCAAGTGATATCTAAAAGGCTGTGGCTAAATGTCCAGTAAGCACATCTTACTGCTCAGAGGGCAAGCTGCTGACAGGAGAGAATACTTAAGGGAAAGATGATTCCTCCACTGATGGGGAGCAACTGCAGTAACAGTGAGAACAGTTTTACTGCACTTGAGTTCACTGCCAGTTCTTAAAGCCTCAGGGCATTATTGAAATAGAAGGATTAAATAACACTAAGCAGTAATGAAGGACTACTAGGATCACAAATTATTTCCCTCCAACAACGAAGGCAATGCATGTCCGTCAGGTGCCCACCTTGTCACTCCTGACTGGTACGTTGGAGCTATCTGTGTAAATACAGATCATATCCAGCATATGACTGCATCTGGCTGCTTTATGGGCATTTTTAGTCGGATCACAACTGCAATCCTCCTCTCTTGTTACCACTTTAGTAAGAAGAATAGCTTGGTTGTTTTTTTTCCTTCATAAGACCCTTGGCACAGCATACACACACTTTAAAACTTGCAGATGTTTATCTGAGTGAGGAGGGCTTTCAACGCAGTGCAGGTGCTTCACAGTGACCTGAACGTGGTGGGACATACACCTCGGTCAGTGGGTTCCCCTTCTCAGGCTGTTGCCTCAACAAAACCTCTCACACTCAGGTGGCAGTTTCATCATCCACACAAAAAAAAACAGATTCTGTGGCATGATGGATGAAGAAACACCTCAGGTACTTCACCAGGCTTTTACATGCTAGAATTGAGCGGCAGGGCCAGACGTCTCTTTTCTGCCCTTTTTTTCAACTCTGGCAGGCCTAGATATTCTTCACTTATTTATCAGTTACAGAAGGTTCTCAGGCTTCTCCCAGATCAGTGTGGCCTCCTGGTGCACTGAAATTTCAAAAGCCAGCGAGTGGACAGTAAGTTTGTCACCGTCCCACCAAAGCTGCTACTTCCATGAGTGAATTTCCACCATTTTGCTCACAACCAATGAAGGGCTGGGCCAGGAGGGGAGGGGAGGAGACATTTCCACATTTCCCCCATGCCCTGTGCAGCCTACTCTCCACTCCCTTCCACCCATATTACAGACATGGAGCAGATGTATATTTCTCCTCAGGCTGCCCCCAACCTGTCCCCAGAACTGCTTTAGCTGCAGTAGGCCAGAGGGCCAGGTATGCTGCTGCTGACCGGCTTCCAGCCCTTGTGACAAGCTTCTAGCCCAGCATGAATGCCCAGTGCAGTGCCGGGGAATCCCACTGCCTCTTCACTGCTGTGCCCAGCCTAAAGGCAGCCCCAGTACAAGCTCTTGCTGTCTTTCATCCCAACACGTCTGACTTTCCTCCCTGAACTACAAGACAGCATCTTGTTTTTAATACAGCCTTACAGAAGGGGAGTCCTAAGACATAGGAGCTCACAGTGGTATTTCTTTCTTACTATGATTACATTAAGGCCTTGTTTATCCTACAGCTGAACCATCCCTGCCTCCCCTGGGTCACGGTTCCAGCTGCTGTGAAATCCAGTGGTGTAGGGAGAGCTGATTAATTGTGGGATCCCCTGCTGCAGAGGCCTACCAGCAAGCCACGTACAGGCCATTTCTATAGCAAAATTTGACTGTTCATTGAAAACTTCAGAGGGATTTCCTCCTGCATTCACTCCCTCCCTCTCTTCCATGGGGAAGGCTTTCATGCCAGGATGCTCTTTAGTACCAGTGAGGGCAACAACAGGAGTAAGGTTTACCCTGCACTCTGCAATAGGTGCTGCAAGGCTGTAGGGTAAGGGAGGAAGAAGGATATATGTCACACTTCAGCCTGTGAGGGACACATTTGAAACTGCTGAGGGAAGAGTCCCAAAGGCAGCCAGTTAAAATCTATCTGATCTGGAGAAGGACAAAACACATTGCTCCAGTGATGACCAGTGGAGGGACACAGAGGCCAGAAGCAGCTGGCACTGCAATACACTGAGTTCAGTCACTGAGTATGGATGACTGATCAGATTGTTCAGCATTGGGAAAAAAAAAAAAACAGAAAAAAACAAAACCCTAAATATTATAGACTGCAGCTTGATGACTACTCACAAACTCTTTCTTCCTGCACAGGACAAAGAATGCCCGCATGATGAAATTGTTTTGCTTTGGCTTTGCCATCTGGTAGTGTAAGTGAGCTTCCTTACTAGATGCAGACTGCCAAAGACGGCAGTGACCTGTGCTGGTCATATCGGAGATCAGGAATTGCTCTATTACTGGGCTATTAAAGAGGGTCAGTTTTATTGCTACAGGCAGTATATAGATTGTTTTGAAATCTGGCTGATGCACTGACACAATTGCCCATTAGAAGTCTTTGAAATATTCAGTCCATTGGTTTTTAAGGCTGGACTTGCCTGCTGTGGAGAAGTGAGGAGCAGCCTTAGATCAGGAGGTTACTGCCGCTCTGCACACAGTCATTATTTTCAGCTGTCTCAGATTCAATCAGACCAAATGTCAGGTCAAGAACACAGCCAAACATGTTGGGAAGACTCTGTACCACCAAGGACAGTTTGAAAGTTCATCACAGTAGGCAAATAATGGAGAATCAGGTCAGGGAAATCAGGACCAATGTAGGTAAAAGTATAGCTGCTGCATTGTTTTATTCTGAAGGCCTTTTTGATATAAAAAAGACTTCTTTTTTTTTTCATTAAAAACATGACTGTTTTACAAATAAGTATTATCTCCCTTTAAAATTCTTCATTTTTACATTTTAGTTTTTTCTTTTACCTGTTTGATTTTCTCCCTTTCTTTTTCTTCAGATTTTATTTATTTATTTATTTATTTATTTTAAAAGAAGACTATCAGCTAAAATTGACAAATATTTCCTATTTCTTTTTCTTTGTCTGTTTGTTTCAAAAAGTAACACATTTAAGAAATAAATGAAGGAAAAAATGACCAAATTTCAACCAGCTGTATTTCAGAATACTGAACGAAACAGTTGAATATCAAACTAGTGCACTCTTTCAAAGCTGCCAAAAGGTCCTTTCCAAAGTCTGATATCCTATTTCTTGAACTGTACAGTAATTTTCTACCTCTTTGCCACAACTGGATCTAAAAAAACCCAATACTATTCAAAGTAGAACAAGTGAAGAAGGTTTAAGTGATGGAAAACAGCAATGGCTCATTCCTTTTAGTTACGTAGGCTTATGTACAAGTATAGATATTATATTATGCTATTTTTTTTGATATTAATGAACACTTTAACAAATATACACTTATCCAGGAGCTTCATCTTGGTATACAGCAATTGTGCCAGAGCAGCTGGTGGCGTGAAGCATAGGACTCATTTTTGGAGGATGGTGTCTGACAGAGACTGGCTGTCAGTGCTCAGCCATTTCGGGGCAGTGAACACAGAATATGTGCACAAGTACAGGATAAAGTAAAACATTCATGAACCTGTCCACTGAAGGCAATTGTTTTGCACATTTACTGAGATAGTATATGAGGGCTGCTCTGAAAGTAATGCCTCCTACTTCACTATGTCGGCTTATGACGTAGAGTTGGATGCTGTTGGTATGGCAGGAGGGGCTGAACCTTCCCACCAATGTTCTGTTACATAGTGTTGTCATGTGGCAGATGGCAGAAGAAAGGTAGCCTGGTAATATGACAACTGACATGGAAGTGCTTATGAAGCAAAGGTGCATTTCTGAATTCTTCCATGTGGAAAAAAACTGCAACAATGAATTAACATTCATTGATGCTTTCTGAATGTTTATGGAGACCAAACTGAATACGAGCATAGAGAAATTCCATAGAACCATAGAATTACCAAGGTTGGAAAAGACCTACAAGATTTTCAAGTCCAACTGTCCACCTATCACCAATAGTTCTCACTAAACCATGTCCCTCAGTACAATGTCTAAACGTTCCTTGATAGTTGAAATATTGCATGGGTAACATTTTCCTAGCAGCAATGCCATCATAGCAGCTGTGAAATAGTGCATCATCTCCACATTACAGATTTTTACATGCGTGTCATGCAGGCTTTTGTTCATCACAGGTGAAAATGAATAGCTAACAGTGGATACTGTTGCAAAATAGTGTTTCATAGCTGAGGATATGCTCTATCAGCGTTACTGTGCTGTTTGTATCTGTTGTCTTTTCCATGGAAATAAATAGCAGGCATTACTTTCAGAGCAACCTACATTATACAATGCCATTTTCATTTCCAATGTACTTAATAAAAAGAAGTCTCTTTTTAATGTGATAGCACAGAATAATTATAACAGCTCATCTTCCTGTAGGCTGAAAACGCCACACCAGTCTGTCTACTGAGCCAGATCCTTTTGAAATAACCAGTGGAACTGAAGAGCTGGTGTAGTGCTGGGCCTCAGCATCTGAGCTGCCATCGTTCAGCTGAGGCATAGCAGCTTGTTGATCCCTAGTAACATGGCTGAGTGTATGAACTGTTGCGTTCAAGGCCACATCAGGGTTCAGGGTCTAACTGAAGGGCTCTGAAATCACGTAACTGAGCAGCTGAAAGTCTGACCCATGAGTAATGCTCATGAGACTTATTATTTCCCTAGGACTAACAGTTTGTGAGGTCTGTAACAGATCAAAAGAAAGGTGAGGTTCCTATCTCAAAAACCCCAAATCTAATTTCATGGCAAGACAATAGGAGACCACTGAGATAAAATTGTAGGATAAAACTGGCTAGAAAAGAGGAACGAGGATCCACTTGTTTCTCTTCACATCCCTGTTGTGATTCTTGGACAACTTAGCTTCTCTGGCATAATTCTGTGCTTTCAAAATGGGAACAAAATCTTAAATCATAGAGCTACTTGTTAACGTTTGCAAAATGTTTTTAGCTTGAGGGAAAATCTTGGCTGCACAAAGGGGCTATAATAAACCTAAGTTGACTGCTCAGGGTTTCCCTACTGTGACATAGCCTCTGTGGGTGCAGGTGGCTGTTGTTCACACTGATGCCCCTCAGCATTAACAGAGTGCTGTCTGGGGAGCTTCTGGAGCATTGCTGCAACAAAGTGGTTGGCTCAGAGAGTCCGTAATGCCTCAGATACAGAACAAGTTACCCACAGCTCCAGATACCCTACAAGTGTAGCAGTGGCAGGGGCATCTTGCTCTTTAGGCTCAGGCTGAGTGCAATCAGATCTACAGAGCTGGAGTCAAAAGAGAGGAATCTGTAAGTACTGTGGTCACAGGGCTTTCTCTGTCACTGTGGCAGAGAAGCCCAGGCTCATCTCCACTGAATCTGTGGCAGAGGTCCTTTGTATTTTGTATGGAGAGAGGGTAAAGGTTTTATTCGCAGGACCTTTTAATGTTGCTGTGGCCACAGGAAACAGAGAAGTTTAAATGGAGGCCAACAGGAAAAGCAAAGTGTGGCGTGCTGTATGCTTATTCAAAGCCAGTGAAGATTGAGAACAACAGTTCTATACAAAAGGCTGTTTATATCAACCAACGCTTGATTTTATATTTCCTGCATGAGTCACATTTTTGGTATCTTTTTGTCCTATCCCTTTGTCACTTTCCACTGGGCTGAAAAACACAAGCACGATCGTGTTAAAAAAAAATCTTTTTTCCTTTTTAAGGAAATCCTAACAGATCTGGTTCCCTGCAGAGCACCACCAAGGCTCACCACTGGCATGCTGGCCACCAGGAGCTGAAGGTGACCACACAGGCTGAGCAACTTATCCAGGGTTGTGGAAAGTAAGGGACTGGCTTGGAAAATTAGTTTAACTGAACCCACTCACCCCGAGTTAAAGCTTTAGGAACATTTCACGGCTTGACATGTGTAACTGCACCCAAAACATGCAACCGAGCTCTAGCAGGAACAGAGCAAGCTCTGCTCCTCTGAACACCACACTGTGCACTGCATTGGTTGCTGCACCCACACAGTGCTCAGCATCTCTCTCTCTAAGCACCAAGAGCAGCACCCAGGGGATGTCTGTGATGGCTCTCCTGTGAGGAAGGGGCCTCAGGAGAGCACTCCTGAAGGCAAGCAGTGCACAACAGTCTGAGCAAACTGGTCTTTCCCATCTCCAGAGAACAGCTTTACATCAAGGTGCTGCCTTCACCCCCTAAGAAAGCCCACAGAGAATTTGTGCGCTCAGGGTTAATGGCTTTGAAAAAAATAATAAAAATAAAAGTCGAGGTCCTCGCCTTAGCACACAATGAGAATGCATGTTTTTCTTCTTAAACACATTTCAGCTTTTGTGTGCATGTGTGAAAAGAGCCCATTATTAAGCCTGAGTTATTTAAGCAATATTGGAAATGCCCCTGCCCTTTTGTTAATTTGCTTGGCTTGGTGCACACATGGCATTTGTTTTATATCATGTGTGGAACTTGCTTCTTTAAAAAGTCTGCAGGTTTCAAATTCCTCCGCTTTTGATAGATGTACTCTATGTACTGTTAGGTTTTAAAAAAAGTTACAGGTGGCTGCTATTTTTCCCAAATCGGTCCACAAAAGCCCCTTTATTAAAAGAAGTCCTTAACGAAAAAGAAAAGTAGGGCTACTGTATGTGAGGTTGCAAAGATCTCTGGTGGAAATATTTGGTGTTTACATTTTGCCAAACTATTTATACTGCGGACACATATTACACTAAAGGCTCTCTTTTCCCCGCATAATAGAAATCCTTGTGACTGGATTCTATATACTTAGTATGGTTTACATTTTTTATCCAGCCTTACCGCATTTTATTCCACCCTGCTTTCGCTTCTGCTGAGTGTCTCCAAGAGAGCTGTGTAACAGCAACACCTCCTGGAGGCAGGGGGGCACTGGAGAAGCATTGCTGCCTGTGCAGCTTGTTGCTCTCACTCGCCAGAGAGCATTACTAATAACGCTGAAGTTTGGAACAATAATTAGGATACATCACTAACTGTGCATGCATTTATTGCTTCATTTAGCAGTAATTGAAAACTGTGTGTTGTTGTTTTCTTTTTTTTTAAATAACTCTTTCAGAGCTTTTTTGCTCAGACTGCTTTTAATGGTTAACATTGAGTATTGTAATTACACCGGATTTATGGGTCTAAGTCTCCGCTCTATACACCCTTTGTCTGAGGATATGAAAAAGTGGAGGAGCACCCTGCTGCTCAGTGGCTCAGCTGCCTCTTGTCCCCCCTCTGAGCAGCACGAGCTGCCAGTGCCCAGAGCAGCACTCCTAACCCTCATGCTGCAGTAGAGCTCCCAGAGCCACAAGCAGGCAGCCCAAGGGCATTGGCCTTCCCTTACAGTCAGCTGAGAGCCTGGAGATCTTTCCATCTTAGATAGAGCCATAAAACCATAGAATATTCTGAGTTGGAAGGGACCCTTAAGGATCATCAAGTGCAGCTCCTGACTCCACACAGGACCACCCAAAAGTGTGTACCTCAGCCTTCCTGTTAACAAATCCCTTGACAGTGGAGAGCCTTTAAAGACCTTTGGCATCAGGGTTTCTAAGGTTTTACAAAAGGGAACAGGAGACTCTTTCCGCAGGCTGCTGCAGAATGGTTTTGTGAGCACAGACAGGAAACTTTATGTTAATGACAGGAGGACTCCTTTAACTCTCTTTAGCCCTGGTTTATGGCAATATTTTCTTTGACAAAATACTTCAGAGAGCTACCATTGTAATAACAACAACACTAACAATACTTCTACCTAGGTCTTTGAATAGAGATGTGACCAGTTGTTTTCACACCAGCATTGCAAAAAATACTGCTAGGACAGGGAGAGAGAACTGAACCCTTGAGTGAAGGAATCTGAGAAGACATGGATACATGGATGCCTGGATGCCCCATGCCTGTAGGTGTTCAAGGCCAGGTTGCCTGAGGCCCTGGCAGCCTGAGCTGGTGGGTGACAGCTCTGCCCATGGCAGGAGGTTGAAACTGGATGATCTTCAAGGTTCCCTCCAACCCCAGCCATTATATAGTTCCATGACTTTAGGAGGGACAAAAGGCAAAGGCAGGAGGAGAGTGCAGCACTGGCTTCCATGTTCAGCCTTCTGGGCTATACACTGCTTTGATGGTGCCAAAATGGTGAACAGTCACATTCTAAAGAAGTAGGCATTATTTAGGAAGAGGAGTGTTGGGACTTGAAGCAAGCAATTGGGTGGGAAGAGGCAGGACTGGGTCCAGATGAGCCTTGTAAACCTTTTCCTTGCACAAAGAAAGTCACATTGTGAACAGCTGGGCTGCAAAAGTGGGTGCTTTTCTTCCAAAGGCGCCACTGCACTGAGGATCACATCTGAACAATTTTGATTATTTTGCAAAGTTGGCAGAAGCTTTCCATTTTTGCTTTTCATTTTCTAATGACAAAAACAGGGGAGCCAAAAGCTTCCTCATTTAGTACAGGTATATCTCTGAGCAAAATGTGTCCATGTTCTTTGCCACGTCTCCACGTCTTTCACTCCTGATTCACGTCTTTGGTCAGAATTTTATTTAGGGGGCTTTTCCTTTTCTTTCCGCTCACCTTTTCTTGTGTTATCTCCAGCAGTACCAGCCCTTGCCCTCCTCAAAAAGGAGCAAGCGTAACACAGTGCATTCAGTGCACCCATCATCCACAAAACTCTACTGTGGAAAACAGCTTTGAAGAGAAGTCATCTGAGAAATGCAGGAAGAGATTATCAATTACAGGAAAGAAAGAAGGAAAGAAAGAGAGAGAGAGAGAAAGAGAGAGAGAGAGAGAGAGAGAGAGAGAGAGAGAGAGAGAGAGAGAGAGAGAGAGAGAGAGAGAGAGAGAGAGAGAGAAAGAGAGAAAGAGAGAAAGAAAGAAAGTCCTACCTAAGTTATGCTTAGGTATGTTAGTGAGGGAAAAGCTATTTAGGAAAACAAGTTTGTGAGTAGTCTTCATGATACCCGTCTCTGGGAAAGCACTGAGGGCTATTGACACCCACAGCTGCCCAGTAGCATGCAATACATACACCTCCCAAGAAACAAGGGCAAACACCCCTCCGCTCTCCACTCCTCTCTTCACTAAGTAACATCACATCTGCACTCTAAAAGGCGAGGCTCTCGAGTTGATTCTGCATCAGGGCAGCCAGAGCAGCAGGAAGAAAGCCTTGGGGGGGCAGCAGGCAGCTGCTCGGCATGGCCAGGTGAGGATAGCAAACTGAGCAGTATGGAGAAGGCCATATGGCACCAGCTGTGCTCCAGCTCCCAGCAGGACAACCTCTTTTCCTATGAATCTCATTTCCACAGCATGCATGAAAGTGAATTGCTATTGCAATATGCTGTCCTGTCCTTTTCCTCACCTGTACCTTCCCCCTTCCAGGTACTGGACTGTCATACAAAAGAAATTAACAACGCAGTGAAAACTGCAAGCACCAATCCCCACACTAGGAGAGGTGTTCCCTGCTACCACCATAAAAGGTGAGCAAAATTCCACAGAGAAGCCTCTTCCTTCTCCTTTTTGCTTCATGCAAGAAATAACTTCACCTGTTCCCCACTCCTCACCAAGAGCCACAGGTGAGGAGCCAGCAGGACTGTCAGAGTTCCCTAAGCCCTTCTCTCTGGTCCTGCAACACGGCACTGCTCCATGAGACATCACTGAGAAGTGGGTTAATCCCAGAACAAGAGGGGTTGTCACAAGCCACCCACTGGACTGAAAATTACCAGTGGGATTTTAACATGTCTGGCCTGGGATCCTCAATTGCTGATAATGACAGGCATTACCTGACCCAGCCAGCAAGAGGATCGTAAGAGCTGTTCTCAAGAATTTGCAAATCGTTCTCCAGTTCCTGGCTCCTTCCCTTTGACTATCTTGGCAGCCTGTTCTGGCAGCCAGACTATCTCACCTAAGACTTCTCCAGCTGGTGAAGCATCTTGGCGCTCCTGCCTCTCCATGCCCACACACTTTCATCAACTTCAGCAGTAACCCTTTTAAGTGTTATCTTGCAGGCCTAATTACTTCAACTACATTTTCTGGCTGACAGCGTTGGACAGGTGGAAATTTAGCGCCATCTATTGCTAACTAATGAAACACTAGTTTAGTGAGAAAGCGTGAAAGGCCCTTTTCTGTCACTAGCCTTGTCTGTAGGATTTGATCAGTGAAGCCAGAGCATCCCTTGCATACACCAGGAGCTCTTCTGCTATGAACCAATAGATGAACCCTTGTAGTTTTCTTGAAAAGATGCCTGTAGGTCTGGGCTGTGACCCTTTCAAAATTTCTTTAATTGGAGATCTACAGTGAGAACCAGCTTTCCTGTAGCTTGTTTCTTGATTAAAACCTGCCCTGAGACATTCATGTCTCTCTCCACCTAATATCCCATTTGTGCCTTGGTAACAATCCTCTGCCCTGCACATCTGCCACAGACAAACAACAAACCTGAGCTCTTTGCCCAGTTTGCAGGCTCTGACCCTTGGTGACATAGCTTCTGTCACCTGTCCAAGTGAGGCACACAATGTAAAGGGACAAAGTCCAAGTAGTCAGCATTGCTGGCTGGTGAGGAGATGACCATGCTTTTGAAGAGTCATTAATGGAGCTGATGGTCTTCTTTTCAGATACTGTGAGACTTCTACTTGCATGGGACTTACAAATGTATACCCCTAATAAGATGAGAGCCCTGAAAAAATCCTATTGAGAAACAAGGGCTAGAGAGTAGGGCGTCAATTTCCATGGCAGGAACAGAGTCTTTTCATGGTCCCATATGTAACACTCGAAAACATTGGAACTGATGTGTGTTAGCTGCATGACATGTCAGCACCAAGTTACAGTGCTGCTAATCTCTGCTTCTCACTGTAATCAATGAATCACATTGTGATGTTCTTCACAAAAAGAAAAAAAAACAAAAAACCCACAGTGAAGACTGTTCACAGTAATGACAGTTCAAGTCAGGAGGATTGATGACATCTGACAACACTAAGCCAAGGTTCTGCTATAGATCCACCTGCAAATATGAGTACCCAGTACTTTTTTAAAAATCTCCAAATGTTGTAGACAGGAAAAAAATATCTTTTTATTTTTAGCACCTTTGATAGGGAGAAGAGGTAGAATATGTGCACCAAGCAGTTTGAAGGCATAGAAGCCAACAAAAAGAGATCCAAATATTTGGTTTCTTTTGCAGATGCTGCTTGAGATTGTTAAGGTTGTACCAAAGGGCTGTAGGACCTGCCTCATGGCTTTGCATCCTTAAAAGCCAGCATAGTCTGTGCCACCAGCATACTAATGACTTCTTGTTTTTGTGTAAAGGGATGAAATCTGTTCTTCTTCACAAATAAGTAAATGGGAAAACAAAATGAGAATCCAATAACTAAAATTCAGGTGCATTCTCCTTGAGAATACATTTCCTTCATCTTAATATGCTGTAACCCAGATGATTTCTCACTGCTGCCCTGAAATTAGATCTTAGACCTTTATTCTTCCAGCTTGATCTTGACATAGCAGAAGTCAGAATGGCCCATGTCTGTATTCTTAGGTACCACTTTCATTTCCAACTGCGTGTTTACAGAACAGACCCAGTTCATATGGTTCTGGCAACTTTCACTTGGCTCTCTTTTGTCCCCTTCTCCTTTCTCTGTACCCCAGCCTTACATAAGTAATGGCAGCAATCAGGTAGGCTCACCAGCACTGCCAGAAGAAGGGAAGAATGAAACTAACTTTTGGTTAGCCTCGAAGTGGTCAGGCAGTTGACTTGATGGTCTTTGTAGGCCTCTCTCAGGGGAACTATTCTATTCTATTCTATTCTATTCTATTCTATTCTATTCTATTCTATTCTATTCTATTCTATTCTATTCTATTCTATTCTATTCTGTTCTGTTCTGTTCTGTTCTGTTCTGTTCTGTTCTGTTCTGTTCTGTTCTGTTCCACTCTACTCTACTACTACTCCATTTCATCCCATTTCATTCCATTCCATTCCCCTCCATTCCATTCATAACTGGATGGTGATGGTTGTGGCCCATTCTCCAGAAGGCTCTCCCAAATGCTCTCCTTTGTACATTATTTCAGCATAAGAAGGATTTTATTTCAATTTTTGCTTGATTTGGAAGAAACATAGTACTAAAAATTTCAAATTAGTACAAAATGGATTAATACTGTTGTTTTCATTGGCAGGATGGATGTAGACGGTTTCATGTTTAAATATACTCTCTAGCTCTGTTCTGTGTTTTTGTTTTTTTCTTTTTCTTTTTTCTTTTTTTCTTTTTCTTTTTTCTTTTTTTCTTTTTTTTGTGGCTGGGATGGCAGGGGAAAAAGAGAATGCTATTTTGTCTGGAAGGTTGTTATTTTTTTATTCCTGCACAAGATTTAAAGCCACAAAGGTAACCGTAACAAGATCTAGTTTTCCAATCCATTGGCAAACTTCCCTTATCAGGTAAAAGGAAAAAAAATAAAAGCAGTTCTGAGTAAAAATGGTTACAGATTATCTCCTGGAAAAGACAATATACAAATCTGCTCCTGTAGATAATAAAGTGGTTTTAGCTGAAGAAGGGATATTCTAGTCTGAAACAAATCACAGTGCATTACAAAAGCCTTGCAAAAGCCTGTTCTAGCTCACACAAGCTTCCTGGGCTGTAAAGAAAACACCAAAGACCTAAGCCTCCTGGGATCAGTAAGTTTAAAGGCAATCTGTTCTTCCTGAGCTATGAGAGTCCTGTGAGACTACAACTCTGTTCCAAACTTCTGCTACCAGCAATGCCAACTAGGAGCATGGTGAATTGTGATTTCCCCAGCAGAGCTGTGCCAGCCAAAGCCCCAAATGACTCCGTTGTTCTAGCAGAAGTGTGCTTTTCCCAGTATAGATTTTCCTGTGTGGGGTTGTGGCCAGGTATGGTCTTACTGTGTAAACTAAAACTGCAGCTTCAGAGTAGAGCTGTGGCTGTATGCCTACACTGATAAAATGCACCTAAACATAGACATAAGAGCACAGTATATCGTACGTAGGTTGTTACCAGGCTTGGAGGCTGATTATGTATAGCATGTCTAAAAACCCACTGCTAACTCACAGAGGCTTTACTGTTCTCTTTTGCAGTGCCATGTTTACTCAGAGGAAGCTACTGAGAACAGAAAACATGCCAGGCGTTTTTCTTCGGTTTTCTTTTTCTTCTTTTCTCTTTCTCTTCTCTTCCCTTTTCTACTTTTCTCTTTTATTTTCTTAGCCATGAAAATCAATACTGCTTCTCTCATCCCCTACAGTTTTCATGGGAGGGGGAGGGTACACATACCTCTTGGTGGACATCTTTCTTCAGGGAGAAAGAAAAATCCAGTTACGTATCTCAAGTTAAAAGAATAATTTGCCCAGAAAGTTGAAATTGTGATAAACAACCTAGAGTTATTCCACCAGTGGAAATCAGAGGGGTCATGGCCTGATTGACGGAGACAAGGTAGGTTTTAGACTCAAGTGAAATAAAGAAAAGTTGGGAGCTCTGCATTTTATCAGGGAACAAATGTTCCTGCAGTTCAGACATCTGAAAACTGGGTTAACCTGAAAGAGCCAAAGCAGGGACAAGATACAGACATGAACATAACAGATACTGACTGCTGGGCTGCCAGGGCAGATGTCAGCTCTTATTTCTGCAGTGGAGGTCACAGAAAAGGTTTTTTGGAAACAAGTTCTTCACTTTTTTTTCTTCGAAGTAGGACTACAGAGTGACTTCAAGTAGCAAAAATAGTTCCCTTGTGGGCAAGAAGGAAGAGCCAAACATCGGACTTACTTTCTCCTTCTCAGCCGCCTTACCTCATCTTGAATGCCCAGAGATGCTGTGGTCAGCTAAATAAAGGAGTCACACAAAGGAGCCAGAAGGTGGTGGCAGAATAGGCTCCTTGTTGGGGGGTCCATGCTGCAGGTACAGAGGCAGCACCAGCCTGACCACATCCTGCCCGGCCCAGCAGCCAGCCACAATGCTCCATTCTTCCCTAAAATACACAGGCACCAAAGGGCTCTTGTGGCTAAGACTGGACTGCACATGCAGCCAGGCAATTTTGGACCAGAAAGGTCTCGGTTAAGTCACTGAACTGCAACTTCAGTCCATCTTTTCTCTCCTAAGCAATAAGCAATGTGTTCTTTTTTTCCACAGATGGCCACGGGGTTTCCGAGTTCTGTGGGTTGGGTGAAGATCACAAAAATAAACACAGTAAATGTTTCACGTCTCAGATGTGTAGAACCTTTTACTCTGTGCTGGTTAACTATGCTTAAAACAGCTGGTTCTCAGTTAAAACTGTGTATGCAAAAATATGGGGCCTCTGAACAAGTAAGCACAGAAAGACCTTCCTCTTGCAACCTGCTTCTGTCCTCTGAGGTCCAGGTTATGTTTGGTCTACATGAAAAAAGGAGGCTTAAACTTCAGGTGGCCAAGCAAAGCACTCTTTCACAAAGACATAGCACTGTGCTTAGATGCCTCTAGTCAGTATAAATAGAACACTCGTAACCCCTTGGGACTCAGAGCAGAGCATTTAGGTGATGTAGACTCTTCCAGGGTTAGGTGACAAGGAGCTGGGAGCTTATTTGTTTAAACCAGAATCGATAGCAGATACTGACAAGGCCTGGAATTGTACAAGGTTTGGCCATGCATAAGCTTGGTTTTCTTGCATTTAAATTTCCCTGTCAGCTGTAGGCAACGTTCCAGCTTGTGAAGTTTTGCTGAAATTGGAAGCAACACCAAGCTTGGCAGAAATGTGATTGTAAGGTTTAATTGAAAGAGTAAGCTCGCTATTACAAATTAATGTGGAGAAGGCAGTCATGGTGGAATCTGTCTTCGGTTCCATATGGCCCTCCACTGCTCATTGATCACACAGCCTGCTCTCATGCATTTATCCTCACAGGAGTCTCTCCACTTGCTGAGAACTATTACCCCTTCTTACAGCTGGAAAATAGGAGATGGGAGAGTTACCTGCCTTGCTTAGGGGCACTGACAGGAGTTGATAAAGGATAACCGCTAATCTTTTCTTCCCTTCCAGATTGCTTATAATTTTTCCCTAATGAAAAATCACTTCTTATCTGACAAATTTACATTATGCACTGCAGAGGAAACCAAAAGCAGCAGTGTCATTTTAAAATAAATCATTAAAAGCCGACATGGTTTTAGCAATTTACTATAATTCAGTTTGATTTTCAGTTTACTTGCAAAAAGGTCTCAAACATAATCTTATGACTGAATGAAGCAGTAATTGTTAAAATACACTTGGTTGATTACGGATGATCCGTGAGTCATAATTTTCCTTTTTTCCTAGAAAATTGATTTTTTTTTTCCCCACTAAAACACAAAATTATTTTTCCTGACAGTATGTATTTTATCATTAGAGAGGAAAAAGACAATGACAAGGCAGTTAAAGCAGGTTAAGCATCTTCACAGCAGAGGAATTTTGCCCTGAACTTCACAGGTGACTTCATTATAGCCTCCCTGGGTCAGATGATGTTGGCTTTTCTTCCTGCTGCTTAAGTCACCATCACAGATAATAAACTTTGTTCACATTACTCTCTCTTTCCAGGAAAACAGTTTCACTAGAAGGCTGCAAGGTCTGGTAGAGATACATGCATGTTTGGAAAACAAAGCTTGTGTTTAAATATCATTCTATACTGTAAAATTTTGGGAATTTCCATAAAGATGTTCCACAAATTTGGACTTCTGGACAAATGTTCCTATCAATGTCTGCCTTAGATACTGATTTGATGTTATCCTATGATTGAAAAAGTCTACTGATAGTCCAAATGTTTTTTTTTTGTTGTTGTTGGAATGTGAAATGAAATACAGAATAAGTTCTCCTTTGTGCTGGGTGCATGTAGCAGCACATGGATTAACAAAGGTAATCCTTCCAAGGGACTCTGGGAGTCAAGCAGCTGTAAAAAGTGCAACTGAGCTATTAGGATTCACCTTAGCAGAGGTAAGGAGTGGTAAGGGAAGAACCCAGCAACACTGATCTTTCAAAGACAGAGCACCCATCTGACCTAAAGATGTCTGCTGATCGGTTATGCTCCGTGTGCATAATACCAGCAGCAGTTGCAAGGCAATACCATATACCATTCAATAAAACTCTGCCTGGGCTGAGGAGCTGTAGTTTGGTCTCCCTGAAGTCAAACAAGTAAATAAATGAAGTGATGCTTTGCTTCCTCAGAGGTCATAGTGCCCAAGTGTGAAAGTACAGCAGCATTTGGGGTCCCACCAGATTCCTTCTGTGATAGTGAAAAACGGGGACTCAATAGGTAACATTATTTCTTTACCTTGCTTCTTTGTTAAAAATGAAGTCTCATTTCAAGAATATGATGTGACCAAACTCAAGAAGTCAGGTCATCACTCAGGAATCCTTGCCATGAAAATCACATTCCCCAAACTGTCTGCTCCTTCAGAAAAGCATACATACTGCTATCTTTCTCTGCTTCCCACCTTAAGGCACAAACACAGGCAACAAGCTCTGCAATTTGAAAAGCTCTTGGCACTGACACCAATAAATCTGGAGATCTTGAGATTAATGACTCACCTGATAGCAGCTATTAGTACTTCCCAGCCCAACACTATCACCACTGGTAGATTAAGACACTGAAACAGAGCGAGAGAAAATGTAATTTCTCTCAGTGAGGCAATTTATCATAGATAACCAACTCTTGCCTCACCTACCCAATATACCCATAATGACTTTGCAGGCCTGCATAATAGAGGATTTCTGCCACCTGGTAACTAAGTAAATATTCTAATACAACAAGGCCAGTACAGATAGGGTCTCTCCTGGCCTGCAAGTCGCTGACCCTATCCGTTCAGGGGCAGAACACTCTGTAAAAGAGCGGCAGCAGGGATTTGGAAGGATCTATAACCTTGAGTCCAGCTCAAGCTCAAGCACTACAGTTTTTACTCAAGAGCCATAAAAATATTCCACATGTAATGGAGAGCATATCAAAAGGATCTTCTGGTACGGGTGATGCTTAGTGGCTGATGTCTGTAGGAGGGCATTTTCAGACATGAGTAGAAGCAGCTGACAAAGCACTCGGGTTTTCTGTTCTTTGCATGGTATATTAGTAACATATTCTGCAGTGGTGGAATGTAATGATGTTTATAAGCACTTGGCAGCAATGTGAGTTTCATCTGGTAGGATCGAAGCAATAGGGTGGTCAGAGCTCTATAACAAGAGCTAACAAATACTGAATCAATAGTCCAACCTGTGGCTTTTTTTTTATTTCACTTTTTCAGGCACCTAGATTTACTAAAAAGATTGAAGCATTTTTCACTATGTTTGTTCTAATTAGTTTTCATCAATACCTTTATGATGAAGACGTAACATCTTCAGAATTTCATTTCTTTTCCAACCTGGGACCTCACAGTAAAGCAAATATTACAGTCCTTGCTCAGGAATAAGGCTTGCATGAGCTAATGAGACAAAAAAAGCCAATACAGAATTCAGCAATGACTTAAGCAAGGTCTGGTGCATAAAAGTTTATGAGCCATAATAAAAGTAGCTTGCACCTGGAAGATAATCAAGTCCTAGTATTTTGTGTGGGTATGGCTTTTTAACTGGCATTAGCCCCTTAGAAACTGCCAAGGCTAAAGGGCAGTCCTGCTCTTCCCATGGTGGGTTCTGTGTACATGCCTCCCTTTCTGTGGTCAAGACTGCAACTGCTTCAGCAGCAAAACTGCCACAAGGGGAAAAGAAGAGATCAGCAGCAAGGAATAGGAAGAGCAGAACCATTCTCATTAGCACCTCAGAGCACGAAAGTCACCTCAGCTCAGGGTCTGAGCCAGTACCAGTTGAATAGAAAGGTACTGTTTCCACTGGCTTTGCCTGGTGATGGGCTACGTTAAATTCACTAAAAAGGAAGTTTTTAATCTCTTGGTTTTCAGGTCCTGTAAATAAGATTCATTTTAACCCTGTAAAAAGTGAGAGTCAGAAGAACCCTAGCTGTTGTTCGTGTGACAGTGTTTCTGCTGGTGACATCCTCCCAGCACGTTATTTACTTTGTACATTCTCACAGTGCTGTGTACTGGGGATGACTGACCTGCCTGCTACGGACATACAAAATTCCTGTTTTGTCGGTATTACTACGTATCAAATCAGTGTCAAATTGATCAGTTTCTTCTTCTAAGAACACTTGTTTTGTAGACCACGAGTATGCACACGTGCTTTGGACTGATATGTTGCTCAATCAGAAGATAATTTAAAATATTTTATTATCGAGTTCCTTTGATATGTAGAGTATCTACAATTAAAGGTGGATATATTCAACACAGACTGTGGTTAGAACTGACCAATTTGAAACATTTGCTTTTCTGCTTATCCTTTGAAGTCAGTTATTTATCACATGAACACTTGAGTTTAGTTAGATATTTTACTTGTATAAAATTCTCTTTACCTTGCTCTATCAAAAATGTTGGCCTGCACTTCCATCAAAGTAAAGAATCATTTCCTACATGTTACTAATAGTATAAATTAATCAAGAAATACAGTTTTGACAAGAGTTGTTCCATGAGCAGGATGAAAAAAATTGTCTGAAGTTATTTTTGAATCACAATTTCTTCGAATGACAACATTCTTGAGTTACGACAAAGAGTTTTGTCTTGTGTAGCCTGGTACTTGCACTGCTGAGAACTTGATATCTTAAATGTAATGTCCTAGATTTGTAGATTCAGGAGAAACATTTTCTTATCTAGCACTGCAAAGCACACCCTTGGGATAGAGGGAAGTAGGCACTTCCCACATTTTTGTCTTTTATTAATTCCTCTCTGGAGAAACATCTAGTATACCAAAGGTGCTACCACAGAAAATGTTGCTCTTTGTGACAACAGAGTAATTCCTTAGCAGCTCTGTCAGAATCAGCGGTTTAATGATACAGTATCAGAAAACAGAGCAAAAGGAAGGAAAAAACACAACCCTGGAATTCAAAATTTTTCATTGATATACTCTTCAAAATGGCCTGCTTCTTCCATTGTCTGCCATTGCTGGAATCTCTAACCTGGATTCTTTGTCCTGTTCTGTACGTACAGAATGCAGCTTTTGCTTCAGCCTTCCCCTGTAATACTTTAAAACCTCTTTTTGTCACAGCACCTTTAGAGACTCTATCACAGGTCAGTGTCCTTAGAATCAATACATTCCATCTGCATGAGTACAGTAATGGTGATGGTAAGTGTTTTATTAAAAAAAACAATTGCCAACTACTTGGACTTTTCAAAAGAAAAGGAAAAAGGGATCATTCAAGTTTTACTTAAAACTTGTGCCTGTCTGTATCTGAAGCCCGCTCAGCCCCTTTCAGGATCAGTACTCATATAATTACTACCTGAGAAAAGTGAATTTTGAAGATGCACTTAAGCTCAAGTTCACAGTTATGAAAGGTTCCCTTAGGATGGAAGTGGAGAGGTCAAAATATAGGAATGAAGTTTGATTCTGACATGTTAGGCTCATTCTCCCAGCAGTAATTAACAACTCTTAGTACTTACCTGTCTACAGCTTCTTCAAAGTGTCCTGTATCCATGCCAGCCTTCTCTGAAATCACTGTGAACCAGCCAGATGGAAAATTTACCCTGATGTGTATTTTACCACAGCATGGTTCAGTACTACCTTTAATCACAGTATTCCCTGCATTGAAAAAAGGGGAATACGTCAAGTATTTTGGTAAATATAACTACTACACATGGCAAATGTCAAGATTTTAATGACACACTTTTCAGTGCATTCCACCTTCAAAGGGCTTCCCACTGGTTGACATGCTTTAGAGTAATGACTATCAAAACTGCCTTGTGAAGTAAGTGCTCCAAGTATTAAGTTGTTTTCTGGCTTTCTTCCCTTACTTGAGTTCAACGCCCCAAAACCCTTAGAGTGGGGGCTGTATTCAATCACTGCTACATAGTCCTGGCATGTCATAAGCTGTTTCATGACAACATGGCTAGTGAGTAGGTAATTCTGCCACTCGATTTGTCCAACATTTTACTGTAGTGAAACAACCGTCTCAACCTCAAGGCTTGGCAGGGTGCATGGATGCCTGCCATTATTATGGTCTCATTCTTTCCTCTAAGTGCCATACCCATGGACTTCAGTGGAAGCCAGAAGGCAGAACATAAGCTTAACATTTTGCCTATAGACTTAGCTTATCTCTCACCACTAGTATCTTGCTCAGCTGTTCTTAAATGCCACACTTCATTCCGTAACTTTTTTTTCAGTTCAGCCTTCAAGAGATGCATTCTGGAACCGCTCCTGTCTATGGGATAATTATGCTCAGTTAGCAACAATGATGATTTCATAACATGCTACAAACAGGTGCCCATTAAATTCATTTATTGGAGACAGAAACATTGGATAATTACAGATTTGATGAGGAAAACTGCAAATAGTATAGACTGTTTCTACTGCCAGCAAAATACAGTTATTACAGGATTTATAGACATACAAATATAGTGTTTCTTTCATGCCAGATGGTCTGTATGCAACAATGCCATTAGGAGTGTTTAATTGTGCTTCTACAAAACCTTTAGAGAAGAATGAGGTAGACTTTCCTTTCGTTTATCCAGTATTTTTTCACACATCTGTCCTTTACTGCTTTTATATGCTCAGATCCTCGTAAAATACCCTGTTAACTTTAAGACAACAGAGACCCTTCAGAGGTGTTTACTTCTCACTCTTATGTTGCTAATTTCCCACTGCTTACACGCTACAATCCAAGAATACTACTGCATCCTTCTAAATGCCTTGAAAGTCAGGTAGATTGGGACATCTGTCTTTCCAAATTTACTGGCCTGACAGAAATTGTTTGCAAATAGCTACAGATAAAACTACTAGTCTCCATCTTGGCAAAGAACGTCTGACATTCTGTCACTCTTTACTGCAGACAACAGCTAGCATAAAAGCCATCTTCCTGGAGACAGAGGGAATAGGTTCATTCTTCCTTATCTATGGAACAGAAATAATATATTGGTCTCCTACTTGTAGTTCTCATCAGCTATTAGGCCATTAGAAGACAAACAGAAATTACAGGAAGAAAATAGGCCACTGACATGTAGAAAACAGTGTCTCAGGTTTTGATGGTCCGGAGCACTATTTGTTTGTTTTAATCTATTATTTTGTGGTTTCATGGCATATAGAAGTGTGTTGCAGGTTTCAGCTATGCTACAAGGGGTAAACTTATGAAAATATAGGCACAGATGTAAGCATTTAAACAACTGAATAGGAGCATTCATTAACAGAAATCTACCATGTTGCCTGGCATTTGGTATACCTGGGTAGTCTCTGTTCCGGACTGAATGAGAATGGTAACTATATTCTTCTGAACTCCCATTTTGACTCAAGTAAGGAGATAAGTAATTTTACTAATTTGTAGCATATCTATTCTGGAGGCAGAAGACTTTCACTTCACTTTCTGCTCTGGTATTTGCTGCTAGTACTTTGAACTTATCAAAATAATGCAGTAGGCAGTAGAACTGGATAAGAGAGAAAAAGAAAAAACACAAATCTGGTATTTCACTTGAAACGATCACAATTCTAGCAGAGACCAAATCATAATAAAGAAGGAATTTAGCATACAGGAAGGTGATTACATAAAGAAAAAGAACGCTTGCATTTTTCTTGTAACCTCTTGACACATCAAAGTGTAAGATAATAGTTCGGGGACACTGTATCACAGCCCTAAAATGAAAAGCAAAAAAGATGCAACATTTAAAAGATGATGTGTTCCTATTGTGATCACTGCAATCATAAAGTAAAAAAAGATTTGCTCCCTCATGAAGTACTGCCTGAGCTAACTTCTGAGCTCCTCCATCTCACACCTAAAATGACTGCTACAAGCGTGAGAAAATCAAGTCCTAAAGAGTTAGCAATACCAAGAGAACCAGCTCTTAGAAACTTTCCCAAATCTTGCTTGGGATGAAAAAGCACTGAGCTTATTTTATCTACTTTTCCCTGTGTGCCTCTTTGGTCATTAACAAAAATGATCCTGGAAAAAAGGATGAAACACAATGTGAGGGACTCCAAAGCATTAATTTGATACACTGAACTTATTTCTATAAAGTTGTCTTCTCCTACCTTAACTTTATCCAAAAGATATTTTAAAGAGTTTCAAAATTCTTTACAAAGGTCTTAAATTCTCCTTAACATCCTCCTGTACATGGCATGAGAATTCAGAATTGTGCTAAAAATAAGACGCAATAAAATTAAGTTTCATGATAAGGAAATACAGTGTAAATTAGTGTCCAAAGTCAGGCACAAGGATTTAGCCATGTTGTTTCTACTAGTGACATAAAACACCACTATTCTTAGAAATGTTGTGTGGTAAACCTTGCTAGTGTGGTCAAAGACATTTATTTCCATCTCAGCTACTAATTCCCAAATTTAGTTTTATGTCTAAGACTTGACTAATCTAATTCAGTATTGTTCCATACCTGCCAGGTCCTAACGTACTTTACTGCTCAAGCTCAAAGAAATGCAGATGTTTTGTTAATGGAGTCAGACATATTTGTCAATTGTGCCATAGACAGTACTTGGATTTTGCAGGGTAAAGAAAAAATAGTTCCAGCTAACTATTATGCTGAAAGCAAGGCATTAGCAGAATGACAGCAGCGTGGTTTTCTACTGATGCAATTATCAGTAATCAATTTTCCTGTTATGACTGAAACTATCGATATATTTATTAAGAAGAGACTTAGCCCCAAACGATTCAAGACTTATGAACTATTTTTCCAGATTCTGAGGGTAGTGATAAAACACTGTAAAACAGAGGTCTGACATTTCCCAATTGCTGAAGAATGCAATTCATAAAATTTGTAGTTGAGATAATTAAAGAAGTCTGTTTCACTGCTACATGACAAGGTGTCCCTTCAGAATAGTTGCAGTTTCATGATTCTACAGTAGAAGTACTGTATTGTACTTCACACAGTTCTCTGCTTCTTAGAAAGCTTTCTGGGAAACTTATTAGCTCTGTAATAAAATAACTTTGGATTAGAGTTAAAAGCAATATGACTGGTATTACTACTACTCTGCACTTACAAAGGAGTTAGAACACTTGCCCAGGGTCACAAAGTCAGTGTCAGTCTGTTCAGTCATTACATGTTCAGATGGTAAAGCAAAATTCTAATCCCTGATCACACCTGCAAGATGAATACACCACTTCATTTTATTTTTTAAATGAATTATCACTACTGCTAAACAAAACTAATGCACAATTTGCTTAAATGGTCATTATAACCATGAAACTGTGTTGACATCATGACAGGACAGTAAGGGGAAAAGAGCTTGCAAATCGATGTAGAAGAGAAAGACAGAAAAGAATGGTTGACCTCAGGGTATGCTCAGCCAACATTTATGCCTGCTCACCTCTCAGTATACATGCCTAGGACATTACAACCATTAGTAGGGTGATTTCCATGCAAAGAGAAAAGTCTGACATAGCCATAGTCTGACAGGCTGTGATACCATCTTTGTGATCTACTTTGCAGCTAGGCAGTATCAAAAGGCAGTTCACAGTAAGCAATCTGCTGAGATTCTGTAGACTGTTTTGGAGAGGCCACTGAATTCAAGAGTTTCTCGTCTAAATAGGCTGCTATGGGATCTATCCTAGCTGTTTATCTCTCTCCTTGGAAATCTACGTATTACACAGACATTTCAAAGAACTCACATTCCAAATCACCCTTTCAAATACCCATTTTTTTCCAAATTACCACAGTTCATGCCTGAGGAAAAGTAAGTATAAAGGAAGTATACAGGCAAGATAAAATTGTATCTCCCTATTGAATTAGGTACACCCTAGACAAGAGTTTATCTATGAAAGTGCAATGGAGGAGAACTCCTTTTTGGTGTGAGATAGTTGGACAGGTATAAACCAGCTGGGTAGAGAGATCTTTCACTGTCTTGATTTTTTTCTTGTCAGATGGACTTTCTATATCCCAGAAAAATCATGCTTGCTTTGCACCACTATAGGCTGAACAGATTATCTGTTCTAAGCAGGGACCTTTATTAGCATTCTCATCACAGTCTATCACTGTAAAACTTCAGTGAATTTGCCCTCACTGCAGTTAAGAATCTAGCTTAAGTAACACCAGTTGCTGATAACATAACTCTCGGCACCTGAACAGCCTGTAAGAAATGCCAATTTTATGAAATGTTTTCTCTCATTTGAAGGTCTTTTTCCCAAGCATAAATCATACTCACCAAACTGAAAATTAAGGACATGCTCAATACTGAAAATAATAATCAGAAGAATGAAGAGGGAAGGAAAGACAAAAATTAATGTTCGTAATTATCATTTTAAAGGATCAGTATTTGTAAACACAAATGTGAAAAGGCTGAGCCTCAGTTGATCAACCCAGTTAGACATTAAATAATTGCAACCAATTATGCAAATATCAGACAACAATATGAATTTGTTGATCTTCTTTGAACAGTCTCAAATTCTAATGTTAGACTATCTTGAGTCTTAAATGATCAATTAACAGAACCATAACTAAGTGAGTTAGAATGGATAATTGTCTAGTTATGATGTACCATTCACTTTCTATGTAAATTCGTAGCAATTAAACAAATAGGGCACATGGAAAAGAGATGTGCAGATGTTCTTTTACATTCTATTACTAGCTCAGGGAATACAACAGTTTCCCCCTAAATTTTACAGGCAAAAATAGGAAGAACACAATACCGAACACACAATTATTTACACATATTATTTCTTTCCTTTGGTTAACGGGAGAAAAAACAGTGGCAGAACACAGAATAGGACAGCATGCAAGATCAGAAGAATTTCCTGTGTGATGCTGACCTGACATCTCCCTTTATTTATGCTTTAAAGTCTAAAATCTAGAGTCTATCCACTTGGATTTAGAAACAACCACAATGCTGAGCTGACAGAGCCAGAGTAAAGTAAGTAACCAAATGTTAAGAAGAGTTGACTATACATACACTACGTTTTTATTCTTGCAGCTAGAGAAGTCTGTGGATTTATGTGGGTCATTCCAGTTTCAACATTATAATTCTGAAGTCTCCATCAGTTCAGTATGCTCAACAAAAGAAGAGATGTCTCCCTGGTCAGTACAGGCAGCAGTGAAAACCAAATAAATAAAACTATTTTGTTTCCTCTCATTAAATTACTTGCATTCTATTTAAGAAGTGCTTTACATAACGTTCAAATGCTGCACCACTGTAAAACAATTCTTGAAACTGGTCCTTACTCATTCTGACTACTGAATAGATTAATACTGGTACACTCATGCATTCATGGGGATTTTTGATATGAGACACCCATCAACTCTATCAAGATTTTGAGATGTGAAGGTATCATACATCCACTTTTCCATGCATCTGAAGCTAGATTTTTACAACTTTTCCTTATGCTGCTAAATTCACAATGATTATAAGGGTTCAGATTGTATACTTCGGTAACAGAAAGCTCCATGCCATGTTTCAATTAAAGGCACTCTTTAGTCACGATACTTGCCTCATTGGATAAAACTCCCTAACCCACTCTGCATCTTGACATATTCCCCATGTAAAATTTTCCACCCATCTTCTTAAAGAAAACTGGAATACTACTAGCAGCTTACAGCACATATTAAGATACTGAACAAAGACCAGCACACTATACCAATTCAGATGGTCAGAAAAGCGAACACATTGCACTATTACTACTGTGAAACAAAATTTTGTACTTCTAGTTGTATTCTAAAGAGAAAACTCTTCAACAATTTAACAGTAGTTACATTATCAGAGAGAACCTCCAACTGCTCTTCATTAAAAAAGTCTGATTGGGTCACAGTGAAAGACAGTAAAAGTTATGATTTGAGGGTGCAAAGTAACTGATGGCTAAGTACGAGTTGTCTTTAATCCCGCCCAAAAAACTAAGCATAAAAGCCATAACATGTCCTTACAGCAGCTGTATAAGGCATGGGTGGTCTATTAGAAATTCTGTTTCGCCTTTTTAAATTATGTTAACGAAAGCCAGTAATTACAAAGAAATTATAAAGCATGAGAGATACTGCTGAATCTTCTTAAAAAAAAAAAAAAAGTAAAATAAAGTGCTAAGAATTTCCCTTAATACTGGTGCATCCCTGCTGCAACTATGAAAATAAATGTTTTACCTTCACTTCTTATAGAACTCTGTTAGTGTCAGTGAAGTTCCACCAGTTTTACATTGAAGTAGCACTTTGGAATATTGATACAGAATACAGTGATCCTTTTTGGCTAGAGATATCCTAAAGCTATATGACAAATCTGTGTGCAAAAAAAAGAAAGCTAATAAATATTACAGGATATTTCTCAGTGAACCTTTGCAGAAGCTAATTCCCTCACTACAGAAGTAATATGCAGCCCAAATAGCAGCAGAGTATGAAGAACTTTACACTTAATCAAAATGAAACAGTTTGAACAAAATCCCTTTCCTTCTTGAGCTAGATTTTCTGCTGACAACATAACTTGATCCTTAAACAGAAAGGCCCTGTGAGTGGTAAAGGGAACAAGAAAACTTTCTGGTGATCTAAATCATGTTGGCTGGATGTTGAAGGAAAATCCATTTAATTCATCCTCAATCCAAAGGCTTGGTTGCACTCCAACCAAATGAAGAGCGGTTCAACTTCTCCAACCACAGTTGTTTCACCGTATTTTCTGTGCATTCACCCAGAAGGCGACACTATGTCAGCAGTTCCCAGATCTCTGCTATGCCAGACAAAGGGCAATTCTGGTGTCAGCATGGTCTGGCTCAGCCATGGACATCATGTACTGAAAGATGTATTCGACAACTAGAGAGGTATGTCCTGCCCTACCAGCCTCTGCTTATCTCCACAGAGGTAAAAGTAGCTGGCCAACAAGTAACATGTTGCAGGCTACAACTGTGCCAAGCATCTGGGCTAAAGGACGGAGTTGTTATCTGACAGAATATGGATGAAGGAATCTGTGGGGCTATGAAAATTCAAGAATTGTCATACAAGCAGGTTACAAAAGGACAGAGCATATGGTTAAACTTAACTGTTCTTTTTTGAACACAGAGCAAAAGGCAGAATAATGGCAATAGAACCCTGTGGACAACTAACAGGCAATTTCTCTGCTTTGTACAACTTGCTCTGCTGGCAATGGCAGTTAAAATAAACCAAACAAACTGGAGAGCAGTTGAAGAGCATTTTACAAGTTTTTAGACTGTACATAAGACACAAGGAGGCACTAAGAAAACCATCGGGAAAGTTCTATTGCTAACATTCAGCACCTCTACCAAGAAGACAGGCTTCTACTAACAGGATTACAGTAGAAAACAAAATGATTGTGTTCACATTCACTGGATTGTGGAAACAATCATCCTGGGGAGCAAACTGATGCAGAAACTAGGCTACGCACAGGCAGCTACAGAAGTTATCATTAGATGCGTTTATTCTGTCTGGAGGGTCTGAACTCTTCCACCTTCACGATACCAGCACTGTCCAGTCGCTGTCTTCTCGTCCATACTGAAACAAAAAAAATGGAGTTTTAGAACTTAAAAGTAGTAGTGCACAATAATGATGATAATTTGGGCCTCCAGGACATGAAAGATATTGAACTGTTGGAGCGAGTCTAGAAGAAGCTACAAAGATGAACAGAGGACTAGAGCATCTCTCCTATGAAGAAAGACTGAGGGAGCTGGGATTGTTCAGCCTAAAGAGAAAGCTGCAGGGAGACCTCACCGCAGCTTTCCAGTACCTAGAAGGAGCTTATAGATGGGAACAAGACTGACTTTCTATACAGGACAGATGTTTTAAACTAAAAGAAGGAAGATTTAGATAAGTTAGGAGGAAATTCTTTACTTAGAGGATGGTGAAGCACAGGCACAGGCTGCCCAGAGAAGCTGTGGATGCTCCATCCCCAGAGGTGTTCAAGACCTTGGATGGAGCCCTGGGCAGTCTGATCTAGAGGCTGACAACCCTGCCCACAGCAGGGGGTTGGAATTGGGTGGGTCTCTTCCATCCAAGCCGTTCTACGATTCTATGAACTTCTTAAATCGATCCTCAGACAGATTCATATACCCCACCCAAATAGTTGACATTATTTTTTATGCCTTCTGTCTTTTATTTCAGGAAAGCTAAAAGGTACCTTGCAGTTTTATACATCTTCCAATGAGTGAACTTGAAATACACAACTAGAGATGATATAGAATAGTCCTATCAATTTAGTACAATATCAATTTAGTACAGCTATTCCTGGAGGTCAGTTCATTAATTTATTCTTAACTATGCCCCTGCTCAAGCTCCAGTAAACGGACACACTTGTTTTTTCTTTCTTTTTATTTTCAAGGTGGCTTTTTATTGCATTCTGACAATGTAAAATAAAACCAATCACAAATACCACAGAGAGCAGTTAAAGAGAATTGCAAACCAAATAAAACACGTTGTCTTCCCATACACCAGGCAGAATAGAAGGTGACCTACTACATGAAGCTGTTTCACTTCCAGGGGAAAATACAGTCCCAAGGCAGCACTTTGAATCATTAAATTGGCTCTGTGTTCTAAAGCTCTTCATCACCAGTCCCATAAACAACACTCCAGAGGGCCCCAAAAATGCACATACAGCTCATGCATTTTAGTAAAGCAGAGGTGGACAGACTAGTGGCAGATGTAGGTTGGGAGCCCTTCACCTTTTAAAGTATCATGTTCAGTGAGCTTGAAAACACTTCTGGGCAAAGAATAAAGTATTATGTTTAGAGGCTTCATGTAGGCTGAAAATACTACTTGATGAAAATCCCTCCAAGAGAGAATAAAAGGAATTTCCTCCAAATCCATGTTATATATCAGCAGGAAATGAGATAAAGGCACATTAGAGTAGGTGAAAGAGAACATTTCCAAATCAGGATGAGTCAGAAGAAAACAATTCTGGATCCACAAATAAATGACGTTCAGTTTACTTGTGTTTTGATCTTTAGTCCAGAAAGTAAACCCTCTAAAAGACCTCTGAATGCGTCATATTTACTTCTTCTTCACATCACTAATACTGCTCTTCTAGTTCTGCAGTCTGTGATGCAGTTGATTAAACACTGCTATGGTGCTACTGAGGACCTTAGATATACTTTCTTGCTGTAAAGATCTCCGGCTTACGTTCCCAGGTATCAGTGTGGTAGCTTTGGGAACTATATTAAGGAAAAGTAGATGTATCATTAATTTACCCACAAAGCACTGAATTAACCTAATGTGAAGCAGTTTTGATGTGGGTAATGGTAAATGGAGAAAAAAAAGAAACGTCTTTGACCTTCATGTCACTCCTTCTCAGTGACAAGGTCACTCCCTCAGACCTCACAAATCAGAAAGCAGAGAAAGGCTAGGAGATTACTTGGAAGTTTTAATGGCTTTAGGTAGTACCATATCTTGCTCTGATGACAATTTCAGAAATTGCAAAGGGTGGTTTGAGTTGCCATTTGACGATAGTTTGAACACAATTCCAGAACTAAAGAGAGAATGAAGACTCTTTGACCACTGTTAAGATGCCTTCACTTTTTTTTTTTTTTTAACTAAACGAAGATTTAATTTCCTTTTCTGATAGTGTCAAAGGCAGACATTAACACATCCATTAATCTTCCCTAGCTGTTTTCCTATGGTCTACCCATTTAGATAGCACAACTTGAAAAAGATAAGTTTTTTGACTAAATGTTTGTTCACTGCTATCTTCGACTGTGGTGTTTAACAGTGTTATAGCTCACATAGTGTAAATAATACACTTTATCTTCTACCCCCTCTTTCTGAGCTACATCGGGACCTATGCTTTTAAGACTACAGAAAAAGCCTGTTTATTCTCAAAGAATTGAATGCAAAATCACAAAAACATCTGATTGGTGTTTCAGTGAGTGTACTCCTAGGGAAAAGAATCTCATCTCTACATCTTCTATCTTAAGCAGTCGCAGAAGACAGTGTTCTATGATAAAATAATTCATAAACATAGTATTACTGCATACACTGTAATTATTTCATCTAAAATCTTTATCAGTCGAAGTAATCACAGATTTCACTTGGTGATAGGAAAGGAAATGTATAACACAGTACAACTACTGTCTCCCTCAATTGGCATGAGAAATGAGATCAGTTCTGCCCATGAGTTTCTAATTTGTCACTCTAGCTCTAGTTCCCACTGAACAGCTGTTCATATCCAGAGAAATCCTGCTGAACATGGGAGATTTACAAACGAACAATGAGCAGCACGAAAACAGACTTAAAAACACAATAATTGAGATAATCTGAAAATGCTGAACAAGCATGCATTGTATACAAGATGATCAGTATAATGACATTGGATATGGATCCCTGTACCTCTTGGTCACATGCAAACGCAGGACAGTGTTGGTACTGATAGTTATTCCTGTCTCACAAATGTCCATTGTTCAACACGAAATGGATACATTGCCTCAGTAGGCAAGACAACAGTAAGGAGACCAAGGTTCTGTCTGGCTGTAATTTCCATGGCATTTTATTTTTCCAAACCTGTACACTCTTTGGAATAATACCAAATGATATGACAATAATCTTGTGATGCTGCAAATAAATGTACGTTTCCCACCTCTCCTGGTATAATATATGAAATATCTTTCACAAAGATCCTGAGAAATCCTCCTGATTTGAGGAATATGATATTCCATTTTGTGTGTTAGAGCAGTGTTTTCTGAATGAGAATCTAAGGTACACGTAGATATAAATTAATGTCTTCACAGGCAGGGAAGTGCAGATATGCAACCAGTAAATAGCGATGGACTCTTAAAGGGAAGTAGCTGCAATTCCCTTTAAAACAACATTTCTAATGATTAAGTATTCAGATTCTCCTGAGTTTCTTAAAGAAGAAGACACAGAAATACATGCATATATTTACATGTATTGATCCAGGAGGTCCTAGGAGTGATGGACCTTCTGTTCAGCTGCAACTGATGAACACAGGCAAATACACTCAATTCTGTATGCTCAGCTATAAGGTGTAAAGGTCCAGGAAACATAGTGGTTGGAAGCAATAAGCACTTGACTGTTGAGGGAAGGCATGTCAGGTGTGGGAGAGAGGGACCATAGTATGAAAGTAGACTCAGGGAACAAGGTGTGCTCAAGGCCACGCTGGATGGAGCCCTAGGCAACAACCTGCATCCAGTTTAATAGTTGGTAACACTGTTCACAGCAGGGAGGTTGGAATTAGGTGGTCTTTAAGGTCCCTTCCACCTACATCATTCTATGATCCTATGGTCAGAAAGATAGCATTGTGCCCAGTGAGTGCTCATAAATCTTACTGATTAACCCATATTCATTTATTAAGATGCTTCATCTATTTATTTTTTTTACCCTTAATAAGGAACTTGTAACAATGTTATCAGTTTGGAAGATGAATGAAATATATATCTCTATCCATATCATATTTTCTCAAGATGATAATAATAATAAAAAAATGATTGATTAATCATGCTGAGCAAAGGCATAATAGTACATCTACAATAACATGATTAAAAAGACTTGTTTCCAAGGTTTACACATTGTCACCTTTTACTATCTTATCTGATTAAAGGAGGTGAAATATCTTACCTGGATATCAGTCAGTTTATTCAGGATTCGGGTGGTTAACTGAGGTCCATTTTCCATAGTTGGAATGTGCAAATGCTGACAATGAATGAAAGAGAGAGGGGAAGGGAGAGCAGGGATGTAAAGAGGGAGAGAGAGAGAGAGAGAGAGAGAGAAATGAAATAACACATAAATACCTTAGGAACAACAACGAGGATTTTAATAAGAATTTATCAAGTTTTCTATTCCTTACAAGTAGCCAAAGCTTGTTGTAATGTTTTTATAGGAGAGTACGCTCAGCCAGTGAAAGGTTAAATTAGCCGTATTGTTTTGCTGCTTTTAAACAATGGCCAGTCCAAACTCTCCATAAGAGCTGTCCAAAAAAGACAATAAATTGTACAGGCAAGAGTGGAACTCCGCTACATAGTATTTCGTTTTAGAGTATATTGTGCAGAAATGCAACAAGTACATTTATAGTACCTATCAACACTTAGTACCTGGATGTTTCTCATATTACCTTAGCACGTAACATCAGTACATTTATTCTACCTTCTTAATTCAACAGTCATCACTTTACATATTTCTACTGTATTTGTCATATGCAACAAAATACCTATATATCCAGATATATAGCCTTGTGAATTAACTTTGTGCCGATTTAATAGCATCACGTCAGCCTAACAGGCTGAAGAAATGCCTATGAAATTCCATCCATACAGGAGAAATCTCCCATATGGTCCATAACAGGTAGAAGCAGATGTGCATTCTCCTGACACAGCTCCTCTACCACAGCTGGGTTTCCTGCATTGTGGGGTGAAAACCAGATAAATTTGAGGAAGAATGAATGCAGTGGCTCAGAAATCTGGCTCCTGACGGAAGTCTTTCCTCTCTTACCTACACTGGAAGCCTTGTATTTTTGAAAAAACTTTCAATAAAAGAAGAATGTATTTTTCTGTATTTCCAATCAGGCTGGGAACTATTACACATATTTTCAGGAACAGAGATTTTGTGACTTTGCTAAGTTATAAGCAAAAAAAACCCAAAACACAAACAAAAAACAGAAGATGTGACGGAATGTTCTCTACAGACAACATACTAGTAACCCACTTGGCAAACAACACACTTGTGCCTTCCCATGAGCCTCAGGCAGTACTCCTTTTCTATCTCACTTGTGTAGTGTTTTTTCTTTTGTTGTTGCTGTTTGTCTGTTTCTCCAGTAGCAAAACAGTTGTGAGAAAAATTATAGAGAGAAAGGGAAAGTGATATTATTTTACCTTGCCCTTATACAAAATTCTGGAGATAGGACACACAATACAGGCTGTTCCAGCCCCAAACATCTCCTTCACTCTGTTCTCTTCCAAGGCAGATATCAGGTCACTCATGGTGATATAACGCTCGGACACTTTAAATTCCCTCTGCACAAGAAGAAGCAAATATAAAATAATATTTAAAAGTTTAAGAAATAAATGCATTTTTGTTTGTTTGTCATTGTTGAAAAATCTCTAACAGAACCACCCAGTATTTTTACGCAGCCCAATGATCCTTTCAAACCTCACAGTATCATACAAGATAGACAAATGAAAAAAAAAAACCTTCAAGAAAGCGAATATTTCACTAGGTAAAGTGCTGATGATTAAACAGCACTTCCCATGACTTGATACAGAAAATCAGTACTGTATTAGGGAATAATACAGCAGAATTTGTCATGGATCATGTGACACAGGATCTGATAACTCATGGTCCCGAGCATCATGAAGTTTGACTCAATTTTGTACAAGAACTTTGCATCATACTCTTGGACAATTCCTAAGCAAAATAGCTTTTGTTAATTCTACCTGCAATGCCAACAAGATGCATGTCTGTATCCAGCTGTCATCTACAAAAATTAACTGAACAGAAGGTATGAGTAAAGCAATTCACATGAGACACAGTCTCTAGGAAGGAAATGCTTTATTTTCTATAAGTGTTGAAGAATGAATAGCAACTTGAGGGGATTGAGGGGAAGCTTTTAAAGAACAATAATAAACAGTGAACTTTCCATTTCATGGTTTTATGTAGACTTCATTGTCCTAATAGGCCAAACTAAAGCTTAGCCCCTGTTTTATATGTTAGCTTTTAAATATGGAACAGAGGTGTTTAAGAGAACCAAAAAAATATTATTAGTTCTGGATAGAAGACACCATGTAAGAAGGGTTTCAGGTAGGTGAGGAAATACAAGTCAGGAAGATGACAGAAAAAAACTGTAAGACAAGGAGACATAACTATTCAAGAGCCCTAGCAACTGGGAATACTTGTCTATCTTGTAAGGGAGACATGACTGAGAACTGCACATGCATATCTACACTAGTTTTATTCTAGACACAGAGTAGTTTAGGAATTCCAGGAGTACTAGTATGAGTAAAGATTTGTAACAACTCAACACAGATGAACAAGTGGCAAATGTACCCCATGCAGCATGTGCTTAACTCTCTTCATTACGAGTTAGATTTAAGTGACATAACTGTGAACTGTGCTTCAGGAAGTCTATCAGTGCTGATGAATATAGTTGAGCTGTGATCATACACAGTAATCATTTATAGCCTTGCTTTATGTTAGCGGTGGCAGTAGATTTAATGAGAATGTTCATGTAAATACTATACAGAGCTAACAAGTTAAGTATTGTTCCGTGTGATAGGTATGGGTGTTCTGATGATGCTGCTCAGAATCCATGAATCAATATACTCCTTAGTTCTCATTTAGGTTAAGGGACTTGACCAGATCAGTTGAACTTCTGGATAACAAGCAGCAGGAATGCTTACTTTAGTAGATGTTATGAGACTTGAAACCACTACTGGCATGGCCAAAGCACTCACCCAGTTGCGTGCTAGATCCAAAATACTTTGTCTTGTCACTCCTGGAAGGATGATGCCATCTAAAGGTGGAGTTGCCAGTTCATTTTCTGTCACATACAAGAGAAATAAAGCAAAACGAACAAAAAAACATCAACATTAAAATCTTACTCTGTATGATGAAATATTTCTCAGAGTTCTATATGAACACAAATTGCACAAATTCAACACTAGTAAGTGTTTTTTGAGTGTTCAGAGCCTATCAAATACATCTAAGTGGATGGTCAAGAAATTTAGTTAATGAATTAATAAATATATGGCTAGAGTCTGGTTGTAATATCTATTCCTCAGTGTATTATAGATTCACTGTACAGTTACCAGGAACCATTGAACAGCTCAGTCTTCAAATTCAGACTATAGAGACACAATATAAGGTCATACCTAATAATGTCAAGGCAGATGATGACACCCCCTGAACTGCTTTACTTTATTTAGGTAAATGGAGTTCAGTATTTCTACTTCCAAGCATTAAGTGAAACATTCGCTAGGAATTTTGAAGCTTATTTACTAAACTAGCAAAGCACAGCAAACTTCACTAGATGCTTCTTGAGAAAAGACCTCCTTAATGATCTTTCCTCTTAGTCTAGATGTCTTTTTTTTCCTCCTAATTTTGTTTTTACTTGAAAAGAGCAGTCCCAATAAAATTCCAAAATCACCAACAATTAAAACTGTTCCACTAGTTTGGTTTGTTGTCTTGTTTTTGCTTTCAAGAAAAAGAACATTAGATAAATGTTGATCCAACACTTACTAATGAAGCATTAACACACAGCAATCCACACTTGGTAAATACTAAAATTCACTATCAGTGGGTCTTTCAGTTAGACTCTTCATAATTGTTTTTCTAACCATTTTCTCTTCCCAATCAGAATCCACTATTGTTTTTGGTCTTATAAATATATTAATCTCTGTACAGAATCTATAAGCCGTAAAGGCTTATTACATCACCTACGTGAGAACAAATCAAAGAACAAGATGTGCACTTTCATGTCGCCATTATGACCCCTTACTCCTCCTAGAAAACGATCACTGAATCCAGGCCTGTTTGAACCAAGCTTGAAGAAGAAGCAGCCTTTAAAAAATTTCAGTAGGTCAGGGAAGGGAGAAGGAAGAAACACTATTCATCCTTGCACTGAGAAAGACCAAGCTGAACTTAGCAGCTGAGCACTTTGTTTTCAACTGTCAGATAGATAATCTGCAAAAACGCTGCCTGGCAGCCACTGCATACGCAGCACGGGCCCTCTCCTTCTTAGGATTTCAGGAGCTGGGGTGAGACAGAAGAAACAAAGGATAATAAATACAATTGATCACTGAATTTGCCACTTATGCATTCTCTTGGGAAATGCCTGTTAGTTTTAATGCAACCAACCATGGATTTATTAACCTACAAGTTTTTCTGACCTATGTTTCCATGTCCCTTATATGCACATACGTAATAGACAAACTATCAAGCCAAACTGCCTAAATGAGCTGCCTTAGAACAGGCTATATATTTTACTCTGGTTTGACTCACCAGCAGTGTCAGAGTCTAGCCTATCCCATGTTACTAAGTACAGCAGCAGTCTCATACAGTTTATCACATATTTCTCATACAGTCAGGAACAATACATAGTTATTCACTCCTAATCATTATCCCTATCAGGGCCTATTTTCACACAGCTATCAAAAGTAGAGGACTCTTAAAACTCTTGGTGAGACATGGGTCAGTTCTGAACTCTAGAAAGTTGATGCTCTGCAGCTCACCAGCCATTGACTTTGCAGACACAGCCATATATGAGTCTTCCTCCATCAGAAAGCTTAAAATAACATGGACCTTAAGGCCAAAGTTTGTATCTACGCTCTGCTTCTGCCACAAATAGTGGCCAGGACCTGTTTAAGTTCAACAACATACATTCATTGGTGTGAGCCATCTTGAAAAGGTGCCAGGACAAACCAGCCCCTAAACAGCACAGAGCAGACAGGATGCAGGAGTCTTACAATGTTTCAAATAGTCTGCTCTATCTAATTTTGTTGAGTCTACATTCGATGCCTACCAGCCTGGGGCCACACAAGGAACATCTGCTCCCCCTGGTACCCAGCAGAGATGATAATACTAAACAACATCACATGCCAAAAAGCTCGTTCTCTCTGTGAATTGATGCCAAAGCAGTCTCCATATGACATCAGATTGTCCATCTCCAGGAAAACAGTCTGTGAACTCACAGACTCAATTTGCCTTCTGAGTTATTTTGATGGGCTAGGTGCCTTAAAATTTATAACAAGAAGAAAGAGGAAAAAAGGCATTTGAAGGAAAATGTTGAGGTTTCTCTTCATTTGACTACTGTTATTGCTTGTTATAGTAACAGAAGTAATAGTACTTTTCAGTCCAATGTCCCACTGCACCAGGTATGGTATAGGGATGCCATAATCAAGAAACTCCCTCACAGAGTTTAAAGGTACTTTTAAAATGAAGACTTGCATTTTACAAAGCTTCCATTTTTACGTTTGTATTTATGAACATATGACAGATAATATTCCAAACATGACATGCCTTCAGTACAAGTCACACTACAACAATGCAGAGAAATTTACCATAGTATATTTTACCAAAATGATAACAGGTACCAAGTGAATTTCAGGGTCAAAGAGAATCCAGGAAACCAGGAAATTTCACTAATAGGAACAGCTGATTTCTGTTCCCAGTTTGTTCTGGTCCCTTCTATTTCTGTCTCCCCCTTGTTTTTCCCTCAGGCTTTTCTTCTGCTCTTCCTTCATGAAATCACTCTATCTTTGCCTCTCAGCTGATTTCCATTCCTCAATTACTTTTCCTTCCTATTCTCAGTCTATCATCTTATTCAAGCTGCTCTCCCCTCCATGGGGAACCCATTCTATGGGCTTCTAATATAGCAGAAGGCACAATAATTACTTTCTTTGTAGTCTATCTGCATAACAAGATCAGGTTGCTCCGAGAGGCGGTGGATGTCTCATCCTTAGAGACATTGAAGGTCAGCCTGGACAGGTTCTGAGCAACCTGTTTGAGCTGTAGGTTTTCCTGTTCATTGCAGGGGATTTGGACCAGATGACCTTTAAGGGTCCCTTCCAACTCAAACATTTCTATGATTCTAGCACATTCTTCCAGTAGAAACAATCTTTCACTCCCAAAAAAATAAAATAAAATAAAACAAAAAGATCAAGTTGCCTGATATTTTAATGGGGTGTTCTAGACAATCCTCTAAAACATTTAACTTAATATGTGCTGTTATGTAGTGAGCACTGTTTCTCCCCATTTCAATATTTTAACAAATATTAAACAATAATTGAATGCTACTCACATCTTAACAGTAAAGCTAGAAGTAGAGTCCAGATGGCTTCATATCACTCTTAAGAAACTGAATTTTTGGAAAATGCACAACTTTCCCAGTTAGCAACCTTCAGGTTAAACATATGTTTGAATTTTATGGTTTTTTGGTGTTTTTTTTTTTTTTTCACAAAGTCAAGTCTAGATTCTAGGCAGAAGGGCAGGTATTTTTAAAGGAAATAGGAGTTTTATTGTTGACAGCTTCTTGGGATTGTTATGTGCTCTGAAGAGGCAGGTGGAAGGTACAGTGGGGTGACAAAAATTTTCATTTTGTGAACATAAACTGCAAACAGTCATTGATGAATGATATATCATGCTCCTCTATTTATGAAACAGTAGAAAGCCTCAGCCAGAGGAGCAGCGGGCATACAAGTAACACAGAACATGACACACTTTTTTACAAGAAATTGAGTAGTTTCCTCCAACTGCCTCCAAAATCAGGTTCCTCCTGCTAGCCAAGACAATGTGTCATGTTTAGAGGTAATGCTGTAACTGAAAATATACAGCAAAGGCTTGCAAGAAAACCTGCTGTCATTGGAAGTATGGATGTTCCTTAGTTTTGACTCACTGAATTGGATACTTGGTTTGTTACACACCACATAGAGCACATTCAGACTATCCTGCGGTGACCCTTGAACACACAAACACGGGCATTTTCCTTTTGATGATCACTGGCAATTTCTGCCTCACGATTTTTGTGTTAGATCACTCTCTCAGCTGCAGAATTTGCATAACAAAACAAATGCGCTGCCTAAGTATCTGTTGCAAAGTAAGTGGAAAACGTGGCAAATGCTCTTTAAATGGCAATGCAAGGCTATAAGCAGGTATATGATGGCACACATGGGCAGCAAGAGTGATTTTCAACCAAAGATATCACAAATTAAGTATTAATCAGCACACTGAAAGACAGCAAAGTGCTCCAACAATGCTAATGACCATGTTGCATGAAATGGCAGGTTTGCCAGTATACAGTTAGCTTGGGTGGCATGAATTACAAGTTGTTTGCTACAGCCACCTCACAATGGTACTATTCAGTAGTACACTGGTAACTCAGTGATTGGCACATCTTTGGAACAGAACGGTGCTGCAGCTGGGTAATTCCAACATATTCCTGGTTTAAATACAATACAACATTGATTTCTAATCATGTACCCCCTTCACCGTCCTTTCCCTGGGTAGAATGAGCCAGAATCTATTTTCATGTCTCTAGCAAAGTTACACAAGGCATGAATTTGGCCATCTAAATACACTGACAAGTCCACTGCTGCAATAACAACAAGATTTCTCATTTTTGAAGTTCCATTCACAAGACTACACAGACTCGTTCAGCACTGAGGGAACTTAATTTCTCTTCTTACAGAAGTGGTAAAGATTTTGCAGAAGAACAAGTAAAGAAACCAGGGATGAGAGTCAGGTAGCTGGATTTCCATTACACTATGCTATCCAAATCACAGTTGATCCCACAGAACTCTGTATTGCAACTGAGCACTGCCAGGAAAGTGTCAATTTTCAAGGCTACCCATGGCACACTGGCTATACTAGAAACTAAACCTCTGCATATGGTACCATGCAAAAATTCATTAACAAGTTTCATGGAGGGCAAGCACTCATGGAAGTCAGGAGAAGTCCTTCCCTACCAAATAAACTTGCTCAGTCCTACAAAGACTCAAACTCAGAGGCAGTCTTCTGAACCAGCACTCAGGTACCACTATCACTTCTTAAGCACTGAATACTTGCATGCCCTATGGGTGTTTCTGAGATGCCAAATTCTGAGATGCCAAAATGCATGGCTGCTCATCAACTAGACAGTTTTCTAAGCAACATGTACAATACTCACAGGTGACTGCAGATGCAAAAAGGTAAAATGATAGCATATCTTTAAAGTATCAACAGGATGCTAGTGATGTGGAATGCTGATTGACATATTTCTGTCTACCTCCACTGGACATACAAATTCTTCACAGAATGAGCTGAGCACTTTATCAGTCAGATGCTCAAGCACTTTTGGTCACACTTCAGGAACATACGACTTGCTGGAAAGTGATGATGGGATATTCAAGTGCAAATGGACAGAGTCTGAAGTGTTGCACAGCCATAAAGCATCTTTATTACGGCTGCATTGTTTCTGACACGACACCATCAAAATGAAACATGCTGCTAAAATTGTCAGAAAACTTGCAGTGTGATCCTTTGTATGACTACACTCTCCCCTAAGCATGTGGACTGGTTCAGCAGATTAGTATGTTATCAGCATGCTTTGCTCACAGCTGCTCTGAGACCTCCTTTTTTACAACGGTATAACTAACAGTCACCTACCAGTTTCAGAAGAGAAAGACATTCCCTTTGTTAAATCATCTTCATTAAAAAGTTTATGATCTGCACTGTTAACAATCCTTTTGTGGATGATGGGAGAAAGAAACTATCCTGCTACCATGGAAAATGTTTATGACAGCATTTGGAGGGTCAAATTAGCTTCTAGAAGTCTTGTACACATAACAAGAATAACTGCCTTCTGGTCTCAACTGTCTACTCTATTAAGAGTTTTCGTGTCATGTGATATTATACCTCCATCTTCATTTATCCAGTAGAGAAACAGATTCATTGTTCCAACTTCAGTTATTTGGTGATCTTCTCCATAAAGCCACAGAACCTGCTGGCAGCCTAACTCCAGGGCCTCTTGCTGAGCATAAATAGAAGAACCATAATTCCTTTCAGAAACAAAAAGAAAGAGCAAATAGATCTGGATGAGTATTTGCTTATTTCTACGGATGGTTCATACCTCCTTTATGAGCAAGTGTTATGCTCAAGCTCAATCACTGCTTCTCCCTGAGATACTTTATTGGAAGTACTTTACTGGTATTTTACTAGATCATTCTGTATCTACAAGCCAAAAACTTTGAAGAACTAAGCAGCTTCAATAGCTGAAACATGCTTATCCAAATTTTCTCAAAAATAAGTATTTTTTCCATTTTCTGGATGCTTAAATAATTGCAAATAGATAGCTTAGCAAATAATTTATGCATATGCAGCAGCTGGAATCCTGGACAGACCACAATTCCCATCCAGCTCATGGTGTTTAGAAAGCAAAACTCAAACTATTCACGTCATCTAATACATCAGGTGAATGAATAAATGGGTAGTTAGATCTCTTGGAATATAGAATCTTCAGAGGTGAGCTGTTTCCTGTCTAGTAAAAGACATTTACAGAACTAGTAGCTCTAGAAGTTGAAGATTGGCCTTGATGAATTCTATATCCTGAAAAAGCAAATATTTTTGTAAAATCCTGACTACATGGTAAACCTGACTTCATAATTTATGTTCACCTGGTAGGTGCACTAAAGGGGAAAAAAAAAAACCCTTTCACTTCTGATATTCAACAGCTATCACAACCCCAAGACAGCAGCTCTGAAGTGCTGACTGCTCTTGAATTCACATCTCGCCTGTGGACTACAATTGCAAATCAAGTCAGCAGTGACTCTAGAGTATTCCCTTTGTAACAGCTGACAAAATAATGTACAGGAAATAATGCATTTATAAAAACGAAACAAAGCTCCACAAGTAGACAGTAAAAATCTCAGAACATCAGAACGAATGTAGGAAAGCACTTATTCTACTAGCTCAGATGGGCAGCATTTGACAGCTACTAACATCTTGCCTAGAAAAAAAACCCTCAGGTAGATATAATGAGCTTCGTTTAAACCAGTGACCAAGTATACATAATGAAGTCTCTTATTTAACAACATCCAAGTTGCTTGCTCTCATCAACTCCTAAGCAGCTTCATTCATTCATACAACTCAAGTGCTTAGACATTAACAACTATGTTTCTACGTAAGTGGTGCTTTGGCCTAGTTCAGCAGAAAACTGCCAGACCATGATCACATACACACAGATAATCGCCTCTTGGTTTTCCAGAAACACCCATATACTCCCAGCTAACTGCAGATCACTTGTTAGGACAGTCTGCCAAGACAGAAGGTTAGCAGTCAACACTGCTCACTGCCCAGTTGGCAGTAGGCTGCTGCAGTGAATGCTGTATCACAGAAGTGGTATCTGCAGTGTCAACTTCTGCAAGGGCAATAGGTGAAGTGTTAGATGGACACTTTCCAGACTCAGTTTCTCAGCTTCAGATGTTGTATAACTCGCTCCAAACAGTCTAAAGAAAAAATATGCAGCTGAACTGTATAAGAAATATTTAGAAATATATACAGTTTTGAAATCCTTGTCATCGTACTTTGTTTGCTGGATTGCTACACCTAATACTTCTACTTCTGCTGGATTAGATTTGTCACTAAAACATGAATCTCTTTTTCGAAGTATAAGAAGATTCCATACAAACACAGAATCAGGTTTACTTACCCTCCCAGTTTGCAGTCTCCTGTTCCTCCTTTCCAGGCTCTTACATATTTTGGATCAGCCCATAATGATATTGGATTAATGCATTCACTTGAAAAGTAAGCACCCACAGGGCTCAGTATGACATACAGTAGGGCTTTAGTTGGCTTCTTCACTCCAAGAGAAGGCTGAAAATGAAGAATATAAACAAGGCAAGCTACTAGTGAACTTCACTCCAAACATTAGATGATGTATAATTAGCTTTCGAAATGCTGCTTTCAGAAAAGCCACAGCAGGGAGTGCTTTTACCAGAACAATGCAGAGTTCTGCAATGAAGAGGAAATATTTAAATAACCTCTTCCCCAGCCCATGTAATTTATCCCTAATTTTACATACTGTCACCATTCATTTATGGCTTTTTCATTTATCTATATATTAAGCTTGAAGCTATTTAAGAAGTCAGAAATTACCTCAAAAAAAAAAACACAAAAAAACAAAACAAAACAAAAAAAAGCCCACTATGTAATTCTATGTAAGTCTATGAATGAGCTGCTGCCTGTGAAGTCATTTGGGGACAGATGGTAGGATTGCCACTATCCACAACAACAGTGAAGAAACCACTGACAGCTGTATTAGTGATGACAATTAGCCAATACCTATTAGAACTGGAACTGCTGGAGAGTCAAGTGATAGCTCTGTGGAGTGTGACCTTCTGTCTATTGGAAATGGCTCACCCAACAGAACAGGAAATAACCTGCTGCCCGCACCCCTTTTGACAGATGCCTTCTAACACTTCAGGTCATCATCATTAACATCTAAGGTGAAAAGTCCTAGATTGGCCAAAGTCAAAGTTCTCTTTAGCTGTATGATTCATAGCAAAACTCTAGATTATATGTGTCCAACCTGCATACTTCTCTGTTTTTGTTGCAGGTTATATTAAAAAATAAAAGAAGTTTTGCTACTTACATACATTAACTATATTATTTATTTCGTATGCAGCCCAAGACAATTCCTCTTCATTCAGTGTGGTCTAGGCAAGCCAAAAGGTTGGACACTCAAGCCTGAGTCTATACTGATCACAAAATGGCTGAGGTTGGAATGAACCTCTGGAGGCCCTGGACTACCTGCAATTCTTGGGATCTTATGAGCAGCTAAACGGGCCACTTACTATTTGTCATCCACTCAGAGGAACTTGTCCCTTGGAAACTACAAGCTCATCCTTGGTTTCTTTGTTAAATCTCCATTAAAAACACAAATGTTATTTAACTTGAATCCTCAGGACCGAAACTCTAAGCAAATCCTCTGCACAAAGTACATGAAGCTAGACTAGGAGGTAGGAGAGAAATAATAGTGTAAATGTAGAACTGCTGGAAAATTCAAATAAGCCTTCCTCAGCTGTAGAGAGGGTGCTTTTGATTTCTGTCCACCTTACTTTTCCAGCAAAAGTTTTAACAGAAATATTAAATAACAGAGTACTGCCTCATTCTAATACAGCTATTCAGTAGATATAATTATTACTTTTTCTAGCTGGGCTGATTTAAAAAATACTATCAATGAGTTTCAACTTGGAGACAACATATGACACTGTAGAAAGACCAGCTGGCTAAATTGAAACAAAGCTCAACAGCAAAAAGAATTTCCAAAACAGGAAAAAAAAATCAATTTTTAATATTAATACTTTACACAGTTGCTGAATGATGATCTATGTGAAAATTTGCAACTACTTTACAGATGTTACGTTAATGAAGACCTAAAGCACATGTGAAATGCATAATGCTCAAGTAGGCTGGCTACATACAGATACAGATATTGCAGAGAAGTGACCTGCTTCGCTGGGAACCATATATTCATTAGTATCTTTGTCCTACACTCTTCTATTATAGCTTTCCCTCTTTCCACTGCTAAGAAAAATCCTACAGTTTTAATTAAAATAAATTTCCTGTTTCTAATTCTGATGGTAAATACCACACACTTTACTTCTACTCACATGCAGCTCACAGACCACATGCTAATATCTAGCTGCTAAGAAGCCTCATCTAAAGTCAAGTTCATCTGGATTCAAGAACAAATTCACACAAAAACTTACTGTTAGTCCTGCTAAGAGTTTCTTGCAGAAGAATCATAATCACAGAATCTTCCAAAACTGTGAAAAGCAAATTTCTGTCCCTCACATATTCCCTAGGCTATCAGTATTTTAAAGGAATGCATTAACATTTAAAATTTAAAAGGAATTTGTTCTTTTAATATAAAAATGAATGTTATTTGAGTTTTACTGTAATTGCTTAGAATAGATAGTTGAAACACTTTGTTCTGTGATCTAAATCAATACGTCCACTAGGTGGTGGTGTGGTCAACATAAATTTGCTAAATAGAGCTACAGGTGACTAACTAAAGAAATAGCATTAAAATAATTTGTTCCTCAAATGTAATACTGTTGCCTATTGACTACTACGTATTTTCCCTTATGGATGAAGGCTTTTTCCTAATGCTTAAATACACTAAATTTAAAAATAAATTAAAAAAAAAAGTTTAAACCTCAGTTCCAATTAAAGTAGGACGGATATACAGGCTGGCAGCAGATGAGTATGGGACCCACTCCTTTTCTACTTCCACAAGCTTCCGGATGCACTCTAACAGCTCATTCTGGTCAAAACACTGGGAAGGAAAAGCAAAAGGAAAAAATCAAATTGAAAAATACAATCTGAACACTGACATCTTTAAGGATCCATATGTTACCTCTAACGCTTCATCAGTCCATAGGTTTTTACAGGATCACAATGCCTTCTTTGAATTAATTTCTTATAAGATTTGAGATCCCACAGTCTTTGACTCTGTTCCTTTTTATACACTATCCTTAATGCTCTCCTGCTGCTACAAAGCATCTTCCCAAGGCTGAAAAAAGGAGCCACTGATCCGACTTGCCTTCAAAGCACATGGAGAGAACTCCCTGTGCAGCCAACCCCTTTGCTTCCCAGGGAGCGCTGTGAGCTCCAGTACCATTTCTTCTGCAAAGAGCAGAAGAATCTCTTGGGTTATGGCCCCAATGGGCACACCAAGACACAGATTTACTGCAAAGCAAGTATGAGTAGGAAGAAATTCATTAACTGGCCAATATACAACTTCTAAAAGCAGCATCAAGTTTCAGCATGAACAAAAAAGAAGGCCCTCAGATGTGAAAGGACTTAATTGAGGTAAAAAGAAAAGGAACAGTTGTCACAGAGCAATTTAATCAGCAGCTTGCATGCAAGCACCTACAGAACAATGGTCATCCCTCAGAAAAAAAAGATTGTATGTATCTGAGGCGCAATGGAGAAAGGAAAACAGAGATTTAATAGAAAAAATAATTTCAAACCATTCACTGAACAGGATCTCCAAGTTTAATAGAACTATTCAAGAGTTAGTGTAGTTCACAACTGTTACGCTATCATAAAATTTAGGAGATTTGCACTCTGAAAATAAAATGTATGTTCTGACTTAAGGAGAGTAAGATGCCTTATCTACATACTGGTAGAGTCATTCGTCTCGCTGATCGTGCCATCCTTTCCATGTTGAGGCTTGGCCGGAACAGGCGGATTTTGCCATCCACTCCACGGTAGGCCTTCATTCCTTCAAACAACTACCAACCCAAAAAGGAGGGAAAAGAAATCAAATAGTAATTGAGGCATGCTATCCCATGATGATCTGAGTAAAAGTAGGACATGCTGTTTTTTGAAGAACTTCACTTTCCTCTCACAGTTGTCACAGCATAAATGCTAACCAGTTAATCCTTGCAACAGATTCCTGTGAAGTAGCATTATGACGTTTGTATCAAAAAGATTACCTAACCATGCTTCTAATATATCTTCCTGTCAGGGAACTTACTAGTAACCTCATAATTTGGTTATCACAATTAAAATTTGTAGCATGTGTTTGACTTAACTATGCCCTCATATCTTGGCTGATATCTAAGGCTGAACAAAAATTATATTCTCTCTTACATAGAAGTTCAGTTGCAGTTCTTAGCGTAGTTGTAGCAAAACCTTGGTCACTCATCTTCCCCATACATCTCTACACTGTAGAATGGGGTTGAGTTACCATGTGAGATAGGTGCACCAGCTTTGTACTAGAGGAAGAATGCTGGTGCATGTTTTATCTGAACTTTAAAGGAAACTTAACTTTGTCATAATTGCCCCACCAAATTGTAGAATATAAATGGCTAGTGTTGACAATCAATTCACCAGAAACTCATCCCAAAAGTGCCCTCCCAGTAGGATCCAAGCAACACCAAAAGCACCCAAATGCCCACAGGATATCTAGAGTTATTTGCAGTTAAAGACTGATAATTTTCAGTTTCAGTTAGAGGTAGATAACATACGTATTATACAATTTAACATTAATAAATACATATATAAAAGCATTACTTAGATTAAGTATTAAAGGGTCACTCATGCTTACAGATTTTAGATTTTTAGTGCTTATTTTCCAAAGCATTTCTTTTTTGATTCTGAAAAAATAATTCTGTATTTGTGTGTAAGTACTCCTAATACAACACTCATGGCTTCATTATTACCGAATTCTACAACATTTTCCCATAAGGATCAGTGAAATGCAGTGTTCAGAATGTTTTTGTATTGCCCCTTGACACAGTTAGGTCTTTCCACATGACAAATTTTAACTGGGTTGTAACTGGGTTGCAGGAATCCCAGCAATTTTCCTTAGGTACATCCAGATATGCAGCAGAACTAGAATAAGAACCCAGAACTTTTTGCCTTCAGAATACATTTTATTCGTATGGTAACGCCTACCTTACTAAAAGTTTTGTACAATGTTTTGAAAATTAAACAGTTCCTAAGATTGCAGCTACAAGAAAAATAATAAAATAAAACAAAAAAAAATAAATAAATATCTATCCTTATTAAGCAATGGATTAACTGCTGTAATGGTTGATACCTTGATATGATTTTTATTGCGTCATTAACTAATACCACATTTCCGTAATGCTACATGTTCACCACAGGACAGTTGTTTCCCCCCACCCTTCTCCCAGAGACATTTATAGAATTTTTAATGAAAGGGAAAAGGAAGGAATGTTATGACTAAGATTTGATCAATGGTTTGAGAGAAATAAGAATTACTTCACTACTGAAACACAAAGTTTTCTCAAGCTGTTAAATCTTTAGTTCCAAAAAGTTTTAACCTTCCAGAGCTCAGCAAAACTTCTCACTCATTACGAAAGGAGACAGCGATGAGTTCCAGAAATGCCCAACTTGAATAAAAGCAACTGCTATGGTTGCTTGATGACTGATTACTACAGTAGTATGCAAACAATACTGTCTGACATCTGTACATCACAAGAGCTGGATCTGAAGTTCAGCAGATCCAGTCTATCACACTGCATCATGAAGGGCAAGGAAAAAGGGGAGGGAATGCCAAATTCATCATTTTTATTATACCCACTGCGTATTCATTGAGCCACAGCATTGGCACCAGATTCTCCTCTGTCTGTCCTCTTGTCTAGAGGAAACGTGATGCAGTAAGGGTAAAAGAATAAAAAAATGGAAAAAAAATAAGAGCATATTCATATTAGTAATGATTTCAAACTGGGTCAGAGGCCAAGCATTAAAGTAATATGCTACTAAGAGTGAAATACAGATCTGGGACTCCAGCGTGGTTTCTTGCTCCTTGGGCAGATCAAGAGCTGCAGCATTAATGACAAGGGCCTATTATAATTGACACTGGACTTTTGGAGACTTGGGAAAAAACAACAAACACAGAAAACAGTGATGGTAGGAGGTCAACAACAAGAAGAAGGGAAATTCTTGTTCCTTCCCTTTCATTAGTAGTTAAAAATAAAAAAAAAAAAGGAAAGAGAAAATAATAAAAGATGCATAAGCACCTCCACTGACATCAGTAGAGCGACTCCCACCTACCCATATGAGGGAGGAGAAGCAGGTTTCCATTTCTACCCTGTGCTCACAGGCAGTTCAATGCACCCTAGCAAGGCTCGCACATAAATGTGAGCATACCTGAAGCTGCTCCAGAGACACAAAAGGCAGCTTTAGACAGTAAGCAGCTAAGCACGGAAACTATTAACCACGCTGGTTTCCGACTTAACATTTCACTTTCCAAAGTTCCTTGTTGAATATTTTCGGCTTGAATACACCTGGATATGCTGAATGCCTCAGATCTTGTCTGGAGCTCTCCAGATCTCTTTGGAAATGAGCATCTGCCTAGTCTACCCTGCAACCCAAGCCAAGAACATTCAAAACAGCTTAAAATAAGTTTCACTAAGTGCACATTCAGTCCCCAGATTAAAGCTGCTCGTAGAATCTCACACAGTTTTATCCAAGGCTTCACTAAGTTACATCAGTGACAGCAGCTGGACTGATCTACTGCCAGTGAGGTAGAAAGCCTTGTCAAACGAATTTGTCACCATAAAAGAAAGGGCTCACCTTAAAGTAGGCTATGAAGTTAAGTGAGCTGGAATCCACACATCAGAGCCAAATCTGAGTTTTACCAACATAAACATAAGCCTGTCATAAATAAGGGAAATATTCTGGAAGGGTAGCAGCTAACAGCTCAAAATGTACCTGAATACTAAGACACTAACTGCCTGTGTATTACAAGGCTATGGTTTCAGAAGCTAATAAAACAACATAGAGGTTTCCAAACGGACTCAGTACTCACTTCAGTTGCATAATGCAGAGATGAACAGGCTGGATGCAAGGAGAGGCTCTGAAGTGGTTTAATACAAGGCTTCTCCCATCCTGAAGCTGAGGACCATTCAATTGTCAGCATATTGTCAGTGAACACAGTTCCAAATACCAAACCACTGGGGTCTGGTTTTTCCTTGAAAGTTGTAGCTGGGGTGATAATCAAGTCTGAAGCCTGGAAGAAAATGAAACCAAAATGTATACAAAATAATTAAAACAGACTTATTTAAAAATTAACCCACACCAGTGAATGTGGACAAATACAGTATTTCATCTGCAAATATATTAATCGACAGAACTGTGGATGGTGGCTACCTCTAGGTAACTGTTAAAGTATTTGAACTATGTAAGCACTCATGGAGTGTTGCTTAGACCAGAAGGGGTTAGCATAATTTGAAGCACTCTTAAGTAGAGGAAGGTGAAAAAAAAAACAACCCACCACATCGAAACACACGAACAAATAGAAAATTACCAGATGAAAATTTCTGTGAAAATTAGATTAACACCTCTCCAGAAGTTCCAGAAGGTCCCATTTGCTGTATCACAGACCACAAGCAGACCATCAGAACCTGATCCCCCTCATAACAAAGCAGGTATGTTACACAGATTTTTCTCCATTGCGTAAAACCAGTGTGAGATCAGAGTCAGCAGATTACTTGGGTCATGCTAGCTTCTTCATCACATTTGTATTTTCCTAGAAAGAAGGCTGTATGTTTTCCTGCATGAACAGTAGCGACTTTCCCTTCCAAGCCATGACTAGCCACAGAAATGTAGCATAGAGTTTTCTAACTGGTTTTGGAGGGGAGAGAGGTAATGTTTTTTGTAGAAGCTTGGATGATGTTAGTTGTTATAAAGAACAATGGGGAAGAAGGAAAGCAAGATCTCTGGCGAGTCACACCCCTTCATACACGTAGAGGGGTAAAACAACTGGAGAAGGCTATGAAGTGGACAGAGTTTTATGCACGTTCTCCCTCCACATTTCTAAAGTATCAAACATTTAAGATGTTCTGTCCAGAGAGTGAGGAAGAATTCAAGAAACAATCCCATTCAAAGCTTCCTTTTCTTTCCCAACACGACTTAGAAAGCACTGCAGACCCCCACAGGAAACCTTACTCTTCTGTGCGCATATAGAATAGACTAGAATGCAAGTACACCAGATTCTTGTTCAAGTACTTGCACGAGCACTAAAAAAGAGGGTCTGCCAGAGGGACCACTGATTTTGGCTTTTCAGACCCAGCACGCTTTTTACAAAATGCAAAAAGATTACTCTCAAGCTTTTGATAAAGAACACACACACACTCATCTCTGTAAACAACCTGATTTTCACGAGGTCTTTAATGAACAGTGGCCTGTTTCTTATTGGCAGCATTTGTTGCTGTTGTTCTCCCTAATAGCTTAGATGTGAAATTAACTTAGAGCCGGAGCACATGAGTAGCTAAAAGCTTGTTTCAAACAATCTCCAATTACAGGATACTGGAGTGCACTGGCCTGGCTGAACTAATACATAAACTGAGAAAAAACTCTTGAGAATACCCTTTATCCTGCAGGTGAATGCCCCAGTGGAAAAGCAGTAAATAATGATGTCTTGAAAACAAAAATGAATTTTACCTGACAGCCCCTTATTATGTACTCTGAAAAAAATATTGCAGAAGAGTATGAATGAAAATCAAAGACACAAAGGAGTGTTTGCAGTTCTACACAATGCAATTCTGTGTTCAGTAAAACACTTAATGCAGAAGTAGGTTGTCAATGGAGCTTAAGTAAGGACACAGAACACAATTACACCCTTGGCTTCATCTCAGGGCAGAGATACTTGAATCTTGGCTTCTAACGAATTCATACCGCCAGTGGTATGAACATCACTCCCTGAAGTCAAGGCTTCTGTCTAAGCTCAGGTCACTTTCATTAAGATGATTATCTTTACACTGAACTGGTCTGAGGACAGAAATTATCATATGCAGTCTTGACCCTTCAGAAATCTCATGTGCTGACTTCTGTCACAGTTTGCCTCATCCTTAGCTGTGGCATCACAGTTAGTAGAAAGGCAGTTCTTTATACAGCTTGCTTAGCTTAACAATGTTAACAAATATCCTTTAAGAAGAATGAAGGATTTTAATGTGGCTGTTCTAACAGGCCTACAAGCACACACAGAGGAAACGGCAAGCAGCAGCCATTAGCAAAAACATCCTCCTGTGGGTGCATTTGGTATTTATTTGACCCAGTTTTGTCACCAAAGATATTTCTCCAGCTTCACAGACCCAGAGTTCAAAAGATCCTTGGAAAGAGACTGTTGTGTAAGCGATCATTTAATAAAACCATGCCAAATCAAAATCAAACCAGTGAGGGTGGGGGTGGTGCGAGAGCCCACCCTTAGGAGCATCCCTTCCTTGCACAACATGGTCTCAGCACAAAGCACTGCCAGAGCCCTCAGCCACCTTTAAGTCCCTGAACAGTATGGCTCCTATGTAACCCCTTATCTGGCTGTCAGATCCCCTCAGCTTAACTTGCCCCAAAATAAACATTACTTGTTGCTCTTCAAGCAGCACCAGTTAGAGGGAAAATGGACTCACAAAAGAACCCACATAAAGAGAGCAGGGCATGACCAGGTGACTAAGACAGGAATACTGATTAAGCATCACTGCCTGTTACTTTTACTTCATTAAAAAATTATCACTGAACCACCATAGTATCACCTATGACTTTTATAAGTAACGGTTTATTTATTAACTTTGTCAACATTTCCACAGCCCTTAAAGCAGCATTAAGGCTGCATTAAGGATTGGCATTAACAACCATGCAGAAATCCATAGTTTGTACTGCCAGTACACAGGGTAATTTTCCATTAGGTTTTTGTTTTACATGCTTTGTTTATCAGCACTTTAAGATGCTGCTGCCTAAGAAAGCCGTTAAAGTGGAAGCAAAACTGGTAAATGCTGGGACAAAAAGAAAAAGGGAGATAACGAAACAGATATGGCACACACACTCTTCAGCCATGTTGTTTGAAGTAGAACGCCAAGGACTGAGTTCCAGCCCTGCAGTAGTAGTACGGCAACTACAAATGGATGCCTAGGTCCCAGCTCTGAACACTTCCATGGCAGGCAAGAGTGGACTGCGAAAAGCCAGCTGGATATCATGGTATTTCACAGCCTCTATAACAACGCTACACCTTCAGTAGCCACTATCTCCACCATTTGCACTTTCCAAAATAGCCTCTTATCTAAGAGCCACTTATCTGCCTCTAATGCCCCCTCTACTCTGCCTTGGTGAGGCCTCACCTAGAGTACTGTGTACAGTTCTGGGTTCCCCAGTACAAAAAAGACAGGGATCTCTTCAAAAGATGATAAAGGGCATGGAGCACCTCTCATGAGGAAAGGCTGAGCAACCTGCGTCTGTTCGGCTTTAAGAAAAGAAGACAGAGGGGATTTGATAAACATCTATAAATATCTAAGGTGCGGGAGGCAAAGGGATGAGGCCAGATTCTTTTCAGTGATGTGTGGTGATAGGATGAGGGGAAATGGCCACAAACTGAAGCACAGGAAGTTCAGCTCAAATGTGTGCACTTCTTCACAGTGCAGTGACGGAGCACTGGCACAGGCTGCACAGAGAGGTGGTGGAGTCTCCTTCTCTGGAGACGTTCAGGACCTGCCTGGATGCCTACCTGTGCAATCTGGGCTAGGGAGCTGCTTTGGCAGGGGGTTGGACTTGATGATCTGTAGAGGTCTCTTCCAGCCCCTACAATTCTGTGATTCTGTGAGAAGCTCCTGCTGATTTCAGCATGACTTCCAAAGCAAAGCTTTACCCAATCCAAACAATGAAGATGTATTGTGACCTCCTGAAACTAAAATTCATCATTTCATCAGAACAGATCTTGCAAATTAATGAGCTAAGTCAAACCAAAAGTGAAATGCTGATCAGTGTCAATTTTAACCAACACTGCAGCAAAATATTATTGTGCCCATAGCCAAGATGTCACCTCAGTGTTCACTGTATCCAGCCTCTGCAATAGGCATAAGTGAATTTTGAGCAGACAGCAGCCGCTGGACAGTCCAGAGCTGTTATTCCCATTATTAAACTCTACCTTTCTTACCCTACAGAGATGTCCAGGGTGGGTGAGTGTCTCTTTCATCCTACTCCTTCCCAAACATCATTAGGTGTGACTGTTTTCACCGCACTGAAACCATAAGCAGTATATTGAGGATCTGTAACAGGGAATTCATTTCACATACCTGAACTTCTCAAACTGCTGTTCTGGGCCAAACATTTCTGTTGTTTACTTGAGTACAAACAGAACTAGAAGCCTCAGCTGTAATGCAGCTTACAAGTTACTTAACCTAACAGCAAGTTTCAGCAGACATCCTCAAAATGTTAACATACACACCATGAGACTGACTGTAATCTCTCATGAAACAGGTAACCTCCCTGACTACTAGTCAAAGTGATTCATTCAAGATCACAAAGCAACTGTAATTATTAATTAGATTTGCTGAGTTTTTAAGCATACTTAGGAAAGATTAGGGCCTTCTGACGCAGTAATGGATGTGGAAGCGCAGACAAAACTAAGTTACTTGTTTGGGCTTTGCACTTGCAAACACTGAAATGCGGTTGTTGTCATAAAGTAGATTTTGAGGAAGAGATTACAAAGAACATAAGGAGTTACTGTAGAGGGGAGAGGCAACAAAGTGTAGCTGGAGGAGCTGAACTGAGCAGAACCAGGCTGGGACAAAACAGGACGGTTTTGCGGAGCAGGGAACCAGAGCTGAGGCTGCCATTTTCCTGCCCTTCTGGTTGCTGCATCTTCCTCACTGCCTTTGTACCCTTCCCAAGACACACACCTCTGTTTCAGGAATCCATTCTTCCCCCTGGAAGAGCAACTTTCCTCCCTCAACATGAGTCTCCCCCTGCGTGGGAGGCTAAGGAGAGGAGGCTTGCACTGCACGGAGAAGCAGTGCTAGAGAAACAGGCTGGGATACAAACTAGTGAAGTAACAAGCCACTTTCCCCAGCCTCTGGAATCTGAAATACTCTTTCTATCTCAGCAATTTTTTCTTGTCCTTGCAGTCAACAGATGGCTACCTTTCTTCTGTAGCTAATTATCTCCTTCTCCTTCTATATATCGAGGTGCAGGTGGCAGAAGGTTGCCTCCATTTTCTTGCTGACCTAAGCAATTTTCTCAGCTGGCTGAGAAAGTTCATCCATTAGATATTCAGACTCACAAAGTTGTTGGGGTTAGAAGAGACCTCTGGAGATCATTCGTTGCAATGCCCCTGCTAAACCAAGTTCAGCAGGTCACACAGAAAAGTGTCCAGGTGAGTTTTGAATACCATCAGAGGAGACTCCACAACCTCTCTGGGCAGCCTGTTCCAGTGCTCTGTCACCCTCATAATGAAGATATTCTTCCTTATGTTCAGATGAAACTTCCTATGTTTCAATTTGTACCCACTGCCCCCTTGTCCTGCTGGGCACCAGTCCAGCAGCCACCTTTGGAAGAATTCAGGCTACTATGGCTACTCAGAGCAGACACACTGAATAGCAACCTGATCCAGGAAGAGTGCTCATCACATGGTCCTGCTTTCTTAGCTGTGCCAAGCTATTGCCAAACATGAGAAATCAGCGATGACATGCCAGCTCCTCCATCAGGGCATCAGACCAGACAGCTGCATTGCTGCGCTATGCAAGTAGAAAGTGGGAAAAGCTCACAAGGGCTGTGCATCTTTTTAGGGTAACCAGTTATTTTCTTCTCCACTGGGACAAAACAAACACTACTTTGTTTGCCTGCTCCGAAATTCTGCCTTAGAAATAGAAATACTGAATACTGCTCTGGTGGATGCAGCCTCTTCTTGCAGTTCTTATTTTTGCCTCATTTGTCTGACTTACTATCACCCAGCTCTATCCACTAATCGCTAGCAGAAACCACAGCAGCAAAGTCAACTTAAGCACAAAAAATGAGAGATTTCTGTGTTGACCTTGGGCAAACCACTGCCCTTGCCTTTGTTTATTTTCTCATGTTGTCTTCTTTAGAAAAGACTGCTTGTTTTCTGGGGCAGAGACCATCACTTTCTGTATAGAGCCAAGACCAATATGACTGATCACAGTATAGTAGTAATAAATTCTACAGTAGAAACAGTAAGATCAATAAGGATTATATTAACTCTAAACAAAGTAAGACAGTTAAATACGTTCTTAGAAATTTATTACTAGTTTACAAGTATAAAAAATAAAATAAGCTAACCTATAATCCCTTTACTGTCATTACTATTCTAAATTTACATCAGAGCCTGAGGCTTAAAAAAGGAAATTACACCAAGCAAGAAGAAAACCCTAATTTTTCTGTCATAAAAAGCGAGGGAGAGAAAGAGAGAAAGAAACAAAATATAATAAAGTGTATTCTGCAGCCACAGGGAGAATACCCAGAAATTTTTCAACGTAAGACTTCCATGAAACTTCATTTGGGAATATTTGTTAGTACGTCTAATTGGACTAGGGCCTGGAAACATTGCATCAGGTTGATAGTATACTGAGTAATAAAAAACAGAACAAGAGACAAACCAGAAGGGAGGCAAGGCTCTGAATCACTTGTAAATCAATCATGGAAGCAACTGAAAATACAGCTAGGACTTTGCCTAGCTCTGTCTAGATGTCATCCTCTGCGAGGCATGCATCATAAGTATTCAAAAGATATACTAATCAAATGTTTGTCAAACCTAAGGATGAATTTCTGCTGAACCCTCCAAGCAAAAGGAAGAAAAAGAGGAGGGAACAGCACACTGCTGACTTCTTTAACTTTTCCCCTCACCTGATGGATGCTCTGTGTCTGATGCAGAAATGTTTGATTTGCAACAGTAGGCAAGCAGCAAAAAAACTATGTCTAGCTCTAATGAGTTAACAGGTATGTGGTTAAAAATGATTTATAACTTCTTGGCTTGGAGGATGAAGAGGGCAAGCAGCACAGCTCAAAATGCAATCTGAAGCTCCCCTAGTGCACCAGAAGTAAAATAAAAGTGCTGGAAAGCTACAGTCAGGCTAGATTGTCGAGAAGGCACAGAAAATATAGGCTTGCCCTACAAAACACTCAAGCACACTGATATAGCAAAATACAATTGATTTCAATTGCACTAATTTTGAGTTTTTCCATATTTACTTAAATGTTGCCCTCACTCCCTTTGATCTGATCCAAAGGTCATTTAAACTAATCAAGACCCTTTCCTCCACCTTTGCAGAAGCCTGGATTGTAAGGGAAGCAAAACTATCTGAGTATCTTCCCAAGCTCACCCATTTCTATTCCTTTGGGTAACTTAAACGGACTAGTAATCATTTCTTGTTTTATTTTTCATTGTTGCTATTCATTCATTGTGTTTTTTGTTATCATCTTTGTCTTTTTCTCATTAGCTTGTTCTTTCAGAAGACTATTTTTAGAGAAAGATGAAGATCTGGAATTTCTGCAGATCATAAGGAAATCTTCTGCTTGATATCAAGGTAACCTTAAGGAAAGCATGTTTATTAGATTTTAACTGGGTCTATCTCCTCTACTCCAGCTAATAGCTTTTTCACATCTACTAAAAACACAGTCATCTAGTATCTCATTTTTCAAAGCACTACACTGAACATTTAAAATATGACTAGTACCTAAAAAGTAAACCACGACGTTGGAAAGGCCTTTAACAAAAACTGGACAGTGATGCAGTATTACATTTTGGTCATATTAACTACTACTGTTTACTAACAGTTGTCAGTTGTGAGGAAGTATGGCCAGGTTTTAATGCAGTCTAGACTGAAAAGCCACTTGCTGGAGCTCACTGCTACTGCTGGTCAGCTTAGTTACATAAAAATCCTCTTTGGCATTTACAGCACTTCACGTCTGCAATGTAGATATACCTGAGCTTTTGCTCAGAAGCAAGCAATACCATGTAGAACGATAAGTGAAATCACAGACAACAATTCTGTAAATGCTTAATTCCTTCCACAGGAAGTCCTCTCAGATTCATATGCAAAAATTTCCATGAATACAAGACTAGGCCCTTTCCTATTACAGAAGCGATTAACTACTTACACTATTCATGTTATTTACTATTAGTATTTACTGCTCCTCAAAACCTCTGGCATTTTGGTTAACATTATTGCTGGTGCTGTGCATTTGCTTGCTTACAACTGCTGTATTGCTGCACTGTAGCATGAACACAATGTTCCATTTTTAGAACGTTTGCCTAGAAGAAGGTTTGAGTCTAACACAAGCTGAGGCCTGTGACATATAACTGGAATAGCAAGCTCTGTGATATTTCACTAATACCACAATGTTGTATAGCAGTGTAGTATTTTACATGTTTGAGTAATGCTGCATGAAAAATATAGAAATATAAATTTTGTGTACAAAAATTAGAGATGCTTCTGTTCCTGCATTCTGGAAACACTGTAGTTTCTATGTCACACAATGAAATTGAAACAAAAAGTGAAATATTTATTTTGTATTTATATTTTTATTATTTTTAGTATGTATTTTTATTATTTTTAAGAAGCTTTATTGATGGAAGAAATGAATTGAAAACCTAAATTTCAGACAAAAAAGTTGAAAATATTGGGTCTAAGTAACCTGGGCACTTACAAACATGTTATGTGGATAACCAAGAATAGAATCATAATCTCACACGCCCAAGTAATGGGTAGTTACAATTAAATCTTCTTACCCTTAGTTTAATAAGATTGCAAACATGCAGGGGGCTGGATTTATGGAAACAAGGTGTTCAGAATTTTCCACAGAATATCCCAAGCTGAAAAGGAACTACAAGGATCATTTCCTATGGAATATCAAAAAAATTATTTTGGGAATATAAAAGACTTTCAAGGTTCAGTCTCTTACATAGAGACAAAAGGAATAATTTTAAAATATCAGTTAACTATACCTGCCTTTTTCTCTTACTCCATCTCTCTCATGCCGGTAGACAGAAGGTAAGTTTTATAAATTGCCATGAATTTCAGAGCTGGGTCTGCCACAGAAACTGCCATGTTTTGCCAATTCATTCTACTCAGTACTTTCCTAGAAACAGGTATTATGTGTGAGATTAAGAAAAAATTATTTCAGCCTTGCAGGCCATTAGCTCACGAAAGTTAGATTATGGGGATGATTTCAGAAGCAAGCAGAAAGGCCAACAGAGTCCTGTTGAAAAGAAAAAAAACCAAGAAGTAAAATTCCCTTCCTAAATCTCAGTTCCTGATCTTATGTGTTTAACAATAAAAACAATGTCAGACCTGAGAACTTCATACTACAATGAGACTTGGGGAAAATTAAGAATTCGTGGAAATGAGTATGGACAACACAGAATTTATACATTTCACAGAATCACAGAACTGTAGGGGCTGGAAGGGACCACTAGTGATCATCCAGTCAAAGCCTCCTGCCAAAGCAGCTCCCTAGCCCAGGTTGCACAGGTAGGTATCCAGGTGAGTCTTGAACGTCTCCAAGAAGGAGACTCCACCACCTCTCTGTGCAGCCTGTGCCAGCGCTCTGTTACTGCACTGTGAAGAAGCTCTTACAAACATTTGTGCTGAACTTCCTATGCTTCAGTTTGTGGCCATTTCCCCTTGTCCTATTGCCATACACTGTTGAAAGGAGTCTGGCCTTGTCCCTTTCCCTCCCACTCCTTAGATATTTATAGATGTGGATCAGATTCCCTCTAAGTCTTCTTTTCTCAAGGCTGAACAGATCCAGGTCTCTCAGCCTTTCCTTATAAGAGAGGTGCTCCATGCCCTTTACCATCTTTGTGGCCCTCCGCTGGACTCTTGAAGAGATCGCTGTCTTTTTTGTACTGGGGAGCCCAAAACTGGGCACAATTCTCCAGTTGAGGCCTCACCAGGCAGAGCAGAGGAGGAGGATCACCTTCCTTGACCTGCTGGCCATGCTCTTCTTAATGCACCCCAGAATGCCATTGGCCTTCTTCGCCACCAGGGCACACTGCTGGCTCATGGTCAGCCTGTCATCCACCAGGACACCCAGGTCCCTCTCCTCAGAGCTCTTCTCCAGCAGGTCATCCCCCAGCCTGTACTGCCGCACGTGGTTATTCCTCCCCAGGTGCAAGACTCTACACTTGCTCTTGTTAAACCTCAACTGGTTCCTTTCTGCCCAGCTCTCCAGCCTGTCCAGGTCTTGCTGAATGGCAGCACAGCCTTTCAGCATGTCAGCCATTCCTCTCAGCTTTGTATCATCAGCAAACTTGCTGAGGATGAGCTCTATCCCCTCATCAAGGTCATCGATGCAGATGTTTAACAGGATTGGACCCAGCACCGACCCCTGAGGAACACCACTAAGTACAGGCTTCCAACTTGACTGCGCCACCGATCACAACCCTCTGAGCTCTGCTAGTCCACCGGTTCTCAACCCATCTCAGTCCAATCATCTATTCCACACTTCCTCAACTTTATTATAAGGATGCTGTGGGAGACAGTGTCAAATGCCTTGCTGAAATCAAGGTAGACTACATCCATTGCTCTCCCCCCATCCCCCAGCCAGTAATAACATCATAGAAGGCCACCAGGTTGGTCAAGCATGACCTCCCCTGGTGAACTCATGCTGACTGCTCCCAATAACTCTCTTCTCTTCCAACTGCCTGATATATACAGTTATACAGTTTGGAATCCCTGCTAAAGTTTTGCATTTTAAAAATAATTCTCTACACCTTGGAAAAATAAGTACAAAAAAAGATACAGACCAAAAAATTATCCAAGAACCTTGCACAATCTCTGTGCTCTTAAGCGCCTACTTAAAAGAAGATAAAACATCACTTTCTTTGTGCTATAAGTTAACTGAGCGAAACTGTCCTCTGGCTGTTTTTCTAGCATTTTTCTTTTATCTTTGCTAAAAGCTCCTGTTATTTGTTGAAGACAATTAGCTTTATTTGCAAATCCTACCACTTCAGATAATGTGAATATCCGTTTCTCTATTACAGCTTAGAAAACCTATTTGCTTTTGCCTGTAGTGATTAGGGGACCATTACACAACTGAAGACAAACACAGAACTACTTCATGCCACCGAGCCAAAACTGAATGAAGCTGCTGCAGATGCCAAATGCTGCTGTAGAGATGGGGTCCCCCATAGCAAAAGAAACCTAACTGCAGACTGCTGGGAAATCATTCCTCAGCTTATCACGAAGAAATCATGGTGAATTATACTTGCCATTGCTCAGCAGTACTTCTTGGCTGCTATGGTGACACTATCTACAGCTACTACTGAATGACAACAGACTTGATTTAGAAAAATCAATCTGCCTAGAAGAGACATCAGCAGTACTGACCAACATTAGTGCATCATCCACCTGTGCACACAGTCAGTGTTGGCCAGCTACTTACGTAGCTGTAAAATGTAAAATTCATGTAGAATGTAAAATTCATACAGCTTTGTGAAATGCCCATGTGGATTTAGAATGGCAGAAATCATTTGGTACTCAGTCTTCTCTCTGCTGTAGCTTGTTTGCTGCTTGTCAGGTAAAAGCAAAGGACATATATTTGATTGTAAATCTCCTGAAGAAATTCTGCAGCATGTATATCCTCTGCTGGGATGCATAAGCAAGCAATATTAAGAAACTGCAGTCTAATAATATTATTACGCTCCAATCACTTTGATCCAGCACATCAAAAAAGGCAAACATTATTTCCAGAGATGGAAATCTAAGTCAGCAGATTCAAGATACAATCAGATGGACCTTTCCTAAACCAATGGCCAGGTCACAAACACTAAATACTGCTACAACAACAGAACTGGCATTTAGTTTGGTAACCTGGTCAACAGTGGTCAAAGCTCTGCACTGCCACAGAAATTACACGATCATGACTACAGTAACCGACAAAGCTTTATCTCATGAGCTTCAGACTGGACATGAAAAAAAAAACCAACAAAAAAACACACTTTCATAGAGCATGGCAGCATTACACTCAGCAGATGAAGTCACAGCTGACTGCATCCAGTGCAAGTGACAGTCCCACTATGAGTGAGAAAATGGACAGGCTGACATGTTGTTCTAAGAAACAGAACATATGCCATACTGGGTTTCATCTGATCAATTAAAATTTAAAATGAGGTCTAATGTGGAATTTAAAATGGAAACATAGGGCATTAAAAAAAATAACTGAAGAATCAACAACTGCAACACAATGAAAAGCCTCACTGAGTGCCCATATGCTTTCACAGGTAAATAATTCATTGATTTCAGTAGAAAATGACAAATTGAGAACAGAGGAGAGGAAGATAAATGAAAATACATACACCACATAAAAATGCTTTATATTTGTTAGCCTTATCTACTAACTACAATGCACGTATATCTTCATTCCAAAAACATTTCAGCATTCCCTTGATCCATACACTCATTTAACATAAAAGCAAGAGAATAGAAGTGCTATGTTCTTGCTAAACTCTTCAAGAAGTGGAACTCTCATGATGTCCCAGTGTTATGCCATCATGATACAGTCAATTAGTTCAGAACTTACACAGATGTTTCATAAAACAAGACAACTTTAAATTTTATATTTTGTGCTTGTAATCACTCCATTAGAAGGGAAGGAAAAAAACTTGGCAGGGAAACACATTTATTTAAAAAACAACAGCCTTGGAGAATTATTCATTATTTGTCAGCAACATCTTCACAAAGGCAACATTCCTTCTAAAAAAAAGCTCAATTACTTGGTATGTCAGAATGGATGGGTCACTCCTTATTTCCAGCATAAGGAATCCTACATCCCATTGTATTTGGCAGGAGTTATAGGTACACTTGAGTTTCAATGGTGTAATCACGGTAGTGAATCATGATAAATAATGAAGTCTCATTAATACAAACATAGGAAATGCTATTGTTAGGGAGGTTTTCCACTGAAATACAGTTTTGAAAATAGGGATATCTTCCTCTGCAAGAAAAAAAAAAATGTTTCCAACTCTTTCTAACACATACTACATAACAAGTAAAGTTGCATAATGCAGTAATATATAACCTACCTCTTAACTGCATAGATTAGTCCTGCAATATGACTTTATTTACAATTTTAATATATTTCCAGAGGAAGACACAGACTTTATCTTCAGTGCTATTACATTATTTGTCAAGAATGGGAAACAAGGCAGAGAAACGGAATCAGCAATGTTTTGCACAAAGCCAGCCAAGCTCACAGTCATTCGATGCAAGGGCTACGTGTTTCAAAACACGCAGCTGAAGGTCCTGTTATAAGGAACAGCTTCATCTGTGTTAAGAGCCATGTAAAAAACAAAACAAAACACTGTATGTAAAATCTTAATTGGCAGTCTGTGCTTTCTCTGGAATTACATTTTCATTTTCTTCATATTTCAGAGGTGAAATATACTACAGCTTTAGACCTCTGTAGAAAAAAGACTGACAAAAATTTTGGTTATTTCTTTATAGGCTATATCTATAGTGAGGAAATAATCTTTATGCTGTAAACTGTACAGTATTTAGCACAAGAACAGCTAGGTCACAGCTTGGGCTCTAACAAATCACAGCAATGCAAGGAATACTAAGACATTCATCATTACAGAAAATTTACTCTATCTGTTGTTTTGTATAGTCAGACACCAGCTTGTGTCAAACTGGAAGCCGTGCAACCATGTAAGCATAGCACTGTTCTCAGCCTAGCAAATCCAAGATCTCAGCAGGGATTATCTGAGCCCAGCACTGTCCTGGCTGGACCACAGAGCTTCAGTCTGCCACAGACTCACATCCCACTGGTATGGAGCCTGGGACTGATTGTCTGCAGGGACTGTGCAGGAACACTCGTAGTTACTTGGAGTAGCATAAGGAGCCATTCATTCACACAGAGAAACTCCATTTACATGTATTTCATTCCACTACCACAGCTCTTAAGATTAGCAAATCAATCCAGATCCACTCATGAAGTACAGCTACTTCATTCTGCTTTGGCACAGCCAGCATTCCCTGGAAGGTCTGCACCATTTTGCTTTTAAAAAATAAAATAACTGATTTGCACCATTAAGATATCCAGCTAATTTCACACTGCTTCAGATAATCAAAACAAGGAAAAAGAGAATAATACACAATACCTCCTTTTAGTATTTCATGTATCAGTTTCTCAAAGAGAAAAGGCATTCCATGACAGTTGCATAAAAACTAAAATTATCTTTCCTTTGTAGGGATCAAAAACACGAGGGAAAGAATAGACAACTGTAGATGCTTTTGGTATTATGAATTAAAAATCAGAGCTAATACGCACATCAAGAGAAAGCAAATTAGAATGAGTGTGGAAACACACCATTGTATTACTCACACAACATTCTCTGTCTTGCGATAGTAGAATGAATGCATTGAAGAGCTTACCAAATTTTGAATCATCAACATGAAGTGCCTTAGAAATAGCTGTTTCAAGGTACTACTGAACACAAAATGGCATACAATAGCAAAACCAGATATGTGCATTTCGTGGTTCAACATTATATTCCTTGCTTCCCAATATACAAGGACACTTTGAGTCCATCTTTTAAAGTCAGATAGAAACTACAGTAAAAGTCAAAAAAGCTCACTCTACATAAAAAGCACAGCACTGCATTAAAAGAAATGAGGGGCAATCTGGCATTCCAACACTGGCATCACCCACTTTAAATTGTATGTTTTATGTAAGCATAAAACAAAACCATACCCTGTAAACTGTATTTCCTTGCCCACAACTTGGATTCTCTAAGTTACTGGCACAAAATTGCAGCTTTCTTTAGCCCAGTCAGCCTCATGGGCCAATTTGATTCTTCTGAAATATCACTAAGTACAGTATGTTAAGTTGTAAACAATATTTTCCATGTTACCATATTTCCCAGATATGCTTGCAAAATTCCCTAGAATTAATCTAGGCTATTTTATTTGTTATTGCCTAGTATTACTTTTTTATTTGCTATTGCCTACTGTTACTTTTTCTTTATAAATAAATGTTTTTCTTTGTAATTCAATAAAGAAGTTAAAGGCTCTACAAATAATTACATATGACATTGTAATCAGCCGCAGTGTTCACTAACTTTCACACACACATGCCCTGCAGTACAATATTTTCTGAAAAACTCTACTCCTTTGATGATTGCAGCTGATCTTCAGAAACACTGCCAGAAGGCAGGAGTGGACTTACAAATAAGACTTCAGCCTAGGCCAGCTGTTTTTCTAGCTTTATTCCCATTATGACCATCTGTCCCACCTGCTAGTATGTATTTCCCCCTCACACAGAATACTAAAATGCTTTGCCATGCTGGATGACATACAAATATAGATGGAAAATGAACTGGATTGAATCCAACTTCGTGCCACTCAATATTTGGAGTTTTGGTAAGGGACCTGCTTGACTGCCAGTAAAATTTAAATCTGCCTCAAGTCTACTTCAATTTATGCCCACTTCACCTATGACCCAAACACGACTAGAGACTGTTGCCACACTGTCTGCGCTCCTTCTGGACTACGCCAACCACTGAGAAGAAACAGTATAGTTACACAAGACTCTCCTTTCTGTAAAGCAAGTTTTGTTTTTCAAATACACTAGGACAGCCTACTGAAGGAATCTATTGAGTTCTATCTTGTCTGTTTGTGAAAGGCAAATCCACAAAATTCTGCCCTCTATACAGGTACGATCTTGAAGTTTCAAAACTAGATGCATGTCTGTTTATATTAACACTTTCCAAAGCAGATACTTGGACTAAAAAGTCATCCTAAAACACCAATCTTGTACAGAATTGCCGAAGAGACATGATGCAAAGAAATGAGGAAGCAAAGAATGGGGAAGGGTAGAGGACAAGGGAAAAAAAATTAGATGACATGTTTCTGCATGCCCAAATCCTGCAGTCACGGGCTCTTAAGATTTCTTTGCTGTTTTCAATGAGATTAGCATTAGAATAAACCTTATCAAGGAGGCCAACACATATTCTGCAGTATTTATTTTCCATACATGGTTAAAGCATGACAGCTAAAAGGGAAATAACTACTTAAGCATAATTCAGAAACACACGACTAACACTGCCCAAAAAATCAGGAAGAACGTGACAGTTACAAAGCATACTGTCAGAATTTCATCTCATGTACTGCTGACAATAACAGCAATAACAGGAAAGGAACTGCTGAAAAGCACAAGTGAGGTCAACAGTTTTGGGGTATTATTTTTAAACATATGCGAAAGATAGATGAGGCTTTTAAAAGACTGAAGAGCAGGCAAAGCAAGGGGATGGAAAAACTACACGTGTGATGCAAGGAATAAAGAGAAGTATAAACGAGAGAAGAGAATAAAAAGAAATAAGAACAGGAGGTAGAATTCAGAAAGCCACATGTTAATGGGCTTTATGTTTCCAACAGAAAATTAAAAGTTGACATCTGTGTCCATACACTGTCTAAAATTAATTCTTAGTTAATAGCACTACATTCAGTAAGAAGGCAAAGGCATGGTATCTTTACTGAACTCAGTTTTGAGCATACGATTAAAGAGAAAAAGAGAGATTCAATTTCTCGTCAGTTCCTGGCAGCTGCTCAGCATTCCTTATTGTCACAGCACTGTTTGCTAGTTGAGTGCTGAAAACATGCCAGAGCTGTGGTGGGCTTTACCATCCTTCTGAGATCCTCAGTTCTGCAATTTTGAGACCAGATTGGAAAAAACTACTTTTAAAATCCATTTATAATCCCTAAGTTTAACAAATTATAAAGTGTTACATAAACTTTGTCTGAAAAAAAAAACAACAAAAAAAACAAATCAATCTTGATTTACGTTGTTTTTGAAGCAGACAAGTTAAAAAAAAAAACACATATACGATTCTAATTTTGCTTAATTACTACCAATTTTTTTTAGCTAGTACTTGGAACTGCAACAAATTAAAGACCTTCTTGTAACTTTCCTTGTTTCTTCACTGAAAACATTTTCAGCAAATGCAACTTACACAATTTCTTATTTATAATTATCTTATTTATAATTATATTATAATTATCTTACATATAATTATAATACTCAAACATACCAACAGCTAAGAACACCTGCAAAACAGTCACTACAACGTTGTGGATGCTGTCTGACACCGTCAACTGAAATCCTCCAAGCACTCCTCTTTTAGCAAACAACGCACCTTGAAAGTTTCAGTCACATGCTTTTTTGCTTCCTCTGAACATCCTCCAGCCATGCAATTGTTCTGACACCCCTAGAAAGAATACAGATAAAATCCAATGTGAGTTGCAGAAAGGTTGATACACATTCCGTTAATTCTTTTACAGAGAGACTACTGAATAAGTCATCAGTAAACGTACCCAAGACCATTCTTTGCAGTTTCTTAGCATTATTTTCCATCTAGGTTTACAGTTTCACTTCAGTTGCATTATTTTGTGTAGCGTTATTTCAGAGTTTCAGTAGGAGTGCAAGCATCTTAGATTAGATTATTAATCTGAAGTGCAGTAAGGCAATGGACAATATAATGCATCTTTCATTCAAAGTTGAATAAATGCATTGCTTTTTTACATAATTTTGTCAGGTCTCTGACAAAATTGCCTCTACTAATACATACATCCCAAAAGATTTGATTTTCCTTTTTCTCAGAAAAGCTGGACTAGAAGAACAGGAGAGTGCCAAAAGATGTTAATAAACGAAGGGAGTGATAAGGAAAGCTCATCTATAAACATACATAATCAAAGTATTTTGAATGATCTATAACTTCACAGTTCTGCCACTGATCATATTAAAAAAAAATAAAATAGAAACTGCAACAAAAGAAGTGACAGTTGTTCTGTTCTGGCATGGAAAGGTATATTAAAGCCAACAGCGTACAGAGGACAAATACAGCTTGACAGCATTTCTTGTTTCTGAGCAGTGTCTTTGATGTCTGGGGGATGGGCCAAAAAGGGAATAAGGAGAATGGCTAGAGGGTGAGATGGAGAGGGTAGCAGAAGGGAGAGCTAGATGCTGCTTCTGACAGCCCCACCCCAAAGCCGTGCTACACCTCAGCTGGGAATACTCAGCTCAGCCCAGGTTAAAAGTTCACTCCTGTAAAGGAAAGACACAACAGGAAGCGAGATCAGTCTGAAATCTGTGCCCCAAGGCCATTCCAGGGAGCAGCGTTCACTCCAAAGGTACAGGGTGAGTGGCAGTGCCAAGGAGACCTGGCACCCAGAATCTGCAGCAGCCACCATGCCCTGGGAGCTGGTGCTGCATGTGACACAAAGCAGGACACACAAAGCAAATTGCATGATTTTTCCCTTTTTTGCAGATCTTAGGAGTACAGCAGATGGTAGAAAAGACCGGTATTGTCATTGGCCTTTAACCGATAGCAGGCTTGCTACCAACTGAAGATAAAGCAAACTCCGAGCTACAGATCTCACTTCCTCCCCTGTCTGTCTCCAAAAGCCCAGAGTGGCCATACTGTCCCTTCTGACTATTCTTACCATCAGCTTCAGTCCTTCTGTTCCTCTGTTCTTTTTTGTTTTTCCCACTTAACCCTGTACAGTGAGGCACAACTGCAGACTTCTCCCTGTCAACTAAAGGAGGATCTGCTGAAAGAAATCACAGATGCCTCTATGATGCACCAACGTAGTTTCAGCTAGAACCTTACTTTAAAAAAAGAAAAAGAAGATGAAAGAAGAGTGTTTCATTTGCTATAAAGCTTAAGGGTGGTTCTCCAGAAAGGCAGGTCTTTTTGGTAGTGTCTGTTCACTGGCATTTAGAGTTGGACTATTTCATAACTAAAGTATTACTCATAATCTGGGACAGCCTGAACTATGCATTGTATAACAGATCCTTGCTGTCTCCATAATTCTTCACATACCTCCAAATTCAGTGGTAAAATCACAGAAGACCTCCACAATACCATCAGTTTATAACAGCTAACTGCAGATCTGTTAGATCGGTTAGATCTGCAGCTCAGTTAGATTAGAATGGTTTCATTGGAAGAGAAACTTCATCTGAATACATTCACCAAAATACAACGTAACTGCAAAAGATCTGCCTCCATTCCTGAATTTCTGCCAGAGAAATAAGTATTTGGTGCTCACAGGTACACTAGTTGCCCCACACATAAATTAATTCACAGTATTCTGGTGGGAGGGGTGGAGGTTGCAATAAAATAAGCCTTGGTAATAGAGCAGATGAGGAAGACAGTAAATGTTTTGATCTTTCTTTCTCGGCTTGTTTTCAGAAGTTTTAGAGGTAGCACTAGTAATGTAGCATAGTAATAGCATATCATATATGCTTTTAAAATGCATAAAATGCATAAAATAGCACAGTAATAGAAACATGGATAAAACAGATTTGAGTTACATTCAAGTTTGAACACACAGAACAGAAAGAAAAATAAATTGGGACATGATGAGTTTATTCATTACAATACATTTGCAACATATCGTTTTACTCAGCCTAATCTGTAGGATTAAACTGACTGACAGACCATTTTAATACATAAGGTAGTCTTAAGCAAAAGTCTCAGTTCCCAGATCTTGCTGTCTTTTAGTCCCAAATTGATAGCAACTTACTCTTCTCCTTCACATTTTTTTATCTACTTTTCTACTATCACCCATCCTTCAAAAGAGGTGATCCACAACCACTTGAATATTGCAAGCAAAGAGTAGTCCCTGAAGAGCCCCTGCCCTACAGGGAGATCTAAATGAGAGCCACTTGAGGAGAAGAGCAGGTGCCCAGACCATGCAGGAAACAGAAACAGCTGCTGGGCAAGAGAGATGAGCCTACTGGCAGCTGCAAAGGAAGAAGGCACAGAGACAGCAGCCCTCAAGCACCATAAGGAAGCCACCACTCAATCCAGCACTGCTCCAACCCTGCCAGACCCTGCTGCAGCAGCAGAATGGAAAAACTGCCATTCTCTGGCCCCTCCCCTGCTGCCACCAAGCAGCAGCCAGAACTAAGGTGCCATTTGTGCTCCTCCATCTTACACAGTACTCAGTTTTACAATCGGCCCACCACAGCAGGAACCTCCTGGCACTCACAAGCACCACAGCTGCAGGCTCCTTAAGCCCTGCTTCTCCTTAACTCATCCCTTGCAACAACAATGCTAGCAAAAGCCACGCTGATGTCAGCTCACGGGCAGCCCTGTACTGCCCAAATTGCACCTGCAGCTCTCATCAGGCCCCCTAGCACAGACCTGCTGTCCTGTGATTATTTATCACAGGTTCATTTAAATTACAGGTTTGAAAGTTGAGAGGTCACAGTTCTGGAAAGATGTCTGAGTAATAAACCTTCACTGTTGTCAGGTTTTATTTACTTATTTAACGGTTCTGCAAATAAGATGTTTTAATAATAAACCTTTACAGTTGTCATGTTCTCCTAATTTAATGGTGAAATCTCAGATTGAATTTTCTCTCAAAAGGAAGTAGAAGCAATGGTTCTAAAATCAATTTAATGATTTTCTCTAAGAATCAAGCTCTAGATTATTATCTGTGGAAATACACAAATAGTAATAACAATAAAATATCAATTGTAAATTTCAAGAAATAGCCTCTTCTTTCTCCAGGAATTCAACAGCACCTCTCAGATCAGAATCATCAACCAACTTGAGAATGCACTCCATTTGCGCATCCAGGTCACTGATAAAAATGCTGAACAGAACTGACCCTAGAACTGAGCCCTGGGGAACGCTCTGGTGAACTGCCATCAACCAGACACAACCTCTTTCACTACAACCCTCTGAACTCTGCCATTCAGCCAGCTAATCACCCAGCATAGTGTGAGCTCGTTCATGAGCTCTCCCAGCTGTACAATTTGTCCAGAAGGACACATGGACACTATCAAAGGCCTCATTAAAATCCAGAAAGATTACATCTACAGCCTTCTCTTAATCTATTAAGCAGGTGACCTTATCATAGAAGGAGATCAAACTACTAAGACAGGACTTACTATTAAGATAGGACTAATTATGCCAATTGAATTTTATTTGCACTGCAGTGAATCAAAATGGAGGCTGTGCTTACAGCAACTGACAGCTGGATAAGCACAAACTTCTCAAGAAGCCCCAGCTCCATTGGTGACTTCTGTCTAATATCTAGCACATAAAAGTGGAATTTCTAATAATAATTACTGGTAGTAGCAAGCATAGCCAAGTACAAAATCCTGATTCTTCAGTTTCTTCCTATCCCTGGTTCACAAAATCACCACAAAGCAAGTGTTTGTCAGAAGGGACAGAAGATGGATGTTGTTCCATCTTCTCTTTCATCTTTAAAAACATACAAATCTTGTAGGTGAATTTCAAGTGTGGATCACCTATGGGAACAGTCCTTAGGGGCTGAGTCACAGTGCCATTCAGTTCACAGCTCCCATGGAACTCAGTGAAGTCAACAGCTTGCTTTTTGAGCGTGTGCCATGGGGACAATCCCATTCTCCATTAACTCATTCTGTTTTACAGATTTAACTTACATTTAAAGCAAGTAGCTAATTGCCTTTGTTAACCACACTGAGATTATACTGAGTTAATCCAACAGTAATAGAAAGGCATACCACAATTGCTTTCTAATAGATGGAGTCATATTTTAATGGTTCCATGGCTTCTAAATCTGAAACATGTTGTTAAATACAATAGAGAAAATTACTCCCTGGTTTAGTGCCAACATTGCCAAGAGAGATGTGCCAAGTATAAATTCACCCTTTGTGTTTAATAGCATGGTAGATTTAAAACTGCATCCATTACAACACTGACGTTATCCTAAAGATACATTTAAACCATTGGGTCAGCGTCTCCTCAGAAGTGACTCAGCTCCATAAAACCTGTGTCAGCCCAAAGTATCAAGGTATTACACAGGCATTACAGTACTTCCTAAGGTATAGCATGGAGTTATAGTAGAGCTGTAGAGAGCTAGCAACATTTTCTTTGTGGTATATGTAGTTGCTCTTTTAAACTAAGAAAGGGGAAATTTAGGTTAGATATTAGGAAGAAATGTTTTGCTCAGAGGGTGGTGAGGCAGTGGCACAGCTGCCCAGAGAAGCTGTGGGTGCCCCATCCCTGGAGGTGTTCAAGGTCAGACTGGATGGGGTCCTTGGGCAGCTGGAGTGTGGCAACCCTTCCCATGGCTGGGAGGTTGGAACTGGATGATCTTAGTGGTCGCTTCCAACATGAGCCATTGTACGATACTAGGATTATAGGCATTACTCTCATTCCAACATGTGAAGGATCACTGTTCCTATGTAACACTTATCAGCATTTTTGGAAACTTCATACTTAGAAGAATTCACCTGCTAGATTGTCTCCAAACCCAAACATTCACCTGTTGCATTTGGTCCTCAGACAGCATCAGACGTAACAGTTTCCAATATCTTTAAGCATTAGGATATTCCAACCAATGCCTCTCAGTTGCCCCTGCTGTTGCAGACATGAGACCTTGTAGCCAAAATACTGACTTGCAATCAACTTCACTATTTCAATTTTTCCACGTCTCTACTTATGCTTATCGCTTATGGTGTCCTGCTGCTCACGTTGCCCTCACACTGGGTGGGTTTTGAGACCCAGTGGTAGAACCAATGACCGTGTTCTCATTTATGATTATCTATTCTACCATCTGTGATTCTGTCAAACTGTTGTTCTTAGGATTTAGCTACCTCATTATCCCACAGGCTAATTCCCAGTTATGAATTTAGAACTAAAGATGATGAGAAGCCTCTTCACTTTCAACTCAAGCTGCAAATTGCACTTCCTTAACCTGCAGTATATTACACTTTATTTAATTAAAAAAAAAACAAAACTGGTACTGGTGCACAAAAAAAAAAAAAAAAAAATTGCAGTTATCTCAATATGTACTTTATTTTCTTTTTTTTTTTTTTGTCAAAGAATGAGGATTCTTTTATCAGTACCGTGTTTACTTTTTCCACGATGTTTGATAACTCTTCTCACCACTGGGTAACAGAAAACTTTCCTGAGTGGAAGGTAGAAACAAATAAACATATTGCATGTAACTTCTACACAGTTCACATTTTCAGCTAGGAAACTGTACTAGCTGCTTTTCCAAGCAACTCAAGATCTGCAGTTTCACAACCTCCTTCACCATCTTTTCAGTTTCACCTCCCCACTGAGCTCATGCATTGCCAATCTTCATTATGGCTCACAACTGTCATTGGCAGTGTTCTCAGGGCTACTAGCCCTCCCCTTCTATTACAAAAATGGAACACTCCAAGCTTTCTGAATGAAATGACTGTAAGCATTTAATCTCAAATTCTGTGCAAAAAACACTGTAAAAATCGACAAAGCAACTCAGCACATGCAAGTCAGCCCACAGGCAGCTCTGACTTCTCTCAGGGTCAAAATTTCATCAATAGCATCAGCATCCTGAACAAAGTACTGCCAGGGACAGGAACACCAGAAACTGAACATGCTGCTGCCTTGGAAGGAACCATAGGTAGTCATTTGTGGGCAGCTGTTGGCTAACCATTGAAGACAAGAACACAAAGAAACAAATAAGCCAGAAGTACACAGCTGCAGTTGTGTCCAGTTCCTCGTGCTCAGGTGACCCCATCTCCTGTCATGTAGGGAAACTGAGAAGCAAGAATGTCCTCTATAGTTGTCAGGTCCCAGTGAAGATGGAAAAGAACATTCTTCTCAGACAAATGTTATATGAAAAACAGTTTTCAGTTAAGAGTTTTGTGAGGCATTTCTCCAAGCTAAAACACTGTCTGACTGCTTTTCCCAGTGCTTGCATCTGATTATTAAGCGTCTGAGAAATATTTAATGCTCTGACTTACACAGTGAGGATAGTGAAATTAAAATACTTACCAGATTCCAGATATCTAGTAGGTCAATAAATTTAATACGTGTCTTATAGTATAGTTCTGCCTACAGGCAAGCCAAATCAAGTATCTGATGACAGGTACTCCAGCATTCAGAGCTATAAAAATTGGAGTTTTCCTTCTGTTCCAGATATAGAAGAGTCCAACACACAGAAATGATACACATTGCTACAGTCATACAGTGTATCTCTGTGTCTTTGAAACACTTTCCATCTACCCCCAGGAAACGTCAACATGATTAGGCAGCCACAAAATACAGAAGATGAGTTTGCAGGGAAAAAACAACAACAAACCAACAAACAACATTAACAATGTTATTGACTCTGAAAAAAAAAAAGATCTACTCACTATCAGATAGAGAGAAATTCTGGATACTACTGTAGGACTGAGTCACATAGTACTGTTTTTAATATCAACTAAAAAGGTATTTACTTAATGACCATGATTAAAGACTACCAGAGCTTGGAAAGCTCTTTCGTGGAATCTAACAGCCAAGCATGTTTAACTCAGCTGTCATAGGACAGCTGCACAATATGAAAATATTTTTTAAGTGTCTTTATGTCTTATCTTTTCCAACCTTAATGATTCTGTGATTCTATGCACATATGTGAACATGCACGTATAGGTACATGTTACTTGGTCAGCATCACCAAGTAGGTTAATCAGGCTGGGTCATTTACATGATAGCATGTCTTACTACACTCTACCATAGAGAAGCTTTTCCTCACAACTTCTTTTAAATCTACACATTTCAAAAATCAACAAGACAGAAGGAACAAGAAGACTAATTCTTAACTTGTATTTCTAACCACTTATCAAGCCAAATAGATACCTCTGAGGTACCTTTGTTAGATTGAAGTGTTCTTCATATATTGGCTTGGCAGTCGTCAATAATGTATTCAAGGAACACACACAGCACAAATCCCAAAGCAGCTCCATTGACATGCCTCTATGTATACACAGAACAGCATCAAGGGAAAACAAAACAAAAAACTCGAACCAAAAAAAAAATAAATAAATACAGACAACTCAGTATGGGCAATTTCAGCGCTTAGCTTTTTACTTAGTTCACCAAGAAATCTTGTTTGCATTGCTTTCTGCACTTCCATGTAGAGGAATGGAAAAGTACTCATATCTGACCCACCTGCACTGATGTCTTGTTAGCTGAACGTTATCACCTTACTGTGGCTGCTTTCAATCCTACTCCTTGAGTTGGCACTAATGTTGGTAACACAATGTAATAACAGGATACAAGGCATTCAGTAGAGCAGAAGAATAAAGCTTCCACACAATTTCATGATGATCTTTATGATTTTGCATTAGTGTGAGAGTATCGGAACTTAGAATATACAAGAGTTTTGTTTTTTCTATCCAAGACAGCTGCACTACATAAAGCAAGGTTGAATTTAAATAGGTTGTCATTGAAGTAGTCCAAAAGACTAGGCAGGGGCTTATCTTTTGGCTTGAGTAGTTTGTTTGGTTTAATAGAAAGTATTTTAGGTAGCTTAAATCAACTGAAAGATATTTCTCTCAAAAAAAGTGCCACTGTTTTGATTATGTTTAAATAAAACAACTTAGATGATTTGAACACAACTTATAGGCTAGAAAAACCTTAAAACAGTGACCAGAAAACAATGGAAATATTTGGATAATCTGTCCAAATGTCGTATTTAGTAACATTACTAGCTATATCACAACTCTAAAAGCAGATTAATTTGGTGTCAAGAGATTAGATAAAAGCAGAACTACGTTGCCAACGTAGAGTCACTGCTGTCAGCACTTCAGGGAGAAACTTGTCTAGGAGAGAATGGCAGTTCTTTGACTCAGTGCTTACATTAATATTTGAATGAGCTCAGTAATGCCCAGTTTGTTAAACAAGAAAGTTTACATCTGTTCACCTAAAAGGCAAGAGGACTACCCAAGGTGAAGGATAACTACTTCTGCAATGCCAAAAAAATGCATACTTGACAAACTGGTTTATCAAGAAGGCTAGTGGAGAGAAATGAGCTCAACAGAAACACAAAATAACTTGTAAATTAATATAGCCTATTAACTCGCAGATTAGGTAGCAGATAGCAGAACCTGACTAGGGATCTATTCATCTTCAGGCTAAAACTACCAGATACTTCAGAAAATTAACAAAATGCACTGTAAATTATGCAACATGGAGTCCAAAAGGTGATCATTCTCATCTGAAAAGTACTGAAAGCCTACCTTCAACACAATTCAATACAGAATATAAAGCTGCTGTACATCTGTGTTCACTGTCCCCTTTTTAGTGCTGTCCTGATATGTTTCCTGCACAACCATACAATGCTACTTTCTTTACAGCAACAGGTAAGCACTTCAAAGAAATTCTTTTTGCAAATAACCTCCAGATGCAATCCACTTTAACCTTGTTCTCTAAGCCCTTTCCATTCATGCTGGTTTTCCTTCCTGTGACCTTTCTGTTGCTCTGTCAGTCTCCAGGACCGTTTTCTCCTCTCTGTTTCCTCATCCCTTTGCTCAGTTCACCAACTGCTCTCTTCTGGTTGCAAAAAACAGCCCTATTCTCCTATTATGAGAATAGGCAGATGACCTAATGGATCTCTTCCATCTCCAACTCCTATGAACAGTGCCTCTAAGAGCCTCTTTTTGTTGGTTTGTTTGCCTGCTCTAGCATTAATTAGGTTTTTAACAAGTGCATTGTTTGCTAGAATGGCATAATGAAAAACATATTAAAGCAGCCAGCTGGATCTTGTTGGCCTATAAATTAATTCATCTGTTTTCTAAACAGATAGTGTCTTATGGCTATGTGATACGGTTACTGCTCAAACAAAACAAACAAAAATCTTCACAGTCATCACAGTTTTATGGCGTCCAGGCCCTGCTCTCATTGATAGATCTTTTAAACCACACAGGAAACAGCATAAATGCTACTTTATACTATTCCCCACCATTGTCAAAGAGCTTTGCTATTAACCACAAAGAAGCTTGTGCTCTTTACCTTTTCTCTAGCATTCTCCTTTGATCAGCTCTCCATACCACCAGGTATTAAATTATCATCATAAGATTCAATAGTAGTACTAATCAGATCTGTGGGATATATTAACTACACTGTTATACTAGCAAAGACAAGCCTGAGCACAATGAAATTTTTTCTGCTGATTTTCCTCAGGGAACCAGCATAAATTGTACTGCCCATATTTTGTATACTGGTACAGCTGTAAAGGTCAAGTACAGCTTTGATTTAAGGATCCATAAAATACAGCTTAAAATTTATTTACAAGTTCTCTGATGGTAGAAAATAAACACAGATCTTGCAGCTGATTACCAGGGCAAGTGGCCTGATGTAATTATCAAATGATAATGGGAATAAGATGAATGCATTCACAGAGGAAACAAACAAATTAATTGTCTGAAGAGCTACTGAGGGTACAGAACTGGAAGCAGATAATTTAGTAGGGGAGACCAAAGCTTCTGCGACTCAAAAATAAATCATTGTAGACTCTAAGGGTGGAAAAACAAACAAGCAGACAAAAAGAAACAAACCCAATAACAAAATCAAACAGACAAAAAACAAAACAAAACAAAACAGCCAACAACACAGCAAATACAGCAATGAATTCCAGTATGAGAACTGACACAATGAAAGAAAAATCTAGCAGATGAAATCCTGTTTTAAGGCCATGATCCTGTTTTTCTCTGCTTGCTTATAACTACCGAGGAATCAAAAGAAATACAGGGTCTGGCCTGAATCACTGTCCTGTATAAGGGTCATTTGTAGCTATTCTCTGAGTGCTTAGACCGTGTCCCATTTAAGTCCATTTTGCACTGGAATAAAGGTTTATGTAAGGCACTGAGCACTGAAAACAGAAGCTCTAGAAAAATAATTTTTTTAAAAAAAAAAAAAGCTCTTGGAGCAACTTTTTAAATCCTGCATACACTCCCACTAGAAATAATAAACCAGTAAATTATGCAGCTGGCTTTCGAGTAACTCTAAGTACAATAAACTGTTATGCAACAGTGCATGTGGTTGCTGGTCTGTAAAGGGCAGGCATATGCTGGTTTGATATCACATCTTGCCCTGATAACTTTGCACAGCCTATTTAATTCATCACCGAGTATCAAATACCATGGGTGCAAAAGCATGAGAAGCATGATTTCTGAATTGCGTTAACCTTGTGGTGCAGTCGTTGCCTGTTTCTTGCTTCCCAAGCAGTTTGTTTAGCTCTTATGTGCCCAACAGATGAAGCTGATAAAGCATGGCAGCAGCTATCTAATCTGGGATCTGAATGGGTTCAAAGCCACAAGTCTAGTCAGAGGAGATTCTGTTATGAATCCAGCTCCTTAGGCACCTTAGTGGTCTTTTGAAATAGCTGAGCACAGTCTCTGGTTTGAGCTTGCAGGCAGAGCTGCACACACCTAGATCTATGTTCTGCCCTGGGAGGCAGCCACGATGCTGCAGCAAGACCCTGGCTTGAACTTTCAAAGCTTGCAGTGGATTGATGTGACTTGAGATGCACAATGGAAGCTAAACCTCATGACCCCTCAAAAAAAAACAAAGCAAGAGAAATCCAGCAGTCTGTGGCTTAGGTATTGCAAATACTGTGCTTTTTCTTGAATTCTGATGGTGATTTCATGATGCCTGCAGTTATTCTACTATGCTTGTTCCAGATAAAGAACTCAGTTTAAAAAATTAATAGTAATTTTAAATCCAGAACAGATAAATGAAGGAAATCTCTCTCTTATACAGGTAGAAAATTTAGACATGTCCTATTGGCACAGACGTGTCCTATTGGCACACCTCAACACATGCTGGCAATTGCTTCAGAGAATTCCTGGGGAGGCTAACAGATGACGGCACAGGGCGTGCACAGCTCCCCAGGAACTGAATCCACAGCTTCTCTTCCTTATGCAGACATACCCATCACATCCATTGCAGCTCTTCTCAGGGAAGAACAAGCAGAAATTATTGATGTGGTTTTGGCTGTGCACTCCTCACTTGCAGCTCGTGCTTCTTGCGTAAGAGCACGCAGGTAATGGCTGCTGACATCCTGTCTCTACTAGCACAGCTGGGTTTTAAATAGGGCATAACTGGTTTGTAGGAATGGGAGATCTCAGCTTTTAATGAAGCCCAGGTTATATCTTCATCATGTGTCCTTTGCTGTGCGTTCAAACACTGATTAAATCTGAATTAACAGGACAAAGCAAAATGGAAAGGAAGTTGAAGCATCTCTCCTTGCATGAAGGGCACAAGGAATGGAGTTAGCCTGAGGAGAAGTCCAGGGAACATGCTAAAGACAGTATCTATGCTGATGTTCCTTTCTTATTCAAATTAACAACAACCTGCAGAGTGGGACTGTGTGTTTGCATGATAGCCATCCAGCTCAGAATATGCTTGGAACTTCTCTTATTCTACAGTCTTTGAGTTCAGTAGGAGGCAGTAAGTATAACCCACCACACTAAGCAAATGTAAACTGTCACGCAGAAGACTATAACAATCCAAAGAATGCAACACTACAGTACTGCTATCACACACTGCCTCCTTGAATATGGAAAAGCATAAAATGAGCAACGCAATAGCCACAAAAAGAGAATTTTGTTGATGATATCAGCTCCAAAGATGTAAAACCTTTTAGACTAGTGAAAAGTCAGATAATCCACCTTTTTAGTGCATGCTCCTCTGTGTAACAATTCAAAGCACCAAAACAATTCAGAGCACTCCAAAATTCTAGCTGTAATGCTTGAGCATTAAAGTTACCCTATATGTCCTTTCTAAACACCCTGTGAGCAAGTACTTCATCTGAAACCACTTATTATTTTTTGACAGTGCCCAGAGCAAACTGGATTGTGCCCAAAGAAACTCAAGAACAAAATAACACTCAGCACATTAAAAGTGTCCTTGAAAAAGTCTGGTCACAGATGAGGTATTTGTAGAGGTGTCAGCATTAAGCTCACATTAGGAACACAAAGCAACCGGGCCTTTGCCAAATTGATGGCATGGTCATCACAAGTGAAGAGTGATACAGCTTATGTTAGGAAAATAACTTTAATACTAGTTCCAATTCTTAATATTACAAAGGTAATAGACTTACTGCAGTTATTGTCTCATGATTCAACTTCTGTATCAACAATCAACAGCCATGCTATAAATTGATAAATGACCCATTTTAACACCCCCTGAACCAATGACTTTGTCCAACCTACATGAATATCAGCGCTCTTGACTTGGAATGTCTCCACTGTTTCTGAATTTATGAAACTAAAAGGTGTCTTAAAACACTTTCAAATGGGGTCTGATTTGTCCTGCTGAAATCCAGCTCACTTAGGAATGGCAGAACAAAACATTAATTTCATGCATCTTTCACAATAAGTATTTTGGCCAACTGACAAGAGGAAAACATCGCTGGCTGTGTGAGAATCACTTCAAAGAAGAACTGAAAGGAAACTATTGTAAATGCAGCATTTTCAGTTCACTGGAGAACTGGAAACGAACACTGATGTTACTGAACTTCTGTTCCTGGGTTTGAGAAGAGCACCAACCTATAATTGTTCAAATAATCTACTGGCACACTTATTAATATGAAAAAAGCACAGACTGCAGAAGCTGTCTTTGTATTCAGCAGAGCCCTGTGAAATGCTGAGAACCAAGCTACGGCCACAGACTGAGCCACAGCACAGGATCAGATTTAGAAAAAAGCAGAGATTCAGAAAAAGTTAGAAAGAGATGGAGAGAAGAGTGAACCATACCCACTACAGCTGAGCAACCAAATGGACTTCCCTTACAGTTACGGAAACAAGACACCTCCTAGGATGGAAAAATTACTTCCGTCTGTCTCCCAAACTGCACTGCTGTTTCTAAAGGCAGCTAATCCAGTTTACGGTACTCTGCAATTTAGTTCCCATGTACATAAAAATAGGTCACAATCGTATCTCTTTGCTTAGAAAGTAAATGCTATACACATGACACATAAGTGCCTCTAATATGTAAGCATGTGAATACAATGCAATTTTTTTTCTGTGTCCATGAACAGCTGTGGCAGAAATCGTGCCTATGTAGCCACTGAATGCTGGAACACTGCATGCGACAACTACTTCTACTGAAGAAGTAAACTTGGCTCACATTACATTTACATTATTACACAACCACAGTATTTCATTCACCACGATGCTTAAGGCAATAGTTTTTAGCAGTTTAAAAGGCTTTTTTGTTTTGTTTTGTTTTCCAAGCTTAATGCCACAGCATAGGGTAGGATTCAGAAAGACTTACTTTTAACTAAAGCTAGCTATTGTTTTATTGTTTTGATTTGGGTGAGAAACTCCACACTTCAACAGGAATTATACTGTTACTGCTAGTTCCAAGTGGACTCTATGCAATTTTCTCTGAATTGTGTAATAATGGGCAGTTATATAAAGCCTTGTGAATTATTTAGTTGTAAAAGAATGCAATTTTATAAGGCATATTTATATACTATATTTAAGATCTAATAGCTTCAATTTCATACTCTGAAGAATCCAAGATCTCTTAATCTTTTAGATGCTCCACATAATTTTGCCAGTATTTTATTTTCCACATCTCAAAGAAGTTACACAATTTTGAAAATATTAGAGAAATGAAAAATACTAGACAAAACTTTTTCAAAAGTTGTACAAATTCTAACAGTGCACTGAACTTCACTTGCAGTCAGAATGACACTGAAGGAAGTAAAAGAAGAGCTCATTAATTCATTTCAAAACCAACAAGCAATGTTATTTGAAAAGTCAGTATAAATAAATCAGTGTATCAACCCTAAGAGACCTTTGAATCTCTTAGCTATTCCCTTAACATTAGTAGCAACTTTCTTGGAAACTTTGGCATACTTCTCCCCTTCCTATGGCAAGCTTCTACTAGTGCAATGATTCTTCTTGATAGAATTACTGTTAAAATACATTGCAATACAAAAGCATCTAGCAAAAACAGGACTTATTCTGCTCTAAGAAAAATAAGTACTACCTTGTCTCTTCAAAGCTGATGGAGAAAAAAATCACAGTAATTTGAGGGAGGGTGTAAGGAATATAAGAGAGAGACATTCCTCTCCCCTGGTTCAGTGGCAGGTACACTAATGGGAGTACTAATCAATAGTACCAGGGATCCTAAAATGGTAATTAACCTAATAAGACTCATGGGGAA
>VXAB01006127.1:2248-24840 GCA_013399175.1 Odontophorus gujanensis | reverse complement strand
CAAACAAAGTAGCAAACTTGTGAAGAGATGAGAAATGTTATAGAAGAAAAACTATTACTACTATGTTGAAATGCTAAAAAAAAAAGACTTTTGAAAACTAAGCAGTCTATATTGGTGACTTCAAAGACCGTCTTTGTGCAGACTTCAGTGTAGACTGTTAAAAGACTGGCAAGCAGAGTCCTGGACAAACATGTACTGACCTGCACTACTGTGTGAAAGACTAAGACTGGATTAAAAAATATACATATCTTATTTGATAAGCTTTTGTGCTGAGGAACTCCTTCCACAGCCCAAGATCACAGTAAGATCTGGTTGCAGAGGTCTCTACTCCAACCCTGTCAGAGCTGACACACTTCTGAGCTCACACCAGCTTTCTCAGGGCTTTATTCAGCTGGGTTTTGAGAGACCCAAGGATGGGAAAGCACAAAGTTTCTCTTGGCAACCCATTCTACTGCCTGACTGTCATTATAGAGAAAGCATATTCTAGCCCAAGTCTCTTTTATTTCAATTTAAGCTGTAGTCTCTTGTTCTCCTGCCATCTATAACTGCTGAGCCTAGCTTCATCTCTTCACTTCCCTAGAGATTCTCAAAGGCCACTATCAGGTCTTCCCAAAGTCTCCTCTTCTGACTGAAGAAGTTCAGTTCTCTTAGCCCTACAACATCAAAGTTTTAGAAAGTTAATTCTCTGTATGGATAACACAAATTCAAGTATTTATTACAGAAGTGATGACCTGTAAGACAACAACCTAAAAATTAAACAAGCATACATGGTTTGTGCGGCCCTGATCTCAGTGAATGTTAGCACCTAGTGGAATTAAACCTCACCTTTATGCCAGGAAAAACTGTCTTACAATGAGTGCTTTTATCAAATGGTGTATGAAATGCTCCACTAGGCAAACTGAATAAGCAATAGCTGTGTACCTACCAAGAAGTCACATGGTGCACTTCAGTAATGCATCGGATATATTCCAAAATAAAACCTGGATCAAACTTCAGTCCTCAAGGGAAGAATAGTAAATGAGCAACTCTCTTGTAGGGCATTATGACATTAGTTTTTAGAAACAATAATAAACTATAGGCCAAGATGTACAAAAGGCAGATGGATAAAACTTCCTGACTGCTTTAAAGGCAACATGAATTAAACAATTGAAACTAACTCTTTTGGATCGTTTCATACACACCAGTTAGTGACACTAAATGCCTTTCCATAAGCAGAACACTGGATTTTAATTTGCAAGAGCATATGGTAATGTTTGCTAAATTGTCATTCTACAGCAGGTGCTCTATTCTGTGAGGTAATACTACCTGCCCCCTAAATGGACAAAGTCATAAAGTAATAAAATTGTTTCCAAGGTAAATGGGATCATCCATTCATTTAAACCTGAAGTAAAAAGTGGAGGTATCAAGTTGCAGACATATCAGTGACAAACAAATAATGGTCATGCAATACTTTGATTTATGCCAAAGTATCGCCAGAATTTAGACATTTAAGGAAAAGGTCACACACTTAATCTCTGCATCACGCCCATCATGACATTTGGGAACCCATGATTTATTATCAGATGTCACAATCAATATGAAGTGGCTTGAACGGTTGGTGCATGGCTTGCATGTGGCTGGCTCATGGCCCATGCATGGCTCACATGTGGACTAAATATAAATATATATATATACAATTTATGTTCCTTTTTTTACCACAGAAGGAAGGGATGTCATCCAAAGGGACACGGACAAGCTTGATGAGTGAGCCCAGGAGAACCTAATGAGGTTCAACAAGGCCAAGTGCAAGGTATTGCACTTGGGTTGCTATAATCCCAGCTGTGTGTATAGACTGAGAGAAAAACTCACTGAGACAGCCCTGAGGAGAAGGTCTTGGGGGTCTTGCTGGTTGAAATGTTGGACATGAGCCAGCAGTGCACAACTGTAGCCCAGAAGGCCAACTGTGTTGTAGGCTGCATCAAAAGAGGGGTGGCCAGCAGAGAGAGGGAGGTGATTATTGCTGTCTGCTCTGTCCTCATGAGGCCTCATCCGGAGTACTGCATTCAGGTCTGGGGTACTCAGCACAACAAAGATGCAGAGCTGTTGGAGCAGGTCCTGAGGAGGCCACAAAGATACTCAGAGGACTGGAGCACTTCTCCTATGAAGAAAGACTGAGGGAGCTGGGCTTGTTCAGCTTGGAGGAGAGAAGGCTTTAAGGACACTTCACGGCAGCCTTCCAATACTTACAAGGGAGCTTATGAACAAGATGGACCTCTTTACAAGGGACCTTATGAACCTCTTTACAACGGCAGATAGTGATAGGACAAGGGGCAACAGTTTTAACAAAGAGAGGAGAGATTTAGAATAGATGTTAATGAGAAGTGATAGGACAAGGGGCAACAGTTTTAACAAAGAGAGGAGAGATTTAGAATAGATGTTAATGAGAAACTCTTTGCTGTGAGGGTGTTGAGGAGCTGGAATAGGTTGCCCAGAAAGGCTGTGGATGTCTTATCCCAGGATGCATAAAGGCCAGGTTGGATGGGTCCCTTGGCAGCGTGGTCTAGTTGTTGGCAGCCCTGCTCATGGCAGGAGGTTGGAAATGGATGGTCTTTAAGGGTCCGTCCAACCTGAATCATTCTGTGGCTCTATAAGACTATTTAGCATTGTAGGTTACACAATATGTCATCGTAGTGACACGAAGACACCAGTTCCGAGGAGCATGGCCTAAGAAGGCTAATTGTGCAAATTCTGTAAACAGAGTTAACCCTTCATTCTAACATCAACAATAGAGGCCCTGGCTTCAAACCTATTAATCACCTGCAGTTTAGCAAGATAACCTCAAAGCTGTGTTAAAGTTATCCTCTAATTTCATAATCTTCTGTTTTGCATGTGACTTTGTAGCAGATTTCAGCACTCAGTTTCTGTGGAAAAAATCAGAGCATCCACTGGATTGCTTCAGTGCTCCACAGTGCTAGGAGAACTAGACCTGTCAGCAACAATCAGTGCAGTAAGTGGACAAGGCAGGACTGCAGAAACCATCAGCACAATTCATTTTTTACACATAAGATTCCTTCAAACAGGACTGGAAGAGAGAGTGAAGAGTGGAAATGGAGAAATGAAGGGATGGGACTAAAGACGGGAAATGATAATAAAGACATGAAGGGATAAGTGGCTGTAATAATGCTATTGTTTACTGGTACCTTTATAAATGTACTGGTGTTTTGGTGTTTGATTTCTTTTTTTATTTTTTTTTCCAGGAACACACCGATAATCAAATGGTAATTTTCTGCACCTTTGACACATGCTTTACAAATACACACTGACAGCCGTAACCCTGAAGAGCTTACAGTCTGAACAGATGAGGCAAATAAAGGGTAAAGGGCTCAGACAGAGCTGACTTGCCCAAGGCTACACTATTTGAGAGTGATGGACTGTACAGATCTTTTTTTGCTGTGGCTGTTGCTTCATGTTGTATTTTCCACAGTAAAAATACATAGCACAGTTAGTGGTGTGGTGAGCAAGCAAGCAGGTCTGTGGTTTGTCTGCTACTTGTTTTTTGCATGGGCATGCCATAACATTACTGTCAGGTGCTGGATAATGCCCCAGAAAACCAGGATCTAGTCCTCTTTCCTTGACACACAGCAGGTACAACATAAGAGGCATAAAATATGACAGCACGTCTCGCTCCTTGGCAGGCTTACATTCTGGCCCTACACACACTGGCAGGAGGAAGCTGCTTGGATGCTATCCCTGAGCAGTTCCGGATCGCTTTTCTGCTACCACTGCTCCACCACTCTCTCCAGTTGCAGAAAGTGCAGTTGGGACTCGCCAGGGCTTTTGTGGTTCCTCCAAAGCACTCACCTGCTCCAGACCTGCCACTGTTGGTAGTATTGCATCACTGCCAGACCCACCCAGGGAAGAGCGATGCTGGCAAGCCCTCAGGTGAGATGAGAGTAACGCTTCACAGCAGCAGCAGCAAAAAAGAGCTGGAGATCCCTGCCAGTCACATACCTGTTGTGCTCACATTCCATCTGCTACAGCTAACCAAGGACAGCAAATAACCCAGTCTTGTTCTCCTCACCTGCTAACTCTGGGAGCAGGCTGCAGCTGTGAAGTTCACAGTCAGCCCAGCACAGACCTTCTTCAAAGCCCAAGGACTTTTGTCAGCGAAGCTGCCCCATAGGGTATAAAGTAGCTGTGGCGTTCCCTGGGTCTGGGAAGCACCCTGCCACCTCCATGCCCCCTGCCTTGTCAAGCAAGGCTTCCGTTTAATCCTCAGATCAGGCTCACTAAGCAGAACATAAACATGACTGGTAAAAGAAGAGTTCCCACAGATGTTCATCTCTCACATTACGTTTCACTCCCAACGGCTTTTCCGTCATCTAAAGCTGCTCCTGAAATTACTCAAAACCTCTGAACACGTCACTGGGTTCTACCCATGGTCTATTTTAATTTCAGAGCGGACCGGAGACATGTAAAGACCTCGCTGGCCTAAGAAGGCACAGTGCCCGCCAGCAGATCATGCCCTTGACGATTTTCTTATTTTTAGTCATTAAGAGTCCCACGGTACAAATAAAGTGTAAGAAATCTCCCGGAGGGAACGATACGCTCTCCCTCCCCCTCTCCTTACTCGGTTATTTCCTTTCCACGTACACTGCCTGCAACGAGACAGCACGGAAAGCGAACCGCACGCATCCTGCCTCCGAGTCTCAAACGATAAACCCCGGGGACAGAAATCTCCTCCGCTAAGCACATCAGAGCGTTAGAAATAACGCGCACAAAGCAGCAAAACACCGCTTCCTTTGTTCGCCGAGGAAAGTCCCTCCGCCACTCCGCATCTCCCGGAGGATGGGCGAAAGCGGTCCCCGCTTACCTTCATTGTGCCGCCCAACGGCGATACGAGCTCCGCTCCGCCCGATCCCCACGCGAGCTCCGCCAGGGCCGGGACCGCTACTGCCGCTGCCGGAGCCGCCGCCGCTCGCGGGCTCCGATTGCATCAGCGGGCGGAGGGAGGGAGGCGCGCACGGCGGCGGGCGCTGGAGCGCGGCGAGGGACCTCGGCCGCCCCGCCTCGCTGCGCTGCCTGCGCCCCAGGCGCGCACACCTCCCGGCCGCCGCGCCCGGCCCGGCTCTGAGGCGTTCACCGAGAGCCGGCAGCCCAGCGCTTGGATGGACGCGCGCGCTAAGGGCAGAGCCGTCGTTGTGTCTCGTCTCCCTTAGCAAGCATTGAGAAACTCGCGCTCTGAGTCATTTCCTCCCGCTCGCGCTAACACCGAGCACCTCGCAGCCGGCACCGCGCGGCTGCTCCACCGGCCTTCCGCTTCCCACCCCGCCGTGCTTGCAGCCACGCGGCCTCCTCCTGCTGCCCTGTGCCTGCCTACAGCTGCCCATCTTACAGCTGGACCACCGGCGCTGCCCTTTCTGCTCGGGCACCCGCCTGCAGCAGCGGGCAGGGCAACGAATGGCAGAGGCCAGCTGGGGCACCTGTACTACGGGGAGGTTTAGAGAGAAAACCCCAGAATAACGTTCACAGTGTGTTTCCTTTCATCTCTACTGATCTTGCAGTTATGTCTTTTCATCCCTTACTGTTTTTGTAAACGTTTTCTCCCTCTGATCTGCGTGAGAGTAGTTGCAGAATGCTGTTCCATTGCAGCTCTGCTGTCAGCAGTGTCAGGTTCCTCCTGGCATGATGTATGGGAATTCTCTCTTGTGTGACGCTGGAGACTGGTTATAGAAACAGCAGTAGATCTCATATCTGCCACTTTTCACCCAAGTAAGAAAGCGCCATTCAACAGAATTGCAAACATTTGCATCCCAAAGAAACACAGGTAAATGATGCCACCTGAAATAAAAACTCATGGGAACAGTGATGGCTGTTCAGGAGAGAAAAATGGAGTAAAAGAGGTGAGGCAGGAAGGTGAAGCAGTAAGGAGACATCAAACAGATACCTATCATCCAGAGGAGGGCCACAAAATGACCCAAGGGATGGCACACGTCCTCCACGAGGACAGGCTGAAAGAGCTGGGGCTGTTCAGGCTGGAGAACAGAAGGCTCTGGGGAGACCATTCAGTATCTCAGGGAAGGCTGTAAGAGTAGAAGGGAACAGACTTTGCAGCAAGGTGTGTTGGAAGAGGACAAGGGAAATGATTTCAAGCTAAAAGAGGGGAGATTTGGATTGGTATAACAAAAAAGCTTTATACATTAAGGACAGTGAAGCACTGGCATAAGTTGCCCAGAGAAGTGGTGGATCTCCCATCCATGGAGTCACCCAAAGTCAGACTGGAGGAGGCTCTGAGCAACCTGATTTTGCTGTGGGTGCCCCTGTTCTATGCAGGGGAGTTGGTCTGGATGGCCTTTGAAGATCCCCTCCAACTCAAACAGTTCTATGATTCTGTGATAACCGCAGTTCAGCGCTCACCAGGCAATTCAATCCATTCACCATCAGTTATCTTCAGATTCTGAACACAGTGTAGAAACAGCAATTCTGTGACAGGCCAAAGGTGCATGTAATCCAGTATGCTGCTTCTGGTGATGCACAGGATCAAGGCCTACAGAAGCTACACTAACAGAATGGGTATCTAGGGGTATTTCCTGATATGCTCCTAGCCTCAAGCTGTTTGTGCCACAGCAGTATCCTGAAAGATGTGTTCATGCTTAGTGGTTGCACATGGGTTTTCCTTCTGTTAATTTATCCATTTTTCTTTGAACATGTGTAAATTTTGGTATCTACAAAGTTAATAAGCTTCACAGCTTAGCAGTGTTCTGTGGAAAAATACCTCATATTGCTTAGTTTTCAGCTACCCCCTGGAAAATTTCACATGATGGTCCCTTCTGATATTGTCAGAATTACTTCAACAGAAAATAAGCTGGAAATATTCATTTCCTTTTTGTCATTTGTGATTTTGTAGACTGCTCTCGAATCCACTGTCAGTCATCTCTTTTTCCAGAAAGAGTGTTCCAATCTTCTTAGCCTTAAGATAAGAATAATTACATGCCTTTGCTCGTTCTTTAGCTTGGGCACATGAACTACACACAAACTGAAATTGCAGGTCATCAGGTTTCATCTTCATGTTTTCCTGTTTCTTTTCCTAATAATGCCTGATGTTCCATTTCCTAATTTCCTGTTCCTGAGCACTGAGCTGAACTGACATTTTTACAAAATAATTCTAAGGTCATTTATAACCCATATGTCTTTAAAGTTGCCTAGAGATGTGGTCGATGCCCTGTCCCTGGAGACTTTCAGGGCGAGGCTGGATGAGGCCCTGGGTAACTGGATCTAGCTGTGGTGTCCCTGTTCATTGTAGGGGAGTGGGACTACGTGACCTTTAAAGGTCCCTTCCAACTCTAAGGATTCTATGATTCTGTGATATTTACAGACATAGTTACTTGCTATTTTGACATACCTATACTCAGTTCCAGAAAGTCCTTCTGTATCTTGAAAATACATTTAGTTTTGCCGAACTCTTTAAGACTATTATCCTGAAGGATTTATCTCATCAGCAAACTTTGTCTCTTCTCTATTTGCCTCCATTTCCCTTTTTGTAAATTCAACCACGGATACCTCTACTGTCTGCACAATCATGGAATCCTTTAAATTCCTGGGCTAGCAGGACAGGACTTCCTTTTACACAAGTCACACTGAGTTTGCCTTTCAGTATGTATTTACACAAGTCATTCTGAGTTTGCCCTTCAATGTGTATTTACCCAAACGTCTTTTTCCATCCCTTATTACAATTTCTACAGTGCCTCCAGAAAATAAAGGGAAAGAAGAAATGTTATCTGAGCTGGAGACAATGTTTGCTACTGCAAAGTCAAAACATCAAATTCCTAAGCCTGTCTGCTAAAAAAGTGTTATTTTTATTTATAGTTGAGATGGCCCTGAACTGAACTGAAATAAAAATCAGAAAAATGAGACAAAAACACTGAGAAGCTACACAGCTTCCCTCAAACACTAACTGAGGGCATTGTTCATTTCTATGCTAGATGTTCCATTAATGCAAAGCATTGTGTGAATGCTTGACAGCGTTGTTAAACTTTAGAAGTTTCAATGAGTAAGTTGTTCATAGCTATGAGAGAATTCAGTAATTTAAATGCTTTCATTCCAAAGAGTTTTCACAAGTTCTAGACATGCACAAGGTGAACATGAGCTATGACACCTGGGTCCCTAGGGACAGATGATGTTTGTAGAACAGCTACAAAACCCTGCAATTAGTACATCCCGTTCATTTTGCTGTTGGGCAGATGAGCACAGCATTCCTTCTGTTTGCCTTGGGCTCACGAGTAGATTTTTTTTTTGCAGATGACGAAGGGGGTTTCACTCATGAGCATTATTTAAATGAGAACCAAATAAACTCACATTTTAGATGCAGAAATATGAGGAACTACTGTCTGGAAAATGCAAAAGCTTTATAAAAATCAAATGAGCAAATTTAAAAGAGGCTGCTTGTGTAATTGCATAGCTCTATAAGGAATGAAGGGCAAAAACCCATAGATTAATATATTAATGAAGATTTCCTTTTATAACCCTGGTCTGCCTGAAGAAGGTAAGGTGAAGATGGGTAGAAATGGTGTTTTCCATTCAACAAAAATATGGGATTCTGTGGTGTTTGTTTTTCCTTTTGAAATGGAACAAGAAGAAAATATTTCAACATTTTCTTTGGTAAAGTGTGGTCAAATTCTTATCCAATTAAAATTTTGACAAACTCGGTGTTTCAATTTGATGTTCAACTTGTAATGTTTATTTATTTAATTATTTATTTTTGTTAATATAAACCCTTTTGGAATGTGTTTCAAAGTTGTTTGGATACCAAAATGCATCACCTTCAAAAATACCAGAATGATATGTTTCAATCTTTCTAAATACTTTTCTTCTGCTTAGCTTTTCTAATAAAGCTCAGCCTTCCTTAGTTTCTGTAGTTTCAGGAAAGTCCCTCCGCTACTCCTCACTCCTCCCCCAGAAATAATCTTCCATATGTGTCAGGGGAAAATGTATGGCTAATTTCGGTCATACAATTTAAGCCATTAAGAAGTAAGCAAGTAACTGCAGGACACAATTTCAGTATAGCTGCCTCACAGGACTGGAAGTATGGTTCTGGAAAGCTTTTAAAATTCTGAAGTAACTGAGAGGACAAACCTCTCAATGTGAATAAGGATGGTGTTGCAGAAGTTTCCTAGCAGACAACAATCATTTATTACACAAACTGTTTGTGTGCACATGTGAGTGTTTTTATATATACAAGACAGAGTAAAAATTTTTGTTGGTTGAATTATGTAGGTTGTGCCAGAAGTAATGCCTCCTATTTATTTCTATGGATACTACACTAGATACAAAGAGCACAATAAAACTGTTTGATAGAGTAAATCCTCAACTACAAGGTGCTATTTTTCAACATAGCCACCACCATTAGATATGCATTTTTGACAGTGATGAACAAGAGTTCTTCATTTTGTGATATGAAAGTTGTGCATGGCCATCCAGAAAGTGTCTTCTCTTTTACTTTCCTGTCACTGCTGAACTGCACCACCGACTTTCTCACTGTGTTCACAGCTGCTGTTTGGCCTCCCTAAGTGTTCAGTGTCAGTGAATGTCAGTGGGTGCTGTTTTTGGCACATGGAAGAATTCGGTGCCACGCCTTTGCTTCACACACGCTTCCATGTCAGATGCCTTTCTCTCAGATTGCCCCTCTGCTGCCATTTGTCACCTGGCAACAAAATGTACTGGGATATTGGCGGGAAGGTTCAACTTCCATTGCCCTACCACCAACATCTGCCTCTGATATCATGGGCCAACGTAATAAAATAGGAGGCATTACTTTCAGAGCAGCCCTTGTATTTTAGAAGACAGGTTGTTTCGTACCTTGGATGTACAATTCAGTGTAATCTGCAGAGATCTGTTTGTGGTAGCACCTTTCCCCAGTGCTTGCTTCCTCGCGCCTGTCCTCATGCCATTCTGCCACCTCCTCGGATGCACCAACTTGACTGTGTGTGGGCTGTGATGTAAAATGGATTACTAGGGTGATCTGGGTTTAAAAAGTCCCTGATAAAAAGTGGAGGAGGAGGAAGTAATTGCTGCAGATGCTGAAAGGTGGGCAGCGCTTAAGATGGCATCGCAGTAAAGGACTACAGATTGCACAATCACATTCAGAGAAAGAAACATTTAAAAACATCATGAAAGAAGATGAAGGGGAACATGGGAATGGAGCACCTGACAACCAGGAGAGCGCCAAGAAAAAGGCTGAAGGGGAAAGGTTTTTATGTGCAAGGGTAATAGAAGTTGGGAATAAACACGCTGCTTCCCGCTGCTTCGTTCCCACCCACTGGGGAACAGCATTTTTACACAATAAGCACTTTGTGAGCTTGTCAGTTATTTCTGCCCTGAGAGGCAAGAAAAACAACCCAAGAGTTAATCAGGAACAGAGTTTGCTTCCCTTCCTGCCCCTCCTCACAGCCTCCTCCATGGCCGTGGTGACAGTGCGGGTCCCTCCTGCCTCTTCTGGAAGGTTCCGAGCATCTGCTGCCTGCCGCCTGGCTCTGCTGGCTGAGGCCAGCGTCCTCTGCATCTCAGAAGAGAAAATGTCCGTAGTGCTGATGGACTGAAGGCTTCACAGAATTTTTGGTGAAGGTTAGGTGGCAGAAAGCATGCTGCAGGAGCAGCTGCAGTCCATGCAGCAGGGAGGAGCTCAGCCAGCTCCACTGAGTGCTTCCTTACCAGGTGATTCCAGGCCATTTGTCAAAACTGATCCGTTCTTCCACCTTTTCAGGGAAGGGAGATGATTCCTTGTCAGCCCATGTTCCCCTGTCTGAGGTAATTCTGAAGGTGCTGTAACTGCTGGGTTGCTTCTTCCCCTGCCACAGCTGCTGGGAGAGATGGAAGAGGGGAAACAGAGCTATTGTCTTTTCATTTTGGGAAGTTAGGAAAGAAAGGAGGCAGCAATTAATAATCATTCACATACACCTTGGTAGTTCACCATAAATACCAGCGAGCCAGGCCACTTGGAAGACTCAGCAGTTCCTGCATTTTCTGATTCTAGAGGGACAGGGTTAAGGAATATTACAAAGCTGCTGCCTTTGATAAACTGCAGAACCCGGGCATTCAATTCTTGCTGCTTGTATGCTGAAACTCGGCTTGGTTTCCCCCAAGAGACCCGGATGCATCTGTCCCACACATATGGGTGCAACTGCAGCTCTCCTGTTTCCAGGTTCAGCTGGTAGTGAGACATGCCACATGTCCCACGGAGACACACATGTGCATCTCCACATGCATGCACACAACAGTGATATACTCGTGTGGCCAAGAATGCTAATGGTATCTTGGGGTGCATTGAAAATATCGTGACCAGAAGGTGAAGGAGGCAATCCTCCCACTCTACGATACTGCTAAGGCCACATCTGGAGCACTGCAAACAGTTTTGGGCTCCCCACTTCAAGAATGACAGGGGACTACTGGGGAGAATCCAGTGGAGAGCCACAAAGACAATGAGGGGCCTGGAGCATCTCCTTATGCGGAAAGGCTGAGAGACCTGTACTTTTAAAGACACACCTAATGAGATGGGGGAAGGCAAACATAATTGTTTTTGACCAAAACTGCCTTCTACATTAAAGCAATATAAACAGTAAATCTCACTTTCTCTGATTTTAGAGGAAGAGCTATAGAATGACTGGAGAAAAGAAGATGGTGAGGTATTGTCCCAAGTTGAAAGCTGAAACTCCTCATCCTCAAATTTCAGCGTGACTGCTTCGAATGCTGCCAGCTGAGACACAGGCCGACTCCACACGTTTCGCAGCGAGTGGCACTCCGTAAAAAGTTCAGCACTCATTTGGTGGTTTAAAACTACAAGGCAGTTCACCAGCCTAAATGACAATTGGCAGAGATCCCACAGGAGGACACCGCAAACCGGCCAAACACATCCAACGCTGCAGTGCTGCTGAGGAGCGCTGCCCGGCGTTTCTCTTCCTCGCAGCTCCCCCTGGCGGCAGCCGCTCACACTGCTTTCAGCAAACAGACTTCCAGGCGAGTAGGTAAACTGGGTGCTAATGACAGTTGGCATTAATTAAGCAAACCAGAAAGGTGGCAGCTAGAATCGCACGTACATTGAAGTTAGCTTGAAACGTGAGAAGGAATTCGTTTTAAAGTAATCGAATAAAGTCTCCCCTTGTGACGTCTACTGCAGAGATGTCTTTTTTATAACCTTGCTGACAGTCTCTTAAGATAGTGGTACCATATTGTGAGCAATAACAATGTCAAAGTATTCTTGGTTAATAAATGGCTACTGTTCTCTGAAAGTAACTGGCCATCAACTACACACAGTTTAGATTATATCTCTCATAGTTAGATACAACTAGGTGTACCTTGAATATATATTTCTTTTCCTTTAAAACCAGGAAGCATTATCTCTTAGGATTTCTTACGATACAACTAATGTTACCAAAGTTAGTAGAAATGCTACAACTTCAGTCAAATTAAGTTTTTAGGGCATTACCTTGTACTTAGAATAAAAACACCTCAGAACAAATTTAAATTTCCGCTTTGGCATTCTTCTACTCTACGAAATGCATCAGTACAAAATAACAAGTCTGCATACAGGGCACCCTGTGATATTGAGAAGTCACGCTCACATCCTTGAATTAAACTGAAAGTAGAGGGAGCAGAACCTGCTCTAAGTTCCAGATGTGCTTTTTTTCCTCCTAAACTTTCACTTGCTTCCTGTCCTCTGGTATGAAGAGGACGTGGTAGTTTAACTAAGAAACAGTTTCCCACCTAATTGTGATTTCTATGTTGTGATGTTTGAAGCTAGAACATGAATAACAAGCTGAGACCGTGACTCCAGCTGTAGCTCTTGCCTTCAGAAACAGATTTTTACCAAAGTACTAACGTTCAGGTGCTCGGGATTATATAGTAGCGAGGCACAAAGCAAAGGAAAGCATCATTCACTGCAATTGAGAAGGTCCCATTCACCTGGCAGTTTCGCATGGCAAGCAGATTGCTCCTGGGATCCAGCAGCACTCTATTATGTACAGGAAGATGCCTGTAAGGGCAAGAGGCAGATGCTTACATTAAAAAAATAAAAATAAAAACGCTTATTGTCAGAGGCAACTTTTTAATTTAAGGTTAATTGAAGACTATGCAAGTAACATCACCATAAGACAGCAAAGCATGTAGTCCTTAACCTTTGGAAAAGAAAACCTGTCAAAACATTTTCTCAGAATTCAAGTGTAAAGAGACACAAAGACAAATTATAGAAAAAGGTACCCATTTATTCAAGATATGACAAGTGTATTTACAGTATCCATTTGCTCAGAATGAAACCCATCCTTACAATTTTTTTTTTTAAGCAGCAATTATAAATTACATTTAAAAGGGGAAATGTTCCAAACGTGTTTCTGTTAAGAGATTTTTTTTTACAACAGAAACAGTTAAGGCTAAGTAGTTTAGACCATTGCTGCCACCCACAAGTATGTTGGCAAAACCATCTAAAAGACAACATTATCTTGAGGGATTAAGACTGTGAAACTCAGCATACCCTTTTGTTCCCTCACATACATTTCACAACAGTTTATATCTGACAACAATTGACTTTTGATTTAAAACAGAATTAAACAGAAGCAAGATGAACTGCCTACATCTCAGTTTCAGAGGGCTAAAAGATAATATACAGTAATGCATTCTCTGAAAGATGCCGGATTTCTTGTCAATGAAAATACTTCAGCTTACCAAGCTATATGCTTTCAGTTAGAGCTCCAGTCACATGGTGTAACCCACCCGTCCCATCAGATAGCTTTTCAAAAGACAAGAAAAATCTTCACGTAGCTGACTTGTAATGTAAATGATGAACATTGCTTTAAACAGCACTTTATTCCCACAGTACAGACTACTGCTCTACCAAAGCAAATACGATGAGTTTGCTGAACAGCTGTAGTGTTATTTCTAGTCATTTAACACACAACAGTTCTGCAGGAACAGTTAAAAACTGGTTCATCTGTTGAGGTAGGAGCCACAAGTCACATTTTAGTCCATATGTAACACATGCTATCAGGCAAATATAGTCAACTTTTTCATATAAACATTTAAGAAAACTCTGATGTGTTTTCTCAGATACTGTTCGCTCTTAACTGCCACAGAATTTTTTTTCCACTGAATCATTTTGTGCCTGTTTGACAAGGAAGCTAATTAAATATGGGAGTTAGAAAGACTATGTTGCAGCCATTAATGCAGTTACAGTGAAAAAACACTCATACCTTATACAAATAGCTTTGTAGCAACTTCCAAAACAGTACCCAAGAATTCTTCTTAGAAGATGTTTTCTTCTTAGAAGATGTTTTGAAAAAATACCAATTTTAACTGCATAATAATAACATCAGTCATTAGACCTTTAAGACTACACAGCTACTTGAAATACTATCACTGCATTTCAGTAAGTTTTTAGGATTGCATTTGAAGGGAAAAAGAACATCAAAAAAATCCCCAAGACCTTCACAAATACAATTTTCTTGATCACTTTTGTTAGGTATCTATAGTTGTATCTATTGAAAGTACACAACGCTTAACATTCCAAGAGCAGCAGAAATGTGACCTTTACATTAGTAGGGGACATATATTCCAGGCAACAGCTAAGTTGTTGTTATGATTGATACAAGTTTTGAGTTATCTGAAGATAATCCAAGGATCAAGTTATGTAACACTGAGATTGGCACTTGACCGTTAATTAGCCCATTTACTAAATTTGCTCCCCACACTCACATACACAGGGTTTCACTTTTCATTTTATTATTGTAAAAAATAAACGTCAACTCGTAGTTCCAGAATAAACAAAAACCTTAGCTTCAAACCATTTAAAAACAAAAGGTTCATATTTTCATAAGATGCATTTCACAAGATCCATGTCAGCACCGTAACCAAGTGCTTTTTCCTTTTTTTAACCAGATATATTTCAAGGTTTTCATGTTAGTGAGAAGGGGTTACATTCTCACCTGGATGCCGACATAACACGACTCAAGAAGAACAAACTGGAAGGAGTGTAAGTCAGTTTCTAGAGTCCCCTGTTGAACTCTACATGTTTGGAGCCAACATTTAAGACTGAAGTTATTGAAGATTGACCTTCTGCTTATTCCAAAGTGGAAGGCAAATACAATCAACTTACATTTGGCTTTGAAACATTATCTTAATGTTTTATTTCAACCATGTATTTACAAAAAAGGTATACAACAGAAGTGTAGGGCTTCCTTTTTAGTCATAATATACTTTAAGATGAATAGTCATCTCAACTTTCATGCAAAGGTGTATCTCTTGTTACACAAGAAGCTTTCTGTATTTTGTTTGTTTCGGTTTGTTTGTTTTGCACTCTGAGGATAACAAGAAGAAGGCTGAGTAAGTTGGAGTGACCTTAAAAATGGAGGCCTGTCTGCTCTACTGCACCTTCACAATAAGGAGGTAAAGCACAGGCACCTTTAAATCCAGAAGGGTTCGTTGCCTTTTCCAAACCCAACAAATACAGTCTTGAGCAGCTGTAATGTGAATTGTTCCGTGACTTTCACCTCTTCAGTTTACTTCCTGAACTCTGGAGTTACTTTTCCTAGAAGCATACTTGCTGAGCTTCTAACATATATTGTCGACTATACATTTTAATTTAAACTGTTATGTAAAGAATGTTACAAGCCTTTCCTTTGTACACAACTTAATCTTTGTGCTGAGTATTCTTCAAAAGGATTTTATAAATAATACAGTAAGTTTAGAATCAGTCTTCTGCCCTCTTGTCATTATACCATGTTGTTGCTTTCTCCAACTTTATCTACAAGCTGTAAAAAAAAAAAGAAAAAGTTTTAAGCTACATTACATTTACGTAAAATGCAACTTGCTGTTTGCACAGTTCGTATGTGACTGAAAATGAGAGTAGTACTCACCAAGGTTTCATGATTTAAGTTTGTGAAATTAAAAATCTTACATTGCAACTGTGTTTCTACATGACATGTTTTCTTATATAAGACGTTAACAGTGCAACATGAAGATGCAAGAGAATGAAAAAGGAAATAGAAGAATACACTGCTAGCTTAATGATTAAAACAAAACAATGCGGTATCAGCCACACATGCATTAGTAGACCAAGTAAGATATTTCAACTGACCATTACTGTGGATTCTCTTCTGAGCCTACGTAGGCTTTGAATAAAACATTAACAATTATCTTTTTAAAACAAGATTTAACCCCATTGAGATCAAATTAAATGCGAGAAGATAAGATCAATTGACAAATAAAACATTCAATTGATCATGAATTATGAGCCAGAACTTGGTCTAAGCTGTAAGATTGGAACAGATGATCTTAAAAACTGATTTTTAAAAAACAGACTGTATAAATATCTTAGTTACGTCCCCTGTTAATTTTTAAGCAGTAGCTATTAAAACAATAGTTTGCAAAACTAGGATTAAAAACATTTGTGTTAAAATACATACAGAAATTATCACAGTAAAAGCAGTTGACCAAAATACCCTACCTAGATTACCATCTTTCTGGCACCCATTTACTGTCTTCAAATCCCTGGCTATTTAGTTAAGAAAATGGAAAACTGCATTTGAAGAAGTACAAAGCTCAGTAAATAGCAAGAATCAATCTGTTACAGCAGGCCTGACTAAATACTGTACTTGATGAATGATTATGCATGATGAGAGTTTCTGGATTCACCATGCAAGCTGCAAATTAACACTGAGCAAACCTCTTTGTTTCTACAGGTCACTTTTCTTAGATATATCCAGATACTGTACAAAGAAGAAAAATGCCCTTCTCATCTGACCAACAGGCCAAGAGGCACAGAACAGTGGCATGATATTCTGCCTGTGGTCACCTAGAGCCAGCAGTGAGTCAGGAACCAGAACCCTGGTATTCTTAGTCACAATCCTGAGTCACAATCCAGGGCTCTTTCCCCTTTACAAAGCTTAAGGACAGGCAGCTTCTGCAAAGGTGTTTTTTGTTTCTTTTACATTTAAAAGCCTCTCACTGGGAATGAGGGTTATTTGTATGGTACAAAAACTATTCAGTAATACACTCAAATCCATTGTTCTAAAAAGTTGCATCTGATTTACTTTCAATGCATTTCTATTATTGCAAAAGTAATGGAATAGGAAAAACAGCAAAAGACTTAGATTTTATATTAAGTACCAAACACTTACCGAGCTTATACCAGGTAAATTCAAGAGAGAACCAAGGACTGGAACTCTTCTAATAAAGCCAATCACCACAGGAAAGAACCCCCTTTAGGTGAGATAAAAATAGTGCATTAGTTTTTATAAACAAACTATTCTAATGTTGCTCTGAAATGGAGAAACATACAGGAAAGAAATATTTTAAATTGATGTAAACATTTTCTTCATAGTTGGCAACACTCACAATCAGTTGTTCAGACAATTAACTAAGGGTTGAATATCCAACTTAGTCAACAGAACTGATGTTCCCATCTACTTTCTCAAAATTACCATAAACACTGAGATAAAGACTTTTTTTTAACCTTACAGTAAATACATTCTTTCAATATCACTCGTCTTCCTATATCCAATGTAAAAACACTTGAAAGGCAATTCTAGGTAATCCCCTTTGAAACCAGATATGGCAACGTTTAATTGTCTGAAGAAAATTAAGCACAACATGTTTGTGCACTCACTTAATGGAGAAATACCTGTAAAGTTAGGAATTTGAATAACGAGCCAGGATATGTAGCATTTTGTAGCTGGTATGGTCTAGCCCCTGCACTGCCAGTTTGTCTCCACAGCAGGAAAAAGGATTTTCTGTGGTAGTATCTCAGCTGTCTGAAGTCAACGGCAGCAACTCAGCTGGTGCTGGCATTCTAAGTTCTCTTGCTGAGCTACACATTTCCCAGCACAGAATAAGGATTAGCATGTAAATCATCCTCTGTCACATTTGACCAGAGGAATTTCACTATTCACCATCCTCTCACTGGAAAAACAGCCTGTTGGATAATATCAATAACAACATGCTCCACCCCCTCCCCCCACCCTGGATTACCTATTTATTTATTTTTTTTTAAAGACCAGATCCAGATCATTACACTGAACGTATACATTGTGATACAGGGCACGCAAACCACTTAAAACAGAATGAAATAACTGGTGTAGCCAAGAAAGCAAAATAGTCATTAAAGTTAGGATAGCATCTTCAGCAAGAACTTCAGATATCTTTGATATGAACAAGGCTCTGAGAGCAGTTCAGACTATGAGAGACCATACTGCAATAGCCATCTCCAGGGAATGCAGTTTGAATGTGTAAAGGCAAAGAACTGAACCTCTTATGGGAAACTTCTGAACGTTAAATAAAGAACATTAAATAAAGAGGGGAAAGATATTCAAGATATAATCCGGAGCAAAATTATAGCTGTATTTCTCTCACTACAGTAAAATGTAAATCAAATAAAAATCTTTGTTATCCTGTTAGCTCTTTAAGCGTTCTTGGTCACCGGTATCTAAAATCTTCGTTTTGTGGATAACAGGATCTCTGCAATTTCCTCTACAGTGTGAAAGATGACTTTGTACAAGAAGTCCAACAGTACAAGACAACATTCTACACATAAAAATTCTGGTAGAACTGTTTTAGTGGTCTAAAAATCAAGAGACTGAATAAAGCATAATGCAGTGCAACTGACACACAAGAAGCCGCCAGAAACATTATGGTTCAAATTAACAAATCTGAAGCAAAACAAAGAGCTTCACTTCAAACAGTAACTAGATAGCACTGTAGCAAGATCTTAACAGGTATTAAGAACTAGGAAAAGTTGTCTAGAGACAATTATGTTAAAAAGATTCATTTGGAATTATTTGTCCTAGCGATTTTAGGATAATGACTGCCCTTCTACAATCCTCTCAACATTATTTTACCATGCTCACCAGGACAGACAATAGATAATCCATGAATAACCATACCTGTACTCAGGCATATTTGCTTATAATTCTGGTTGGAAAGATATGCTACACTACTTTGTACTGGCTGATTAAACCTGTGTCACATATCCAAGAAGCGTGAGTGAAAGGATTCAGTGAAATACTATGATATTCAAATCACTTGCAGTGATGTTGAATTGAGCAACACACTGCAAAACAGTAGGAAGCATACACTAGAACTGCAAGACGAATTCTCAGAAATCTGTGTGTTAGGCAAGGTAAATGCTTTCAGAAAAGTCTTAACAAGTATTTAAATGTAAGATTAACATACCAAGTGGGAAAAAAGAGTAGCAACGTTTTTAATTTCAGTTAAACTATTATTCATCCAGTAACTGAACACTTGGAAAAAAAAATCAGTGGGCCTTGTCCTAAATAAATAAGCATTAGATGGAATTTTGTCTTCTACATAAAAGTCTTGAAGCCAACAAAAGCCTCCCTTCTTGCTTATTAAAACACTTTCAACTTGTTTTCTGAAGTATGAAACTTCAACCATGGAAATAAGCAGTATGTTGCAACATCCCACGTTCTTTCACCTTCACACATAATCATAATTTAAATGACATGTTGTAACAGATGCAAAATATCTGTTGTAACATATGAAGTATGTAACATCTATGGAAGAAAAATGTTTAAGTCATCTCAGACATCAGTAACCAAAACCAGCATCTCTTAGATTCCAACCATGGCACAAGTATAACAAAACACCACAGAAGCCACACCTCACTGGGGCTGCCATAAGAATGAAATATTAAGATTGAGAAGCTAGGATGTTTGTAAGCACATATTTTGCTTCATTTATTAATTAAAAGAGAACACTCTTCACCAAAGAAGTCAAACAATCAACAGTTCAACCAACAAAAACAAGAAAATCTAGGTATTCAAGTTTTCTTTTATAAGGAAATACTTGAAACTTGGAACAATTTGATTTCCCAAATATTCTGAAGCTGTACAGTTATTTGATTAGATATAATCTACATTACCAAAAGTCAGTTTGGTATCTCCCTCACAAACATTAGCAAATTTGAGTCCTGGAATAATACAATCCTTTCAACTCTCGCAAATGTGACCCAACAACTTTAAACAAAATGGATCAAAAGTGAATATTCAGAGAACGTTGTCTGCCCAGTTTGTAATACAGTACACTAAATAAGTACATGTATTCCTTGATACATCAATACAGAAAGCAATTTTGAAACAAGTCTTACCTGAATAATAGGAAGAACCCATAAATTTCTAGAATCATTCCTATTAAAGGCCAACCAATCAGAACTATGAGCACACCACCCAGGAAAAAGCCCGTTGCTTTCATTTTGTGCTTTTGGAAGAAGAACCTAAATGTTCTTTCTAAACCAATAACAAAAGCCAAGCCAGCCACAAATAATACCTAGAAGAGACAAAAACCAAATAAAGAAAACAGCTAAATACATTCCTAAGTTTAGAATGCAAGCACATATTAGTATACAAAATTAGACTGCATTTTTGCACAACTTATTTTAATATCAAGATTAATAATGAGGGAACTTATTAGTTATTCTAAGAGTCTACCTTTGTGGCCTCTGACAAGCAGAATCATGTCAGAAGACCTGGTGACAACAGCTGTCGTTCCTGTAACATAAATACAACCATTATCTGCAGTCAGTACTGAAACTTAGTACCACCAGCAGATAAGATTCCTAAAACTAGGAGCAGACACGCTGCAGAAGCATCCCATAATGGCCATCACCAACAGCTTGTGCTGATCATTGCAAGAAAAAAGCTGAAGAGCATTATCAGTTACCTTCCCTGGTTTTGCCTGTGTGACAGACTACTATTCACTAGTTCCAGTACAGGCTGAACATCATCACAGTGTCCCAGACTAATTAACACTGCTTTGAGTATTCTTTGCAACAGTGTATTACTTCATTCTGTAGGCATACATCTGGGCAACATTTATCGCTGGAAAGAGATTATCTCTGAGATTTTACTCTTAATTAACAGATGAAATTCAAGTTCATGTTATTTAAAACAAAAATACAACAAACCACAAAACTACTTCCTTATCACCTTTTCCCCCTTCTCTGTCATAATTAAGCTTTCCTCTAACGATACAGTAATTTCTCTTGCACTGTCTTTGGTTATCACATAGACTTTCATCATCTCTTCCTACCTACAATCTCATCATTTTCCCTAAACTGGATCTTGCATTTCCACCTTATCTTAAAAAGAAGACAATATAAGCATTGTTTTATTTTTTACACTTTCAGAGTGTGTTCACATTCAAAGAGTTATAGAATTTCCCTCCAGCAAACCTCAGTATTTGATGCTGCTGCCACAGACCGAAACTGGTCAATTTGGACCACAGACTTTTGGTCATCAAAGGGGATTAAGTCTCTATCAAGCTGTGCTCTCTGGCTGCTGGCAAAGCTGAGAACAGCTGAGGCTCAGCAATATCAGATTAAGAAAACACAATGTTATTTTACTTTCCCCTGGGAATTTTATGTACCAGCCCTATGATTTATTTGCTATCCTGCTTTACCTCAATTAGGTAAAAACTGATTCTCTACTGTGGTCATCTGCTCTTCTAAGCCCAGATCATCAGCAAATCATGCTTCTCTCCATCCTGATAAAGCACAGCAAAACTGTATTTAACAGAATGCACAGAACCCATTGGTATCCAAACAGATCCCCAGCTTTCAGAGACACCTTACAAGATCATGAAAAGAAAGCGTTCATAATAATAGCTAGACTAGAGATCCTATTTGCATCAGCACAACTGTAGGACAAGCTGCTGCCTGTCTGACTAAAATACCACAGGCCTAACCTGGAGGTACAATGTTAAGATTGATGCGAGCTGCTCCATTGTTAATCAGGGAAAATGATTCACTCAGATCATTGAGCAGAACTCCTTCTTTACACTAAGTTACAACAGTACCTTTCATGACCCAGTTTCTATTAAAAAAAAAATAAATATATATTTATTTAAGTTTATTCATATACTTAATTTTAAGCAGAGCAGAATTTAAGATCAAAAAGTACACACTTACATTTCCAATAGCAAGAAGAGCTTTGTCAAAGAAGAGTATCATTCCAAAGAAAAGGAAAAACACTCCAAAGCCTGTTAAACCCATTCCAATCTCTGCAAAAAGAAATAAAATTAAATATACTACATAACACGATAACAAAAAAACTCATGCATAGAAACTGATAGAAACTTGAAACATGCAACACACAAAATTCAAATTCATTGTTGAGCTCACAGACTATTTCATGACTACTTAAACATTTCACTGAATGTACAAATAAAGCTTGTCCTGTATAAACCAGTTGTTTCAATAGCAGAAAGAGAGAGATTTGGAAGCTGCTTATCATAAAAAAAATCAGTTTAACAATATGCTGAAATTGAATGCAAGAAAAGTATGTATGTGTATACATATAGCAAACCTCCCTTTGATTTACTGCTAGCAAGGATGATTTTGGGAACAGGCAATGAATCCTTGTTTTCCATTTGCAACTCTTGTCCCATAATGCTTATTGCAAACACTCAAGTACCTCATCCTCCTGAGACCTCACGTTCCACATTACATGCACGGCAATCCCATTTTCCCAACTTCCGGATTAAATACAACACAGATTAACGCTGTAGGTTCCTGCCATACAACACATGCTGATTGCTGTTAAACATTAGCTTGGATCTCC
>VXAB01006126.1:1828600-1841205 GCA_013399175.1 Odontophorus gujanensis | reverse complement strand
GTTACCATCTAACCACACACTGTGGGCCCCACAGTCCCAGCAGTGTAGTAACCAGGTGATAATAGGTTGATTTGCGTGGTGTGTAAAGTCTTTTCTCAAACTTCGAATTTCATTCATTTTCAGAGATCGAGTAACATCGGTAAACAATCTCTCTTTCATCTTCTACTCTGTCAGGACTCATTGCCCTCCTAGGCGTTGGTGACCATGATCTTGCTGGGGATCTCAGCCCTCCTACTGGAAACTCCAGATTGAACCACTCCTCTGGACCTCTTCTCTCTTCTTCTCTTACAGTGTCTGATTCTTCTACTTTCTCCTCTTTCAGAGTCTGCTTCTTCCACTTCCAGCTTCTCCTCTTTCTTCGCTTCTAAGGGAGTGGAGACTCTTCATTTTCCATCCTCTTACAGGGGCAACTGACATCGATTCTGGTGTCACCTGTGGTTGATCATATTGGTTAGTATTAATGATCATTCTCTCTAGCTCAGCTCGAAGTTCATCTCGCTGAGCTATGAGGGAATTTAGTTCACCTTGGAACCTGACTTGTTGAGCCCGAACATGGATTAGTTCATTTTGGAAACGGAGTAATGTAAATTTATAGGCATCTTGCTCAGTTTTTAGAGAGTCTTGCTCAGATTGGAGGGCGTTTTGTTGAGACTGAGGGCTATTGAGTTTGGATTGGAGGGCATCTCGCTCGGACTGGAAAGCGTCCATGTTGGAATGGAAGGCATCATGTTGAGACTGGAGGGTGTCTCTCTCGGTCTGGAGGGTGTCTGTCTGAGATTGGAGGGTGTCCATGCTGGACTGGAGAGCATTTTGTTGAGACCGGAGGGCATCTCTCTCGGTCTGGAGGGCATCTCTCTCGAACCTGAAGTTGTCTCGCTTGGTCTGGAGGGCATCATGTTGAGACTGGAGGGCGTCTCGCTCAGACTGGAGGGCGTCCATGTTGGATTGGAGAGCTTCTAGATTGGACCAGAGAGTCTGATTGTCAGCTAAAAGACTCTCTGGATCTGGAGACTGCCCCTTTCGGCTCGGAGACACTCTCACTCTATTTCAAAAACTCTATGCCTCTCTGGAGTGGTATTGAATAAGGCCTTGTGAGCATAAGCCAGACCCCAAATAATTTGGGCCTCCTCAGATCTGTCTGAACCACAACATCCCTGTCTCAAATGCCTACTTAAGTTCTCAGGATCTTGCAGGTGTTCAGGAGAAAAGTTCCATGACACCGGTGACGCCCATTTCTCTAAAGTCTCTCGTAAGTCTCTCCAAACTCCCTGCCACTCAGTATTTTCTGTCTCTGGGGAAGGCTTTCTCAACATATTATAAATACAGATACTGAGTAAAATGATAAAGAGTACATTCAGGGAGACTGACACCACAATCATTACGAGCATTGGATGAGCATTCAGAAAATGCATAATGAATTCAAAGGAGATTTAAAAATCCCAAGTTCCGTAGAATTAATAACTCCATCTGGAGTTGCTCCCTCTGGAACTGAATGCCACATCGTATACAAAAGCCAGGTAGGTATTTCCATCAGTGTTTTTAGTTTATCATATAGAGACCAAGCTCCATGGATCAGACTGGCAAACTTAATTAAGTCCTAGTACGTTCTGAACATTACAAGGGAAAAAACGATGGAATGCAGTCCCTTTAAGAGCAGTTTAAAAAGAGAAAGCATTTTTTTCTTTTTTTTCTCTTCTTTATTAAAATAAGCTGGCAGCACCCAAAAAGGTTTACAAATATCCCAGAACAACTAGCAGTACACCCAGACTTCAAGGTTGTGTTTTGCTGTACAGCATCTGCAGTACAGATAAGCTTGCTAACAAGCGACAGAGATTCATTCTAAAAGTATGTCTATGCCCGGCTAAGGCAGCTGGCCGTGCCTCACGTTGGATGCCAAAAATGTCAACGGTTTGCCAGGCTGGTTCGGCCCGGTTCCGTGACAGTTGGTGCGGGGGACCCACGGACCCACGCCCCAGGAAAGGGGAAGGGGGAAAGGGAAAAGGGAGGTGGGCATAGAAACAAAACAGCGGCAGTGATCTGAGGAGGAAAGTTAATTTACTAAGTAAGATATCAGAAAGCAAAATAACACAATATAATACAATATAATTGGAATTGAAGCTAATAAATCAAATAAAATGAGCAAGAGAGAGTGTCTGATAAACTGAAGGCCTTACGCTAACGCTGAAGGCGGATGGCAGCGAGCACCCACTGCTGAGTCGATCCCAAAGGAAAGAGCTCCAGTCCCATGACCGCAGACAGCTTTTATCTTTACCTCTGAGTGGAAACACGTAAAAATATGAAGCATCACACAGTCCTGTGGGGAATGTAGTTCCTCTTCTCTTCTGAGACAGGTATACCCAGAACTATTGATCATCCATGCAGCTAGAGCATTAACTCTTTAACTCCCAATACACTACATGATGTTATGATGTTGAATATCAATAATATAATAAAAATCATAAAACCATAACACTTCTTCAGAATCTGAAACTTGATGAAGGCCTTTCAAAATGTGTAGCCCTAGGAAAGCCTAAGAAAAAATGTTTTAAGTATTCCTTCTGTTTCAATTTTTGTTTTAAGGAAGACGAGGTCTAAAACTTTGTTAGTTGAAGAAATTATGCATTACTGTAATCTAATTTGCAGTCTGTTCTCTGATGTGGATTCCGTAGTTGACAAAAACACATCCTTCTAGTACAGTGGGCACCTTCTAATGCACAGTACTTGTAGAGAAGCGAGCTCAATAAATAAGTTCTTGACTGTGAGAGCAAGATTTGCACTCAGTTTACCATTAAATTATCCTCTCAAGAACTTGTTTTGGATTATCTTCAAGGTCAACTGTTCAGCAGTATGCTTTTACATTTTTATAAATGTTGAGATTACTTGGCTAGACAATGAAAATTACATGTACAGTTTAATATACTGTTTGTTTTACAGACTAAATCTGTGTTTGAGATTGGACTTTGCAGTAACAAAATGTTCTGCTATGCTGTCCTCGGATCTATAATGGGGCAGTTATTGGTCATTTACTTTCCTCCACTTCAGAAAGTTTTCCAAACAGAAAGCCTGAGCATCTTGGGTAAGAAATGCTCCCTTTTAAAAAAAACCTGTACATGAAGGATTAATTTGTAAAAGCGCTGTGTTATGGTTGTGGGCATGATACTTAGGGACATAGTTTAGTGGTGGACTTGGTCGTGTTAGGTTGACGGTTGCACTTTTCTCTAAACAAATACCTAATTTAGAAATCTTAATTAACAAGTATAAATTAGCTAGCTGCCTTTTCACAGGATAAAATGGCATGAGGATTTTAAGAAACCATTTATACATTCTTGGTCACATCATGACTTACATTTATTGCTGCTGTGTTTTTCTGGACCTGAAGATAAGTGATGGCCAGGTTGAAGCTAGGTGATCTTAAAGGTCCCTTCCAAACCAAACCATTCTGTGATTGCTTTTAGGTAATTCTTTGTCTTTTTATAGTAGTGTCATTTCTGAGGATATCGTTTCAGTATAAAGCTAATTATGTTGCTTAGTGTTCTTTGCTTTTCTAGGTATTAATAAAAGCAGAGTTAGGAAATGCTTTAAGAGTTTGAAATAGTGTGCATGTCCTTGTGATTTATGCATGAGCTGTGCACACTAATTGGTTCTGCAAAATGGTTCTTACTTCTTTTCTGCTCTAATTACCCAGAAATAGGGAGGCAATTTGGAGGCCCTGTAAGTCATATTCCTTTGTCAGTCTGCCCTCAACCTTAGATAGCAAGTTTTAAAAAGGCTAATTGTCTCTTCCAGATTTACTGTTTCTTCTGGGACTCACTTCCTCCGTGTGCATAGTGACTGAGATCATAAAGAAGTTTGAAAGAAGCAAGGAAAAGATCCAGAAACATGGAAGTTCTTCTTCGTCAACTTCGTCTTTTCTTGATGTATGATGCATATTGCATTCTTTTGTTTGCAAACTTAGGGATTGCTGTCTGAAGATGTAGAAGAAAGCAAAACAATACTTGGAGGATTAAGAAGTCCTGAGGGCTTTTGACAAGTCCTTTGTTTCACTGGCTAATGATGAACATTGATGTTTCAAGACTGTTTAGAATTTAACTTCCAGCTGTGGGAGTAACAAATGAAATTATGCAACTTTGGTAACATTTTTCCTCAAACCAATTTACTTTCAAGATTGAATGGGATTTTGTGTGTGGGGGGGGTTAATTTAAAGAAAGATCTAAGCCCAAGTCCCATTTTCTGCACTTAGAGATATAATTGTATAAAATTCTTCTCTTAGATATAAATATTTTAGTTTGTTTTTATTTAAAACATCGTACTATTTTACTTTTACGGTGGTGGGACTTTGCTACTAATACAAGGATTAAAAAAGTATTTCAGAGGCATTCCACTGGGTTTAGTCTGTCACAAGAGTGCCATATTCTAGCTACTGTATTTATTTACTTTATCCTGCAATGTGTAAGCGGCTCAAGTACCTTGTGCTACAGTTTTTTTGTATCCAGAGTTTGTTTTGTTTGGTTGGTTTTTTTTTTTGCACAGGATGTGACCGCTGTCGGATCACTGTTTTTCTTTTCTCTCTCTGTGATTGAAAAGCCTATACTGCAATTTGAAGTAAATGTTTGCTTTTCTTATAAGTGCGGTGTCTCTGCTTCAAAAGGAGCTGGTGTTTACACCAGATTGTCAGGCTTATGATCATTTTGGGTATCTGCTTTGTTCCACATTTACCTTACCTTGCAAATGCTACGTTACTTGAGTAGTAAGACAATACAGGTATTGAAATAGAATCTGACTACAGTTATGTAGTATACCAAATCAGAAAGTGAACGTGCCAGTTCTTGCTCTAATGGCAAAAAATCCCAGCCTTCTTTCAGATAAGTTTATTTTTCACTCTGTACCCGTCCCCCCTGTTCTTTTTTTTTTCCTACCCCATTGTTGAAACAAATAGCTTACTTTTAGAGTAACTTAATATTTTAATCTTCAGAATTACTTCTTGTGGATCAAAACATGTTATGGTCGATTGGTGTCTCGATATGTTAAAAGTAGTATTTAACACATGGTAATGTCTGGATATTCAGTGATTTAGGAAACAAACAGTTGTCCTCCTCAGAGCAGTCTTGCAGCTGTTGTCATCTTTTTGTTGTTAAAGTTGGACTGGTTATGCCCTGAGGAAATTCAAGGAACGGTCACCCAGTGAATCTTGAAAAGAGGATGTGCAAGAACTCAAGAGGGAGTTGAAGACAGAATGCTGTGTCTTTCGATTGAAAGGCTGTGGATGATGTACATCTTTTGCACTGCAGCCTGAAAATTGTGTTTTGTGTTGGTATTGGCTCAGAGGTGTGCTGTCACACGATGGTCATCCTGTCAGTAAGGTTAATGAGAAATTCTAAGTGAGCAGTGGGACATATCGTGCACGTTTCTTTGTGGCTTGCCCCAAGTGCCATCTTCCAAATCTGGAAAGATCATGGAAAATAAGGCAGATTGCAAGGCGGTGTATGAATTTCTCTGCTGACTGATTGGTTATTTTACTTATTCTCTTCCACCACACACACCCTCTCAGAGATTCCCAGACTTTGTCAGGAAGTGGAGTGTGGTAGACGGGAACTGAGTTCACATGCTATGCAGGAACTGTATATAGCACTGTCTGCTGTGCACACAGAGTTCATCTAGTACTCTATCTGACCATGGGCCTGCTGAATGTGCACGAGGTTTAATAGCGTAAGGAGAAAGACTTTAGTATATGGCACTCACCTTTTCTACAGGATGTTAGGTGAACCACTTTGCTGATAAGGGCTCAAACAAGGGGACCTCTTAGAAATGATCTCTTTAAGCACAAATTTCTCATTTCCAGCAGTTCTGCTTTTCAGAAGTCTAAAAGATTTATCAGTGTTCCTCCCGTTGGACTACTGCTGTCTTGGACAAGTGGGTCTGTATTACCAGAATGTTCACTGTTTCAGTGCAATTCCAGAACACTTTAAAGTTTCATTACTGAAGTATGTAGACTTCTTGAAATTTCAGTAAAAATGTAGTAAAAACTGTGATGATGAGTGCTGATGTAGTATCACTTGCACCAGCCTGGGTTCTGAGAAAGTGCAGCAACTATGTCCGTCATCTAATAAGACTTCTTGTTGATATTCTCCATGGGATTTGACTACTTTGTTCTCTGCGTTTTTTTTTCTCGGAGTCCTAGAAGTACAAGTGGATAGAGAAGTGCAGATAAGTGTAAATGTATTGACTTAGAGAGGAATTATTATTTGCCAGCCTTAAAACAAATTTTACAAAGTACTCATTTCCCAGCTTAATTCTCACGTTCTGAATTACCTGTCAGTCTAGACAAGAAACAAAATTGTAGTCCCTGAAGGAACTATTAAATCTACCTTCTTTAAAAAGTGAATTTACTTTAAGTGAATTATACTAAATTATACCTGAGGCAGTTCTGCTGTATTCCGGTGGAAGGTGGAACAGAAACAAGTGATTTATCTAGTAGTTCAGACTCATTATTTGTGAGAAACTTGCATTGACTGTCTGAATTCCATCACTGATTTTTAGCTCCATTCTTGGTCAATATTGCATAGCAGCATGTTTGAGGTTTTCTTCATAGCAAGCCAATCAACAGCAAGATCAAAAAAGATATCAAAAATTGAGAGGCATTTCATGTAGTGTGAAAATAGGCAGCAACAAAGTAGTTCAGTTGCTTCTTATTAAAGCACTGAATTAAGAATTTTCAATTTTAGCAAGAGCCTTTCATTGTTTCTGGTTGTTTTTCTCCCAAAAGAAGACCACAAACCTATAATGACCCAAAGAAAACTGAAACAATTAAACTCTGAATAGTGATCCTAGAATCTTCAGTGTGCAGGATTGGTATTTCCAGCGAGATACATTTCATCTTGTCATGAAGGAAGAGCAGCTGAATCTGGCATTGAACATGCATTTCCAGCCGAGTAGTCCTTGGTCACCAAGTCAGCACTCCCAAAGCTAATCTCGGAATGCCCTGTGATCATAGCAGGTTTTTTATCCAAAGAATAGGATGCTTGAGTTTATCCTGGTCTTTGGAACTAACTAATTCAAAGTTGTGCTTCTCAACACGGCTCAAGAATTTGATCTCTGCTGTATTCCCAACGTGGAATGTAGAGTGGTTAAGATCTCTCTTCTTACAGCAACAGCAAAGTGAAATCAAGCTTGCCTGTATTTTTTTTTTTTTTTTAAGACTTAAGATGGGACCATGATTATAAAAACCATGATGAAGGATAAGCCTGGGAATGTGAAACACGTGAGATGACAATGATTCAAGGGATGATTTGCATGAATAAGAATTTAGTTAAGTCTCATTTTCTAAAATCAAGAATTTAAATGTATCACCTTCCAACCATTAAAGTCATCTGGTGGAGATTCCTCTATAGATGGCCGTGAATAGTCAGAAAGATGCTGAGCAGTTCTAACTCGCGGTATGGTTGAGTGTGAGTGCCATCTGCTGCTCATTGAGAAAGTAGCAGTTCTGTACTGACATCTTGATTACTACCTCAGTTACCTGCTATTTTGGACTGTCTCTCAAAAATACTTTTCCCCTGAGTTTGATGTAAATGTATCAGTATCTCATTGAACGTATTGTGAAAGTATCAAGACTCAGCTGTATGGTATCAGAAACTATTCCTGTAGTTCTTGAGGTCTAGTGAGTTAATTGCATGCATAAAACATTAAGATGGCGCATGGTGATGAGCCTGAAGACAGTGAAGCTTCATTTTCCAGGTGTATTCCTAGGTCTTTGTACTGCATGCTTTAATACTCTACTGTTGGAGGTTGTCTGGTTGTGGGATTTTCCCCAGGTTTAGGATTTCTGAATTTCAGCAAGGGTCAGCTTGTTAGTTTTTCTTCCTTAGCTATGACTCCCTTGCTGCAGTTACACTTTGACTGGATGACAAACCAACTATCATGTTTCTTCCATTTCAGTATGTCAGTTATGTATAGTATTAAAAATCCCGACACTTAAACAGTAGTGTTGCAGTGTGGAACATGATGGCTACTGACTAGAGCTCTGTAAAACACTTTTTGCTTGATTGGGTTACTTAAAAATGGATGTGAAATAGCTCACTTGCCTTGTTGGATTATTTTCAGTAGTTTATTTACCTGTAGAGTTACATAGGACTTCAGTAAAGCCACTGAGGTAGCAGTATCTGCTAATCTGTGTCACTGAGGTGGACAAGGACTTGATTATTACTGGCTTCTACATCCATTAACAGACAGTGTAACTACAGTGTCATCCTTTGTCACTTAATTCTGTTGCTAGCACAAGACCTTCACAGAAATTTTGTACTCAGTTCTTGGAGCTTAATGATTTTCAGTGGATTCCTCATGCTTGAAATACCTCTCATCACCAATTTGTTGCTGGTACAAGCACTCCTGATCCCGGCAAATGCATATACTTTCTTGGTTATTCTAAGCAGCTTGTTTCACTTTGTAATCTGTCGATGTGAGGTCATGTTGCTTAAGTAATACTGGTTGTCAGTTGCAAGAAGGTTAGCCAGGAGGGCAGATCATCTGTGACTTAATTCTCTTCTTCCTTCTCTAGAAGCAAAGTAAGTGCTGTTTTTCCAATAACAGAACCAGTGCTGTTCTGATATACTATTTAAATGGGCAGATGCAAGCTCCTCGGGTATAGATGACCTTCTAAGTAAAAACAGATTTCTTAAAACGTGTGATGACGGAAAGACTTCTAAGAAAACTCTGACATAAGCTGTGGAAAAAGCGTTGTTTCAGTGCAGTGTCCTGCCTTTACGAGGAGAAATGCTTTTGTTTGAAGGCATCTTTATTACTGTTGTCAGCAGTTTACGGGCTGGTTCAGCCTGGTTCCATGACTAAAAGGGCAGGGAGACCCATGGACTCACGCCCTGGGGAAGGGGAAAGGGTAGTGAGATGGGCATAGAAACAAACCAGCAGCAAGGATCTGAGGAGGAAAGTGGTAAATATGGTACTGGAATGCAAGATAACATGATACAATACAACATAATTAGAATTGAGGCTAATAAATAAGTTCATTGCTTCCCTTGCAGATTAGTCTCTCTCTTGGTTTAAGTGTGACAGCTGACATAAGCAGAAGTCAAGCTGAATTCTGGTAAACAACGATTAAATCATGATTTTCCTGAGTTTACGTAGAGTACTTGAGTTCTGAACCAACAGAAATGCAGGTTTTGTGCAGGAGGTTTTGTACACAGCTACGCTGAACTAGCAGACCTGCTGTGATTTGCCCCCGTGATAGATTTGTGTGTGTAAGGAGATAGGCATTTAATTATTTAAACATACTGGAAAGGGGAAAAAACAGTTGCTTCTGCTGAAGCTTTTGAGCACTTCAGTACCTGTAATGCTGCAAGCACTTTGTTTTCACTGATGACAGCTACCTCTCCATTAAGCTACAAACATTCTGTCAGCTGTGAAGGCAGTATTTTTTAAATTGTCAGTTTCAACTTTAATTTGATTTGCGAGACTGTAATCACGTAGCAGCAGAGATTACCACTTCTCAGACATAAGCTTGAAAAAGGGATGTTACCAAAGTAGAAGCATTTGGGGAAAAGGAAGGATAGTAAGCCTTAAGTGCTCAGAAACTCTAAAATGCTGAAGTTCTTGACTTGTGTTTTCCATTAGATGGACACATTTTAATCATCCACCCAGCCAACCCCCACTCTCCCCACGCACAAAACCCAGACACCAGAACAAGTTGTATGTGGCACCTCTTTTATAGGAGCTTTTGTTATAAAAATACTAAATCCTGGAGTGAGACATGTTGTTAAAAAAGTAAAAAATAATATATAAAAATATCAGGAACTTGTACGAAAACAGCCAAGCAAATTCCAATACAGTCTCATTTTAAATATCATTTCTTCTATCTCCATGGCATTAGAAATGATTTTAGGAATAATGCTTTCAGTTATCCACGCTAAGTGATGCAAACCTATTAACATCACAGAAATGCTGAGTTTGAGATACAGCACACCTGACGGCCTTTGCTTTCTTCTTTTTGCAGGACTCAGATTTGGCCTTTATTTTCTTCTGAAGGAAGTCTGGTGATACAGTTGATGTGACTGTATTGAATAGAACTTGATAAAGCTCAGTCATTTCTGGAGAGGAACTGAACAGATTTTCCACTGAAGGTGTAGACTTTAGCTCTTGATACAGTCTGTGCACACGGGTCCCACAGTAAAGCCTGCTCAAAAGGAGAGACTTCTCATTCACTATTATTCCTCAGTAGAAGTACAGAAACATGCAGCTTAGTGGGGAAAATAAATAAACCAAACACCCCAAGCCACATCTTACATACAGTATTCAACAATGGACCCCTAAGAAATACTTTATTAGATATTTTTCCATATTCCCACCTTTAAAGAAAGGAGTCCAAAGCGTAGCAAAACTGGCCAAAGGAATTTATGGCCCAGACAATAAAACAACATGTGAAATCACTCCCGCGGGAGCTTATGTGGAAAGCAGATCTCCTTACCTAGCTAAGTCTGGCTCAGGGAGAGGACTGCAGAGTAGCTGGTTGAGATACAATCCCATCTCAAGGCAGCATTGCCACTGGCAAAAGCCATGTGCAGCATCTAAATCAAAGTCTTTACTTTGTAGTTTCTCTCCCTTCCATTTTAGAAATTCATTATAAGCAATACCGTTGTCTTCAGGGTGGAGAACTGTGAGATCTAGGTTATGAATAGAAAATGATGGACAAATAAATGTTCTGTGGACAAAAAATATCTGCACTGTATAGTAATCACAGAAACCTTTTCACTGTAGCTGTGCATCCAAAATTGTATTCTCTGGAGACATACCTGGATCATTTGTTATCCTGTGCAGTTCTCCAGATACAATCATTAGTAGTAAAGCCTTTAAGTGATGCAAGCTCACTTTTGGTTCCGAACAACGCGTCCAACAACACGTTACAGCAACAGGGAGCTGTAAGTGGGCGGGGACAGATTCTAGCAAACTCATTTTCACTCCTAAAGTCTCCAGCAGGAGCAGCTGACGGCATGACACGGGCACCTGAACGTAAGCAAAAGATTTTGAGGGAAAAAAATAGACTTCATTTGCTGTGAGCCATTCCCAAAAAACAAATAGGATTGTTTAAACCAGCTAATACTTCCTGGTTTTAATTACAACAAAAAAATGTCACAGGAACTCTGAAGTATTTTTAAAATACTACCTAATCTTTAAAAACTGCAAGCTAAATGGTAGGGAGAAGGATAACAGTCCGTTTTCACAATTGCCTGGGGTCAGTTGGATTTTAATAGGTTTCAGAGTCTCCTACAAATCAGGCGACTTAAGTTACATTCCTGTGCAAAAGTTGACTTTAAAATTTAGTAGACATTAAAGTTACCTTGGTATGGCACGTATGTCTGTGTAACTTCATGTCTTTTAAAAGTGGCCCTTTTCTGTAAGCTGTAATAGCAATGCTTGTTCTTGGTATAGAACACACTTACCTGTAATCATAGTGAAAACTTCAGTGTACAGTTTTTCTTTCTCATTTGCAACATGTGAACTCATAGCCCATTCCTTCTTTGCTATTTCACTTTTAAAACACTGTGCTACAAATTGTCTACACGCAGAGCTCACAGCACAACTGGAGCAAGCTGCTCCTCTGCAACATGAGTGCTTTGTCAATCTGGATTGGGATGGTTTTGCTTATCACTAGGCAGCAATCCCACAAGTAGAAGGTAAACTGAAGCCAGTTTTGGCAAAAGTGGTCTGAATACAGAGGAACGTGTCTTCTTGAAACTTGGTGAATTGCTAATTCATATATATATATACGAAGATATATATGAGTTGTTATGATAACCAAAGCTCAAATTCAGTAGAGTATGCATTGCAAGACCCCACTGAGGTGTCATTAATGCTTCTGACAATCCAAAACCATGACTTCACAGATGTTTGCAAGCTACTCATTCCAAATAACAAAGAAACCTGTACCACAGAAGGGACAGACAAGGTTCTTGGAACAGCTACCAGCTGGGGATGACTGCACACAGATGTGCTGCTGTGGGTCTGATGCCAGTGAGGACAGAGCACATGACTTAAACATGCTGTATGGATAGGCACTGATTGTATTTCCAAAAGTTGCGTAAACGTTTGAACCCTGGGTGTTCCCATTCCAAGGGAGAGCCTCAACTATTAGGTGTCTTAACCATGAAAATTTAAATACACCACATTGCTAATGCTGACTAGAACTAACCTAGTACAAACTTCCTTCAATTACAAGTTGTGTTTTTCAGGTGCTGTTTCTGCTTGGCAAGGAGCAGGGAAGCATGTTTAGCAGGATGCGTACTCGTGGCAGAAGGAGTTGCTGGAAAGCTGCAAGGTTTAGAGATGAAATAATAATGGCAATTTTTAGTAAAGAAGCATTTGCCTTCACTCTGAAATATCCATAACTTGATCAAATGGAAGTTATATTTCGTAGCGTTGAATTGCACCTTTCTAAATGTCACAGAACTGTGAGTCCTTTCCTAAAACGACAAAAGCAAATATTGGTTTAACAGAACAGAAAGGATGGAAGAAGGGCTTAGGTGGGATGATTTAGGCAATGTTATATATACATGCTGCCAGCTTTTAGTGTAATTTGGCTTGGTGCACTTGGTCGGGGG
>VXAB01006126.1:1732139-1828488 GCA_013399175.1 Odontophorus gujanensis | reverse complement strand
TGAAATGCGCATAGTTTCTCAGCCATCAGAAGTGGAAACGTGTGTAGCTCTGTACTGAGGATTCACTCACTGAAGTTGCTGGGTTCAGGCCTCACCTTTAGCGCCCTGCTGGCAAACACAGCGCCTCCTACACATGCCACACCACTACCCACCACCTGCTACGGCAAGCACTCACCTCCACTAACTTGTCCAAAGCAAAACCATCACTGCAAAACGGCGCGGGGAGGCTCGCTGCTTGAACAAATGTTTTTTTAATTGACTTTTGGACTCGGTTGAACTCGCACACGGCCGAGTCAGCACCAGGAGGCGTGAGCAGCAGCAGGGCATAGAGAACACGTCGGATGGGCAGCGCAGCACCGTGCGCACTGGGCCGCCGCATGTCCTCCACCTGGACGTGGAGGAAGGTGCTCCTCAGCGTCAGGACGTTTCTGATGAGCGGGGCCAGCTCGCCTTTGGCAAAGGCTCCCAGCAGCCATGGCGGCAGCCCTGAGGCCTCGGCCTCCTGGCAGTGGTAGCAGCCCTCCTGGAAGAACTCCTCGAGGTTGACGTCAGACGGTGCGTAGTCCTGTAGGGCGCGGAGCAGCAGCTCCCTCACCTCGTCCCTCCGCCGCCTCCCCACGTGCTTCAGCACGGCGTCCACCGCCTCCTCGGGCGCGGTGAATCCCGCCAGCCAGCCGAGCAGCCCCCGCACGCGGCCATGCTTCCCAGGCAGCCGCACCTTGCCTAAGAGCTCCTCAAACACCGCCACGTCCACGTAGTCGTTGCCGCTCACGACAGCGAAGAGCGGCAGCAAGCTCCTCCTCAGGCACCCGAAGTGCCTGCAGAAGCTGTCGGCCTCGAAGCGCCGTGCGGGGATGTAGCGGCCCAGCCTCCCGCCTCGGGCATCCCGCCAGCCAAAGGTGCTCAGCGGGCAGTAGCCGCCCACCAGCTCAAAGATGAAGAAGTCGCTGTCGAGGGACAGCACGGGGCAGCCCCAGCGGTTGGCCAACGCCGCGACCTCGCGATCCGCCTCGGCCCAGCACTGCACGAAGGGCACGGCCGCCTTGCGCAGCGCCTGCACGAAGACGTGCCGGGCCAGCAGCGGCAGCACGCAGCCGCCGTCCCCGCGGGACAGCCCTTGGGCCCTGCGCAGGCGCTCCGCGGCGCGCTCCCGCAGCGTGCCCAGCTTTCTGTCGGCCGCCTCGCGCCCGCCGTCCAGCACCACGAAGGCGGCCACGCCGCAGGCCCGCAGGACGGCGAAGAAGTCGCCCGCGGCGTCCGCGAAAGGGCCGTAATCGCCGCCGCGGCGGAAATCGGCGGCGGAGGAGAAGAAGAGGTGGTAGCAGAGGCTGCTGCCGTCGATCACCAGCTTGGTGTCCCGCACCCGCAGCTCCGAGAAGAACGCCCCGCGCTCCCCAACGAAGCCCGTCAGCCCCGGGACGCCCATAGCGGCGGAAGCGGAAGCGTTCCTCCGGCCCGGCTCGGCGCGCATGCGCCGCGTCGCCTTGACAACGGCGCCGCGCGCTGTTAGGACGGGGAGGAGCGGCTTTAAAAGGAAAGAGGGGACGGGGTTGGTGTCGTAGTTAAGGTGGCTGGTGGGGAACGCGGCTTGGCTGTGTTTGGGGATGTGGTGACGCTACAGAGTCGCGCTCCGTGTTGCGGTGTGCCAGCAGCTCTGCAGGTGGGTGTTGAAGTAGGCTGGTGCACGCGTGGTTGCTGTTAGAAGAAAATGATTACAGCCTCATAATCTTCAGTTAGGCTCTGCATCGGTAGGAAGGCAATCCCTTGGCCCCAGAAGTTATGCAGTTTTTAAAATTAAGCATGTTTTCTTTTCACAGTGCAGTGACGGAGCACGGGCACAGCTGCACAGAGAGGTGGTGGAGTCTCCTTCTCTGGAGACGTTCAAGACCCACCTGGACGCCTACCTGTGCAACCTGGGCTAGGGAGCTGCTCTGGCAGGGGGTTGGACTCCATGATCTCAAGAGGTCCCTTCCAACCCCTACAGTTCTGTGATTCTTTTCCAAAACAAACAGCATTTCCACACGTAATAGCTGCGCTGATGAAAGGATGTTAGGACATCTTTCTCTCTTGCACTTGAGGGTTCTTTGAAGAAGTAATGAAATCAAAAGGCAAGGTAACAGTATCAACACTGTTCTGTCATGTACAGAAAAGCACCTGCCCGTTATCATTTGGAATGAGGAAGGAAAAGAAAACAAAGCCATTCCAAAAGCATTTTCAGTCATTGAAAGCTAAAGAGCAGTAGAAGTTTGCTTCTGTACTCTGCACATTTGCAGAGTCAGGACCTTGGTTAGACAAGAACTGTGAATGGAAGCTAAGCTCTTGGAAAAGTGAATCAGGAAATAGTCATTGTAGCAGAAGAGTAAAGAAGAACTTTTGGAAGAAGTGAGCATTATTAAAAATCTTGTAGGTCTGTGGTTAGCCAGGGAGCTCTGTTTTTCAGAAGATGGTTGCAGTCAGTCACTCAGAAGCTGACACGTGAGTACTGACAGATGGGAGGAAGTTGGTGGAAGTTGAAGGACAAATGAAAGAGTGAAGTAAACAGCTTTCTAGTTAAGAATATTACATTAACAAATCCTTTTCTTTCTGTTTCAAGTATTTCCCCTGAACATCTGTAGAAGATTAAAAGGATTTGAAAACTGCGTTCTAGAGAAATTAGGGTAGCTTCTGTTACACAGAGCAATGCTGAAGTTTCAAGAAACCACTAAGCATGTTGGCGTTTCCAAATCTAATTGCGCTCGCTTAGATGCTCCTATTGCAGGAAGATACACTATTCAGAGGAAGCTTGGCAATGGAAGCTTTGGAAGCGTGTATCTGGTTTCTGACAAGAAAGCAAAACAAGGAGATGAATTGTAAGTAAACTCTTCACATACTTCAAATAAAAATGGTTCAGACCATAATTCTTACGTTGTAGATGTTTTACTTGTTGTGATTTGTTTCTCATCTTGAGTTCAATGTTATGTTGCAGCCTTTACTGTTCAGTTTTAGTAAGGACAGAAGATAAGGACAGACTTTATGCTGGCTCAGCATTCCAGCTGAGCCTCTGCTTAAAAAACGTTCATGGGATATGACTGTGTCATTGTTCTTGTATCTAACTCCTCGGCTTTTTATTATGTAACACGGAGTGGAGGTGGGTAGAAAATCTTTGACCCTCCTCTTCACAGTGATGTTAACTTCTAAAGCTGTGCAACAACTAATTTAAACAAGAGAATAACTTACTCCCAATGTCATACTGTGGACAAGTTGCTAATGTGGAATTCACATTGTGAGGGACCCTGGTATTTATCCAGAACTGAGGTAGATTTCTTTATTGTCCTGACAAGAAGCAGTGCAGGGATGTATGCCAGTTTTCACACATTTGCCTTCTTCTTTGTAGCAATTTTTCTCCGTTAAAGGCTTAAAGTGTTGCAATTCATAAGCCATAATTGAGTAATTGTATAAATATGTGTTATATAATTGGTGTATAATGCAGGTATAGGGTTTATCTTTGTAGAACAGGATTTACTTATTAAATGCAAGGCCTCCAAGGTATTTATTCAAAATGCTTACTAAAATACTGGATGTGTGCCTTTCGTTCCCTGCTTACCCCTCTTCATCAATGTGATGCTTTTGTTTCTAAAATTATGGAGAATGAGAGTCCTTATTCTACTAAGTCCACCTACTGCAGTGTCTGGTTCTGTAATGGTTCACTCAGCACTCATTAGAGCACTGACATTTTAAACACGAGCATGAAAATGTCAGAATTTCTGAACGCATTTTAATAGACTTCCCTCTTTGTTTCTGATGATTTCTCATTTGCTTTCGGTAAATAGTTGGTAACACCTAACTGGATGTTTTCAGGAATTATTTTATGTCACTGTAAGGACTGACGTTGTTACTAAGGTGTCAAAAAAGAAGTATTTTTTCTTAATAATTGAGTTGTATAAATGAAATTTCAGAAGGAATTGTTATAGAAATTCCAGTAACAGCATTCCATTTTCTGCATGCCTTACTGATATGAATTTTTGCTGGCAATTAAAAGAAATCTTGATTTTTGCATCTGCCTGAATGTAGGCAGGTCTCATCAGTTTGATCAATAATCCCCTTGGGATTCTGAAGCCATTAAAGACAGGTGAACATTTTCAGGAAGCTGGGTGCCTGGACTTCACTGTATAGTAATGTGTTTGTATATTGGTTTGACACTTACAACAAATGAAATGAGAATGTAATCTCTGGTCTAATCCAGTAAATTCGTGAAGCTTTTTGTTCAAAGTGAGAGCAGTTCACAGCCAGAAATACATTCTTCCTTTAGATCTGGGGGTCTGTAGGGCTTTTCAGATGGACATATCAATGAGCACTTGCATGATCCAAAGAACTTCTTTTAAAATTTATGTTATGTTTCAGTATTGTTGATAATGACAAGACATTCTTGGCAGTACTGCTTAAATAAGTATGTATCAAGGACATGATTCCTTCACTTGTTGTCCTTCAACATCAGTTTACAGATTCTCAACTACTTGGATCAGGGTGGGAAGCCACTAAGCTCTTCAATTTTTCTGGCTGGGTTTTAGATCTCTCTTGGCTCTATCTGTGGTTTGATTAATTTTTTGTTGTTGTTGTTATTTTTAATTTTCTTTTAATGAAAGCTTTGAAAACATTAGTAGAAACTATTTAAGAATGTTATTTTCCTGTTAGCAACATTTACTGTGCAGATAGGATGGCAAGAACTCTCTCAGCTTCTATGACCATTCAGAGTTTAATTCAGCTATGACTGAACTCAGAATATTAACAGGATATTGAGCTTTGAGTCTTCAGTTTCTTTCTTTTTTCTTTCTTTGCTATAGAAAAAAACTACCAAACCTCAAAACCCAAGGAACATGTATTTTGCCTTTAAGTAGTTATTATCTTTTTTTTTTCTTTAGATCTTTGAAAATTTTAATTTTTAATGATGGCATTTTAGACAAACGTTTACTGCCTCAGAATTTCATACCCGTGTTTGAGGCTGCCAGTCCTCAGCCATCCTCAGGACAGGCTCTAATTATCAAAAGACAGTTTTTTTTATTGGTGTTTGTTAGTCTGTTTTTGTGACTACAGCAGTATTTAAGCAGCTGAAGTGCTGATGTTATATTGCAGTTCATCATTTTATCACTAGGGGGTACTTGTGTATCGCAGTTATTCTCTGTTCTTCTGAGCCACAGATGAAAGTTGAAGAGCAGATTCCCCCAACTTTCTGTCATTTCTATGTTAATAGATGACAAAAATAGAGGCCTCGGTGAGTGTGAAAGCTCATGCAGCGTAACAAAATAAAAGGAAAAGTGTATACACTCTAACTTTACTTTCTTTTCATAGATACTCTTCTCATTAACCCTATCCATTTCTTAAGGTGATAAAATATACTGCTTACAGCTTGTTAGATTTTTCCTTTGGGAAATACGTACGTTTTCAAATGAAAAATTGTGTTTTTTTTTTCTATCATGTTTCTTATTCTTTCAGAGTAATACATTTCAGGGTGTGATTCAAATTATGTTTCTTACTTGTAAAGAAAACAATAATCTTAGAGATCTGAAAGCACTTTGGCGGAAAAAGGGGAATTGAGATACTTAAGTCCCAAGTGACCTGAATAGAATTAGGATTCTGTTTTTATTCTTTCAGAGATGGTACAGAATATACTGAGAAGAATGTTTTACATACATTCTGCTGGCTTATTGAGCTCTGGTTTAATACAGCTTGAGTTGTGTACTGTGTAGATAACGTAGATAGGAAATATTACCACTATGGTGGTGTCTGTAGATCTCATACTACACATTGCCCTTAAGTGTTTCCTTGCATGACTCACTCCTTCCCTCTTGCCTTAACTTCCTAATTTGTATTATTTGTGATTTGCAATCTTTTATAGCCTTTCATGTTTATGGTGCAGTGTGCTTTCTTTTTTTATTCAATAATTCTGAGAAGCTTTTTCATTTTAATTTTTCAGTGCCCTGTTTAAACTGGAAAATTATATGTTGCTGTAAACAGCTGTCCGTTACATACATAGCTAAACACCTGAATGTCTAAGCTAGGTAAAATTTCTAGTCATACAACACATTTTTTAGTATTGATGAGCTCCATTTTCCTTTAGACAGTAAATTGTTTCTAATTGTTGTTAATCTTAAATATGCTGTCATAGGATTGATCTTACTTTACTTAGCAATAGCTTCTCTACCTGTACAACTTGTTTTTTCTCCTTTCCCAAGGTATATTATCCAAGTTGAAGGAGGAAACCAAACCAGTGATTAGTGTTCTGGATTGAGCTGGTGGCCCATGGAGTTGTTTCAGACTAGCCATTGGCTTTAAGGATCACATTTAGCTCTTGTCATAACTTCTTTGTGTAGATACGGAGCAAACAACTTACTTGAGTTTTGTAATAATGTCATAGAAAGAAAAGCTTGTGTTCTTGTGTTTAGATATTTGGCTAGTGAATGTGACCTTTGTCCTCTGTGCTTGTGTAGTCAATTAGGTCATCTGCTCTCCATCTCCTACAAGAGCTTTTGATCCTATTGAATGATTGTCACTAGTTATGATAGAGGGTTACACATCTCCAAGACAGAAATTCCTGTGACTTATGAAACTAAAAAGCAGGCAAGAGAATAAAATAATACCTTCATAAAGACAGAGGCTATAATCAGGGGTAGACTTCTTTATGAAAGAGTGTTTCTCCAGTACTAGACAACTTGTACATGAGAGATATCACAGATTTTCTTGTGTTTGGGAAGAAACTATGGTTAGAATTTTTATCATCTTAGACCAGAGAGTCAGGTAAGCACCAGAGATATTTATGGGAAAGAAAGCTTCTTAGTTCCTGTTCAAACTGATTGGCTTGTTTTCTGTATTAATTGATATTTTCACCATTAGATATTTGCAAATCTTTTGATTTTGACCAAGTTTGTATACATTCATTAGAAGCATGATTGAATTGCTTAATGTTTACACTAACTTTCTGTTCTACTGCCTTCTAAAATGAGTTTTGACAAATGTTTATTTCAAATTGCAAACTGATTTAGGTACCATGTAACTGAAGCCCAGACAAGAATTGCATCCTCCTGCAAATATTTGCTTTGTTTTTTAATCTTTTTCCAGGATTTGAACTGAATTTACGCATTGTAGATGGGCATGCAAATCACTGATTACCTATTAGTGGAGTTTTGATTGTTTAGAGGCTCTGGTTTTGACTCTTGTAAGAAGAAAAAATGGTAGTTTTTGGACGGGTAAAAATTACTTCTGTATGTGTTTTTGTTTTCCTCTTTTTCTCTCATAGAAACTGCAGCAGGAATAAAGTTGCATGTACATCTTTTTTTGTTTGTTTGTTTTAAGTAGCAAGGGACAAACAGTGCTACTCAGTTACTTTTCTAGACCCATGTAAACCTGCTGTGGAAAACGGTCTGTTAAGAATGATTCTTGGCATATATTTGGCACTTTTTCCCATTCTGGTACCTCAGAGTACTTTTCAGAGCTGTGAAGTATTTTCACCCAGGTTGCAGATGGGCTGGAAACAGAGAGGTTAAACAGTTTGCCTGTATTTAAGCAGGGAGTTGGTGATAGGCCTGGGCCCTCCTTGCTATGTCATTTATTGATGTTTTAAAGATCCTGCTACTATTTTGGAAGATAGCTGCACTGTAGATGCACAACCCTTGTCTGGAGCTCAATATAATGAAAGTCGGTTGTACAGTTTGGTTGGAAGCTGTCTGCATGGCAAAAAGGAAGCCTGGGTTCCTACCGTCGTGCATCCTCTGTCCCTTTGTCCTACTACAAGAAGCCCTACTCTTTCACCGCATGCATTACAACCACATCAGTTTTCCTGGAACATCCTCCATTTTCTTCCTCTAAACAGATCTCCAACTCTTTCTTCCCTCTAGTATTCCTCTAGTGTTTGTATTTTCCTTATGTATGACCTAATTAGTGGCTAGTTAAGATGTAGTTGTCTCTGAGGACTTGCACAGCCGAGGTGATTGCGTTATGTACAGTGTCATTTGGCAGCTCAAACAATGTGGAACTTCTGGCATCCAAGGGCTGAAGGTTCTTGCACTTCCTACTTAGATAATTATGTAATGCCATCCTTGAAATTGCTGCTTTTCTGATGGGTTTGGTTGAAACTGCACAGAAAGTCTGCGAGTGGAGTAGTGACTGGTAGTTGGACAATTCTTTCCCTTGTATAGGATGTTTAAAAAGTCTGGACAATTGGAAAAAGAACGGAAAAGTGGGTGGAACAAATATACATGAGGGCTGCTCAGAAAGTAATGCCTCCTATGTTATTATGTTGGCCCACAATGTCAAAGGCGGATGTTGGTTATATGGCATTAGGAGTTGAACCTTCCCACCAGTATTCCGTTACAAGTTGTTGCCATGTGACAGATGGCAGCAGAGGGGCAGTCTGACAAAATAGCATCTGACATGGAGGTGCAAATGAAGCAAAGGTGTGGAACTGAATTCCTCCATATGGAAAACAATGTGGACATTCATTGACACTTGCTGAAGATTTGTGGAGACCAACCAGTGAATGTGAGCACACTGAGGTGGTGCATGGGTGTCTTGCCAGTGGCAACAAAGATGTGTTCCTGGATGGCCATGCAGATTTGGCTTTGCATGTCATGTAGGTTCTTGTTCATCACTGTCAAAAATGCATGGTTAATGGTGTTGACTACATTGAAAAATAGTGTTTTGTAACTGAGAATTTGCTCTATCAAATAGTGCCACTGTCTTCCTTGTATCTATTGTCGTTTCCATGGAAATAAATAGGAGGCATTACTTGTGGAGTAAACTATGTACTATGGATTCATCTCCATCTTGCCTGTTTACTTGATCTTTGTTTTCTGTGTTCAGTTATTCATCAGCATATAATATGTAAATGCTTTGAAGCATATTTGATCTTATTTACTAGGAACCTCAAGTCACTTGCATGTGTGAATGCAGCACCAATTTTATTGGCAGTGTTACAAGTGAAGTTTATTTAGCAGCTCAGAAGTTATCAGGATGGAACTGTTGGATAAAATCCTACCATGTTGTTGATTTGCTCAAATACAATCCTTAGTATGAGGGACAAAGAAAGCATTTCAGTGTTGCTTCTAAGAAAGAGTTTACATGAGTTTTTATAAACAGAGTCCGAATTTACTTGAACATTCAGAAAAAAATTGCTTAGTAAAATTTACAAATCAACTTCAAAATGTGGGATATAGAATTTCTTTTTTTCTTTCAGGTTCTTGACTGGCATGTGATTTTTGCTGAATTGTATCTCAGTTTTTTGTGGTGCTTGCTTCTGTTTCTGGCCAACATGGTAATAATACCCTGCAGTTGCTTTTATCCTTGCCACCCCCGAGTAGTTCATCAGTTAATTACAACAGTTAATTGATTAAACACAATCCCTTTTAGTAACAGAGGTTTACAGAGGACAGTGCTGTAAGTACAGATAGCGACTCTCCTGATCAGCTGCGTGAATTAGAGCTGTGGGTTAAGTTTCACTTACTCATAGCCCTGCATTAGGCAAGCAACTGAAGTACGTGGTAGGCGACAGGGACTTCTGACTTATCAATATTCAGCAGGTGCTTACAGGTGCCCTTGGTGGAAAGCACACACTGGGATGTGCCGGGCTCCCCGGGCTGCTCCTGTGGGTGGTAGTTGTGTGGTGTCAGCCGGCTTCTGCGCCTGACTTGCATAATGCCATTAATCCAGGCTCACGCTAGGATTCCTTGGAAACTAAGCACTTAGCTGAATAATTTATCACATGACTTTCAATTATGTATGAATTCTTATTACAAATGAAATAAAATCTAAAGGCGGAAGAGTTTTGCAGCTCATGAATATCCAAGTGACAGCCTGCAGATTGCTTTGTCGCTAAATCCCTGTTTGCTGCCCCTTTGCTTCTCTGAAGGCATTCCAAGGGAACATTCGTTTGAAACCAGATTGATTAAAACAATAACAAATGGCTCCCTTGCAGACACCGTGTGCTTGTTCATCTAACTGTGCTGTTGGCCTTTGCTTGACTCTGTCGTTTAGTAAAAAATGAAAATTAAAATCCTGAAGAGATACTCATGGTCTCCTTGGAACTGAGCAAAGGTGTAGTTGGTAGAGGACCTTCCTGATCGTCACTTACTTTGATGTAAGCTTTTCTCAGTGAGCTTATTTAAGCCAGGTGTGCCTCTCTGCTGGATGTAAGGCTTGGGACACCGTGTATCACTGCTTAGTTGCAAAGCCATTCTCAGCTCTGGATGAGAGGTAACACCACGACATGGACAAGGAGTTCTTGCTGATTTAGCTAGGTAGCTGAAGAAGTTGCTGAGCTTTCTGCTCAAGTGGCTAAGCATGATTTTCATATTCTGTGAGGAATGCTAGGGTAGTCAAGACCTAAATAAACGTCTGAGTCCTCAGAGAAACCTCCTAACATCATCTCCTGCTCTTGAGTTTAAGAGTATACCTACAAATGGATATTAATAATGTTTACAAGCAGTATTTTCAGCACTGAGCAGACAGTTGTGCTTAAGGCATCGTTGGTGAATTATTGGTGCTTTGAGGTGCACAGCAGAGACAGAATGTAATGATTTTGTAATTAAGCAAATGCCTTGAGATCACCACTGTCTGATTCATTTTATTGAAACCTATCTTCAATTTTTATGCTGTTGTAAGCTAATTTTAGTAAAAAAATGTAGGGTTACAGTGTTCTTACTTCAGGCCAAACTGAAGCCACCTGCCTCAAAGATACTGTATGCTTTGCAGTATTTATATATGTCTGCCTATTGCAGCTCATTGTACGTAGGTTGTTCCAAAACTAATGCATTCAATTTATTTCCATGGAAACTACAACAGATAAAAGAGTACTATAACACTGTTTGATAGAGCAAATTCTTAGCTACAAAATGCTATTTTTCAACAGGATCAGCACCATTAGCCATGCAGTTTCACCAGTGATGAACAAGAGAGCCTGTGTGCTGTGCTCATCAAAATCTGCCCCAGCAGAGGTGACCTGCTGGGTCACCACTGCTGAAATGCACCACCCCACTGTGCTCACATCCGCTGGTTGGTCTCCATAAACATTCAGGAAGCATCGATGGCTGTCAATAAGTGCCACTTTTTTCTTCATGAAGGAATTCAGTTTGCACCTTTGCTTCATCTGCACTTCCATACCAGATGGCATTTTGTCAGACTGCCCCTCTGCTCCCATCTATCACACAGCCACAACATGAAACAGGATATTGGTGATAAGGTTCAATCTCTACTGCTGTACCACCACCATCTGCCTCTGATGTTGTAGGCCAAAATGATCAAATGGGAGGCATTACTTTTGGAGCAGCCCTGGAAGTATATCATTGTCAACAAGATATTTTCTCTGAAGGATCCTCCTCAGGGCTACTGTGGTTTCTTCCATGCAGAACTAACCTCTAGCTCTCTGTTGCATTCAGCACATTGTAACGGGACAACGACTGCCATGAGTGATGTGAAATCTGGATTTACTGGACAATTAGTGTATTTTATAAAGCTGTAAGCTGTCCTTTTATCTCTCCCTACTCACTCCCCCCACCCTGCCACCTCTGCCTTTTTTTTTTTTTTTTTTTTGGTACTGTAGATAATTCAATGCATATCAGAAATAAACATTGAAGGAGATGCCTGCTGGAAAGAGACATGTAGGAAGAATGAGTTTCTCATTTAAGTTGAAGCAATTAGTATTCAAATTACTTATGGGAATTAGTTTCACAGAAGAAACAATACTGCTGACACAAATATCCTTGCAGCGCTGAAGGGAACATAATTCTGCTTACAAATATGTTTATGCTTGGTAAAGAACCAATTATGTTTTACACTAGAAAATGTTTTAGTTTGAATTTCTATTGAATAAATTCTTATAGTGATTATCAGTGTATCTGCTTTTCCTTTACGACTTCCCACTCTTCCAAATTGTGTGTTTTCTGTATACTGATGGATATAGATGAGGTGATATGTGGGTGATACATGGTGATATGTGAATTCACACTAATTTCAACACAGTCAAAATTCTTTATGGTGTATGCTATAGATGAAGACTTCAAGTTGAAGAAATGTATGTGTAACATGTTAACTGAGAGATGTTTGATCAAATTATAGTGGTTGAATACACAAAATACTGCATCCAAACTTTATTTTTCTAATAATAGCTTTTTCTGAAGGGGAATGTTAATTAGCAGAGCTCAGTTAATAGTCAAATGTATCAAGTAGGTGTAAGGAAATTGCAATAGAAAAAAATGCCTGGTTTAGATGATTTGGTGTTTGGTGGAATTAAGTCTTCAAAAGATATAGAGGATAACCAAAGTATTTAGTTCCTGTCTTGTTCCTCTCTAAAAATCCAACTAGGTTAGTAGCAGTATGACATTTAACTACGTTCTTAAACACTGGACTGTAGAAAAAAAGAGGAATGAACAGTAGATGGTGCTAATGCAACACATAGAGATATACTTATTAAAAAATAAAGAAACACACATAACTAAGAACAACCCTAGAGGGCGAGGTGTTTAGTCTGTACCCATAATGTCACTAATAATTTCCTTGAGAAGACATAAATCTCTTCCACATAATTGATGTCTGTCAGTATTTGATTCAGAGCTGAAATGTGCCAACTCAGAATATCTCAAAGATTTATTAAAAACAAATAGGTTTAAATGTCTTAGTGATGTTAGTTATACTTTCTGAATAGTATTAATATGCAGATAGCATTATTAGCATTATTAAGTAGTAATATGGCTTGTTCAACTCTGTGGAGAGTAGCACAAGCATTCTGCTTAGCTTTATTGTTACTGATTTTTTTCAACATTGGCACATATGGTTGACCAAGAATAGTTTGAAGCATGCTCCTTTGTATATGTGAGATTGTACTCAGTGCAGAAGAAAAATATATAGGCTTGCAACTGTTTGTTTCAACCTTGTTCTTTTAAATGAGCTTGTTCCAGAAAATATATTCTATGTTTTTGTGGGGTACTAATTAAGAATCTGTTCATTTTCAAATAACCAGAAACTGTTTGCATCATAAGTTGAACTGTTCCGCATTGGTGTGTATGTTAGGGTTTTCAAAAATTAAACATCTTGAAAAATATTTGAAGGTGCTATAAATTGTGATTTGTTGATGGAAAAGGAAGATGAATCATCTATTTCACTTGTGAAATGTCATCACCATAGAATCACAGACCGATTTGGGTTGGAAGGGATCTTAAAGCCCACCCATCCCCAACCCCTGCCGTGACCAGGGCTGTCACCCACTGGATCAGGCTGCCCAGGGCAACATCCAACCTGGCCTTGAGTGCTCCAGGGATGGGGCACCACAGCTTCTGTGGACAGCTGTGCCAGGGCCTCACTGCCCTCTGTGTAAAGGGTGTCCCCATAATACTAGACCTAAGTCTAGTACAGGCTGAGGGGAGGCCTGATGGCGGCTGCAGCTCTCACAGGGAGCGGAGGGGCAGCACTGAGCTCTGCTCTGTGTGACAGCGACAGGGCCCGAGGGAACGGCATGGAGCTGTGCCAGGGGAGGGGCAGCTGGGGGTTAGGGACAGGGGCTGCACCAGAGGGTGATGGGCATAACCCCAAGACCCAGAGTTCAAGAAGTGTTTGGACAGTGCTGTCAGACATTGGGTTTGAATTTTGGGTGTTCCTGTGTTGAGCAAAGAGTTAGACTTGATGGTCCCATCTAACTCAGAACATTCTGTCATTCTATGTGTGTTCAGAAAACAAAACAATGTTTAATCCATCTAGAGATATCACGGTGCTTATACGGTGATTGAATTCATAGTATTTAACTTACGGATTAGTTATTCATGGTGCTTGCTTCAGAATGCTCATGAACAACAAGAATAAGCTATTTTGGAGGTTAGTTAAAAAAAAAACACAACAGTCTTTGATGAAATGATGGATTTATGGCTTGACTGATAAACTTGGCTATGGGCATGACAAAAAAAGCTCAGCGTTTGATTTACAAAGTTCTGCTGCAGTGCTTAGGATTGAAATCGGTTTGTGGCTTGACTAATAATATATCAGTAAGGGCCATGGGAACAATAAAAAAAGCCCAGCATTTGATTTAAACAGCTGTGTAGTAATGCTTAAGTTTGAAATGTTTTGACTAATGTGTAAGATATATATATGTAAGAAGGGATAGCAAACAGCAAACCTCATTTGTTTTTCAGTGACTGTGCACTTCCTTGATTTTCCCAGATGCCAAGTGCTGTTAACATCCTATAAGTGTTTCTTTCCTTAAATAAAACTAAGTATTCTTTCCAAGTAGAAATGATTTGTATATATGACTTTTTGCATTTTATAATTTCACCAGCTTCTTTTTTCTTTAGTGAAAACACAAATGACTTTACATTATCTGACCACAGAGATACCGTTATTCCAAATATAACTGATAAAACATAAAGATTGAATGTTTTAATTTTTGATACTGAGCTGTAAACTGCAAAATATGAGGTCAATGAGTGCATGTGGAGAGATCTGTTAAGATTATTAGTAAAAGGATTGCTGTATGTGTTCTGTGTAAGGATAAGATGTAAATTATAGTGGATGTAGAAGACCAACCTAAGTAGATTCCAGACAATAGGATGTCATATAAAATTAGTAATTATTAATTGCAGGTAAAACCTGTGTGTACCAAAGTGCAAAAATGAGAGGTCTGAAAGGAAATGTGGAAAATGGAACACCTGACAGTGGACAAGTAACTGTACATGTGGAGTTCCTGAAATGCAAAGGACAATGTGGAACTAAAGGGAGTGTAAAATGTACAGAAAAGAGAGCTTAAGCTGGAGACAGGACACTGTATCAAAAGTTAAATTTTAGTGATAAAATATTTTTACTGGGGGCACTATCAATAGACATTTAAAGTTGCAATTTTAGAACTATGCTACTGGCTGTAATGGGTAAATCTTGTTGACTGTATGGTATTCTAAAAAAGCAACTGACTAAAAAATTATAATGATGAGTGACTTCATTTTACCTGTATGCAGATGGTATCCTTATTACTGAACTAATAATAGTCAGGCACTGGTACAGTGTGCCCAGAGACTTGGTGGTAGATTCACCAAGATGTTCACGAGACTTATAGATGTAGAACTTTTACAGATACGGTTCAGTGGGCAGTGTTGGTGGTAGGTGGACTGTCGGACTAGATGATCTTAGAGGTGTTTTCCACCCTTAATGAATCTATGATTCTATGAATTTCCCAAACAAGGTGGAAGCTGCTGTGCAGACAGGACTTGAGACAGAGGGTTGTGGATAGTTGTTTGCTTTGGTCCCCATTTGTAATACCACACTTTCTCAATGTGCTGCTTAATGAGTAGTATTTAAGAAATAGTTAATTAGATAGACAGTCCCTTAATTTTAATGTTTATGGCCAACTCCACAGACTATTACAGATTCAGTACAAGATGGTACTTTCTTATAGACTTGCACGTGGTCCTAGCACTGAAGTGTCATCAGCATGAAGAGGTAGATAGTTTTACAAAAGTCAAAGTGGATGGAAATGCTGTGTACAAATATGACTTGTTCCACAACTCTCCATATGGAAGTCAGGGTGACTGTAGAAATATAAACTATATGGTGTAATGAATTCCCAGCTTTGCACACTGATTATGTGCTAGCAGGTCTTGCTAATCTCTGGGTGCAATTAATTGAACAACTGCCTGCATGAAATGAAATTTCTATTTAATTAAAACCTTCAAATTTGGATCATTTATTCCTAGAGCGCACTCTCTCTGTGGTAGTTTATTTAACATTCTTACTCTTGACATTAAAAGAGTTGTATTTTCTCTTACTTTGTTATCTATCAGCAAGCAAATGTACCTAGTCAATGATTCATGTGGCAGTTCCCTCAATAAATGAAGTGCCTTTTGAGATAGGCTGTCGTTTTTTAAAAATTGCTTCTGGTCCAATAAACCAAATTATATAATAATAAAGCATGCCATCAATGTAAACAAATACCAGATGGACTGTAAAACATTTAATTTTAGATCGGTGCAAATAGACTGAGATAAACACTGCTGTGGCATATTGTCAGTCACTAGTAAAGCTCTAAAAAGGTTTTCCACTGGGTGTCTGTATCCTTGAGGATTCCACCTTCGTGCTTGTTCTCTCTTATTTTAGATCTTGCTTTATTTCTCCCCACTTGCTGCCCATTACTGCACTTGAAGACGCGGTGTGCTGGCCTGGCTGTGTTTCAAAGGGTGACAATGCAAGCCAGGAGGTTTTGCTGATAAGAGCCAGGCAGTGTTCCTCATGATGTCCTATGAGCCTGGAGACTATGGAGACGGGACAGCTGCTTTCTGCATTTTGGGGACTGGGCTCATCCCTGCTGTTTTTCCCCACCTCAAGGAATAACACTGCTGTTATCAGTACCACATCCTCTAGGGTGGATGCAAACAGTGACAGCCGGTGCTTTTTACTCTTTAGCTGTTAGTGTATTCACTGCAAGGCTCCTTCAGTTGCAGTCAGTTCAAGATCAAGTTCAGTGTCTTCACTCCAATAATTTGCAAGGATAGGTTTTATTTACATATAAAATCTGATGGCTGTTATTTCATATTGATCTTTAAGATATCTGCTAGCCCTTCTATTACTAACTACTGTTGATGTGTGATTATGATGTTACATTGGATATGCTCGTGTGTCTGTAATTTAAGTGAAATTCATAATAATAAATCTAGAATAGGACATTTATTTGGCATTACATCAAAAAAATGTGTTGCATTTGGAGGACATCAACATTTTAGTGTTTTACCTGTTTTTCTGTATGTGCTACACATATCTGAGTTCTTCATTCAGATAGTTTTGGACCTTTTAAATCCTGCTAACACTTAAAAACAAAAAAACAGAGAAAAAAGCAACAAAAGTTGGCTTTTGGATGGGCTGGTATACTCTGGAGACGCAACAAAATTTTGGCACGACAGTCTGTAATTCTCCAAATCCGTGCTATATATTTCTTATCACATGCTTCTAAAGCTTTGCTTTCAATGCTTTATGAAACCTAACTATACTTCGTTAAACTGTTCATTACAGACAGATTTTCAGCAGACAATACAGAAGTACTGTAGCTCGGTTATATGCAGAGGTAATTTTTTATTATAAGCCAATCTTAAATTGCAGGTTGTGTCACGTAAACAGAAACGCTTTGTCTCATTCAAAGTGTAGAGCTGGATTCTCTAGCTACAGGGGAATTGCATTCAGGATGGGCTAAGAGAAGTTTGCTGCTTTCTTATGGCTACTAATTTTTATTTTTTATTACTATTGATAGGCAGAATATCTATCAGTTTATCGATCTGTCAGCTTATTTGATATCACTGTGCGTGCCTAATTGGAGATCGATTGGAATCCCATAAATCACAGAGAATATAATCTGAAAGAGTGGGACGAGGTAGAATAAATTTAAGAACATGAATGTGTTTTTGTTGTTGTTGTTAAAAATATGGTTAATATACATAGATTAAACTCTATTGGAGGACATTTAGCTTCAGTGTTTTTCTTTTAACGTTATCAAAAAAGAGATAAGAGATCTGGAGACTGTAGTCCATCTGTGAGACTTTTGAGACCCTGACATAACTTCTTTGTCAATAGTTAGCCAATAGGGAGATTTTAAAGATAATTCTAAAAATTTATTTACTGAGATAAAGATTCACAGAAGATGTAAAGTCCAGTTGCCACCTTCCTATTAAATGTAGCAAAATCAAACCTTTCCTACGAAAGCACAGACACGGGTTTTCCAAGCACAAATACAGGTTGGGTGGAGAATGGCTTGAGAGCAGCCCTGAGGAGAAGGATTTGATGGTATCAGTTGATGAAAGACCCAACCTGAGCCAGCAGAGCACGCTTGCAGCCCAGAAGGCCAACCATATCCTGGATTGCATCAAGAGAAGTGTTATCAGCAGCTCAAGGAGGGTGATCCTGCCTTTCTACTCTGCTCTCATGAGATCTCACCTGGAGTACTGTGTCCAGTTCTGGGGCCCCCAACACAAGAAGGACATGGAGCTGTTAGAGTGGGTCCAGAGGAGGGCCACAAAGATGATCAGAAGGCTGGAGCACCGCCTCTATGAGGACAGGCTGAGAGAGCTGGGGCTCTTTAGCCTGGAGAAGGCTCTGGGGGGATATTATAGTAGCCTGCCAGTACCTGAAGGGGGCCTACAGGAAAGCTGGGGAGGAATTTCTCCTAAGCACATATAGCAACAGGATGAGGGGAAATGGTTTTAAGATGGAAGAGGGTAGATTTAGACTAGATATTAGGAAGAAATTATTTACTGTGGGGGTGGTGAGATACTGTAACAGGTTGCCCAGTGAGGTTGTGGATTCCCCCTCCCTGGAAGCATTCAAGGCCAGGCTGGATGGGGCTGTGAGCAGCCTGGTATAGAGGAAGGTGTTCCTGCCTATAGCAGGGGGTTGGAGCTAGGTGATCTTAAAGGTCCTTCCAACCCAAACTATTCTCTGATTCTGTGAAATTATGCACCTACCATCTTGGTTGTTTGACAGAAATTTTCTTTGTAGATGCAAATGTCTTCCAATTCTGGCTATGAATTAGCATTATGTAGCAGAAACTTAATCTCTTATTTACAAAAGCACATTTTCCTGATTTGTACTACCAGCAATGAATTTTAATAAGAAAAACACCTGTCTTGTAGTGTGACAGCTGATGACAGCATCAGAATCTCTTGAGGGACTAAGATGACAAGCTATCCCCACACATCAACATATCAGGCTTCCATTGCTGTCTTGGGCATACAAGGATGCTGCTTTAAGTGATGTTTAACAAGGGCTCATTCTGTTCGTCAGTTTTGTGATGTGATCTATATGAAAGAAAGTATAATATTCCTGTGTCAACTGACGATGAGAATATTGGTATTACATGTCTTTGTACAGTGAGGCTTGTCTCTAGAGATGCAGACAAATCAAATAGCGTGGCACATTACTGCGTGAGGACTAGGCAAATTTAGGCAGAAATTCACGCACTCTTATATTAGTAACTGATGGTTGAGATTTTGGTAGACATTTTCTTATGAAGGAATGCACTTTTTTTTTTCTTCTTAATCAAATTGCCATAGTTTTATTGCTGTCATGTTTAACTAGTGTGTCTTTACAACTGTGAAGTATTGAATAGGAAATCATTAAAAGCACTGTGAAGATATCCCTTTGGTGTGGAACCTACAATTCAGATTACTGAAAATTTATCACTTTCTCTCAATAAAATACCGTGATATTCTCTAGTAGTCTCAAAGTGCTCCTTCACATATAGACCAATGGTCCATGCCTGAGTCCCTTGTAGGATACATGGAAATTGTATGCTTTTTTTATGATATACTCCTTTTGAATGATACTTCAACAGGATGATTCCAGCAGAATATGCTTCCTCTGAGTGTTCTGCACTATGGATTTTCTTTTCAGGACAGTTTGACAGTAAACTGCACATCCCCCAAGTACAGCATAGTGCTGAGTCTGAACCACAGATTCTGTCATGGCACATTCATGTGCTTAAGTTGAAGAATATAAAAAAAAATCCCTATAATTTTCTCCACCTTAGGATATTCAGGGCCTGTCTGTTGTTGCTAACTAGTGACATTTAGAGTTCTTTGAAACAGTAGGATTAGGTTTCAGCTTTGAATCTAGATTTGTCCTTTCCGCTTAGGTGTTCAAGTGAAGGGTAAGCAGATCTTAAAAAAAAAAATAAATATCGGTGTCCTGATTTTTAATTAGAAAAACAGTCATAGAAATGTTGACCTCTGTGATTTTTCTCGTGCTTCCACAGAGAGGCTTTGTCAGAAGTAGCAAAACCAGACTGTTTTTTTGCTGCTCCTTATTCCGTGTATGAATCTTGAACATATGCTCTGAGTGGGCTTGAAATCACTGAGATTTGATTTTTTTAAATTTATATTTATTTTTATGCAGTAATCCATAGCACTGAAAACATGTCATAAAGAAAACAGTACAGTAGGGAATTAGTGTGAAAAATCCTTCAAAATAGCTTTTTAAAAATGTTCCTTGATCACTATGGTGACTCGTGTTTTTATGGCATTTAAATGCATGCTCTTTGTTTACCTATATTTGCCTCGTGTTTCATATTGCCAAATACTTGGTTAATATTATTACTTCACATTTTAAGAAATTATGGTGGGATTATGAGCATTATGGGATTTTCTGTGTTTTTGTTTTTGCTAATATGAAGATCTATTTTTTCCTCTAGAAAAGTTCTGAAGGAAATCTCTGTTGGAGACCTAAAGCCTAATGAAACAGTTGAAGCAAATCTAGAAGCACAACTACTCTCCAAATTAGACCATCCATCCATTGTCAAATTTTATGCAAGTTTTGTGGAGCTTGATAGTTTCTGCATTATCACTGAGTACTGTGAGGTGAGAGATTTAGATTACTTTGAAGAAATTTGACAGAATGTGTGCTCTAAAATAGAGTCTTGAAAGAAACCTAGGCCATTTTTTTTTAATGTTTCTCTTTGTGTTTTACTCTTTTTTGCTAAGCGTGGCATCACCTGCTATTTGTTAGGTATATTTCAAACAAACAATATTGCCTGCTCACGTGTGCTTATAGACTTGTGGCTTAAAAACAAACCAGAGAAGAGAAAATAGGTGATTTAAATACTAGTTCATTTTGTTTACTGCAATTTGGTATTAGAAGAATTACTTACGGGAAACAGAATATGAGATGTCTGGATGAACTTAGAAAGGTTGTACCATGTATGTGCTACTGATAGGTAAGACAAAAAGAGACTGGGAGTTTGGAGGTATGCTGTGAAATTTGATGCAAATGAGTAAGGGAAATCTCTCTTGTGAATTGGAGCTGATTACAAGGAACTTAAGCCTGATCATGCTGGTGATGAGTTTGGTAGCAGTATGTACGTTATAAAAGTGGAGGACAGTTGATGAGTCAGACCAGAGTGTAAGGGACACAACAAACGCTGAAGTAGGAAATACTACTCTATAGTTATCAGGATGTTTTTTTTTTAAACTGCAGCATTTGATTTAAAAACATATTGATAAAATCTGTCTGAAGGATGTAAAGTAAGTATTTAAACATATTTAAGCCAACTTTTTAAGAGTTTATATGAAACAAATGTCTACTTTTGTATTAAATATATATGTGCTGTTCTTAAAACATCTGTTATACATGCAGTGCTTTTTATGAATCTGTGAAACAGGCTGTTCAGTTGTGCTCTGCTAGATATTTGAAATGCTTTGGAAGCTAATGATGTTGGACCACTGAGTTATCTGTCCACCATCAGACTTGTATTAGCTAATCACATTTCTCCAAGCATCCAACTTTGGTTTAAATAATTAAAGAAGTAAAGTTTCTGCCGGTCATTCCTACCTTAGAAACCTTCTTTGATGACAGTTAAATGCACATTATAGCTGTTTTTTTTGTTTTTTTTTAATTAAGTCTGAAATGTTTCATTCTGTTATGCAATCTGAACATTTGTAAACGTACTGTTCTTACATTCATGCAGAAACTCTTTGCTTCATGCCCTGAATGTCTGACAGCTGGGGCTTAATGGAAATTTTATATTGTTAGTTCTTACTGGAAATTCAGAAATGAGAACTGAAGGATTATCCTAACTGTCCAGATATTCCTTTGCACTGTGATTCACTGTCTCTCTGCCAAAGGTAGAAAGTGGCCCAAAACCAGAACAGTCGATCCTGTACAAATGAGGGAGCAGCATTATGGGAGTAGACTAGTGTTTTTGATCCACTGCTTTTTATTTTTATTCTTCTATCTGAAAGAAAGTTAGCGGTGAATAAATAGTGCATTGTAGTAATCCAAACCTGTTGCAGCACCCCTTGATATCTTTTTTTTTTATTCGGAAAAAGTCAACCACCCTGAATTGAAGTGTTTTAGTACAGAGTAGCCTTAGGATCCAGTAGACATGTACTCAAACACACAAGAATATATTAGAAAAAGGCAAATGAAGGATAAGGAAATTGATGTGTTGACTGTGCAGCTGAATCTTCTCATTTTTGAGTCTACTAGGTTGGGCCAGAATGACACTGGGTCTATCAGGAGTTGCTTTTAATTTTTCTGGAGGGGCAGACTACGTTGTGTTATTGCAAGTAGGCAATTAGGATGTATTCAGTCAATTGTTCAGATAAGGAAAGTACAAAGTAAGGTTTTGCATACTGCTATATTTGCATGCTGCAATTCTATTTTACCTCAAGTATTTCTGTAAGGTATACTTTTGTATTTACTTATCTATAACCTGTCTGTTAATATAGTGGGAATTAGATCTTTTTATGAAAAAGATGCACGTTTAAACTGAGAATAAGAAAAACACATTGCTGTCTGATCTGTCCTTGTTTGGAAATCTGGTACATTCAGTTTCTCATGCATAGAATAATTACCACTTTGGCAGCAGTTTGTACTCTTGGGCAGACTCAAAATAAAGAATAAACATCAAGTTGGCATGGAAACAGAATTACCCTCTCAGCCTTATTCTGTTATTTTCCCAAAGAACTGTGACTTATTCATTAGCTGCCGTACTTTGTTCGTTCTTGTTTGAATAGTGTAGTGTGAGCCTCCAATGCAGCTGTCCTGTCTTATACCTGTCCTATGAACAAAAGAGAATGCTGCTCTCCATTCCTCAGCTTGACATCTTTTATTATAACTGAACGCTCTCAAAATTACAGGAGTGTGTGTATTCTGTTATAGTCTTTTTGTTGAGCTTTTTTGACAGTTGTCCTCTTTCAGCATCTCACATATATAAACAACATGAGCACTGACATGTAAGTCAAATCTGAAACAAAAATGAGCTTTTGGGAAACTTGGGTTTCATCTGGTGGCATAAATTGGAGTTCAATCAGATACAGGTTTTATAAATGAAAACAAAGTGATGTCTTTAAATGTTGTATCATTTTAATACATCAAACATCAGAATTAGTTGCACTTTCCCCCAGATAACTATTTCTGTCTCTTCACTGCATTCTCACTGTGATGTGAACATACATATTCCAAGGAAATCAAAGGAGAAGTAATAACTGAAGCAATTAATGCCTAATCACATCATCAGTTCTAGTTACTGAGCTGTTTTAAGTTACTGGTGTGTTTGATGCTCTTGACATTTAAATAGAAACTGCAGCTTGGAGGCTTCCTATTTAATTTCTACCTTGTTAACTACCTCATGGACTTCATTCTCCTGGCCTTCCAAAATGCAAAAATGAGTTAATAAACTTCTTTAGAGTTTCATGGATGCAGTATTTCATCAAATTTGTAATTGTTTTCCTTTCTTAGACATAGCATTAAGTTTAAATTAACTGCATGACACTGAGATCAATCCTGTGAAAAACCACAGAATTACTTGAGGGCACATGTAGTACTTCATTTGATTGCTTTTGCTCTTAGATCATCTGAAGTACTTTTTAGGTCCTTTCTTTCTTTGATTTTTTTTGCGTCAGTGCGTGGCTGTGAAAGAGGACACATTGGGGGAATGAGAAATGGCGATCAGAGGCTGCTGCACTTCAGCTGTTTACCTGTTTAGTCCCCTGGGAACAGTAGCCAGCTGCCAGGGGTTGGAGCAGCCCCTGAGTCTTGGACTACTGCTACTATTGGCTCTCTATGGTCCAGGGCAGCCATCTGGAGTAGGTGAGTCACTGCTTTTGAGGTGCGTGCAGGCTTAGACATAGCCCATATGGTTGCCATGCGGCAGGGTACCCAGCAATACCTTTTCTTCCCCTCCTCTGCTTTGCTGTGAGCAGCCAGGGGGAAGCTGTTGAACATTTGGAGTTGCAAAGAGAGAGCAGCTGCTCAGAGCTTCAGGCTCCCAATAGGGCTTCTCTCTGGACTGCAGTAGGGAGGCAGATGGAGAGTTGCAGCCATAAACGAGCTGAATCAGACATTTCAATTTAGAAATTGCAGGACATTGTTAGTGAACGCATTTTGATATGTGACAGAATGCATATATATATGTATATTTTTTATCATGTCACTTTTGATGCAACACTTAGAGATTTAAGAACCACAGAAATTATTGTAAATTCATGTCCACTCAGAAATTGTATAGATGTACAAGGACAGAACCTGCTTATATTGTAGTGTAAGTATGAAGCACAATGGTTTTGGGAACCTCTGAACAGACTTTAATATTTTAAGAGTCCACAGTACAGGAAAAAGTTGATGATGGGAAACGCCATGTATCAACTTAAGCAGTGCACTGTTATTTATGTGCTTAGCACAGTGGTACAGGTTAAACTAATTTCTTGTGTACGGCAAACACACGCACACATATACATTTTGATTTTATATGGAATGTTTAATGCAGAAGTAATGATTTATGCAGAATATGTTTTCCTGATGTAAGGTAATTAATCAGTAGAATATAATTTGACTCAGTCCCTTTGCTCTGGGATTAGTTACCTCAGTACAGACCTTGCCACTACTGTGCATTCTTGCAAACAAAATCCATTTATTTTATAAACAGAATAAATAACCAGCAGGCAACCATCTCTCACTTTTTTAGCAAAATAAACAGTTTTCATTTAACATTCCTCAAAAGTCTCTTTCATCATGCTGTTGTTCAAATGATTTTTTCACATATATGCATTTAGAGTTTTCAAGTAGTCTTTTTCTTTATATATTTTCCAGTTTATTTGACATTGCATGCTGTGTATCACATTGCTTCATGTCAAATGTATGGGAACTGCTGAATCATGGCCCGAACCACTGATGGATCACCTGAGGCGAGCACTGAGTCAGCCACGGGAGCACAGGTGAAGGCAATGCACCTGTGTGACTGGAAGGGGTGGAGTCTGGCTCCACCTCTCCCAGACCTCATTTAAGGGCTGACCACCACTGGGGAAGGATCTCCTGTTGGAGATCCCTCCCCTGTAGAGTCCTGGGTGAGCCTCAACCATCAGTGACAAGTGAGCCTTTCCTTACTTATTGGCTTACTTATTGGTTGTCTTTATAACATCTGGATAAGCTGTGCAAAAATATTCCGTCCACCTTCATTATTTTGTGTGGATATTATTCTTTCAGGGTATTTACCCTGTGGTCAAGATTCAATTGTTGTTTTGATGAAATATTCCCAATAACATGATACAGATGCTTTAATTCTACTTTTTCTGGCAAAGGAGAATTTGGAAGAGGGGCAAAGTATTGTAATTAAAGAGTCCTCATTTCAGTTTTTAAAAGAACAGCATAGTTTATTTGATTATGCTTATTGTGGAATAATAAATGAATGTGTCCCTTGACTGTCCATTTCTTGACTTGAGTGGAAATGTTTTCCCCGGATTTACAAACCATTAGCTCAGGGTAGAATCACTTTGCCTACTTTGGTGTTTACATTTGAGCCACTCAGTGTAGGCCCTTATTGTAAGCCTTTGTAGGTGAACAGTGCTTGTACTGCATGATCTATGTCTTCCTAAGGCAGACATCTAGATGGCAGAGATAATTGCACTGTATCTTTGCTTGCTCCTTTGTATTAACTATAAAGGGAGTTTGAGGTGACCAGCTCAGATGGATGTGTCTAAAACTGGGTGATGTGAAGTGAGAACAGCTGAGAACTTTGGTAATTTTTTGTGACACTAAGTGAGAACTGACCTACTTTCCCTAGGCAGTCAGACTGCTTGATCTCATTTGAGTCCTTAGTTCTGTATGCTTTTGGTGCTGTGAGATTTCAGAATTCATGTGCAAGCATTAATTTTACTGACTATGTGCTACGGAACCTGAAGGTGTAAGAAAATGGAGTCCTGTGTTTTCGTGAAGGAGAAGACATTTTAAAACCTTACTTCATATGTACAAATTTGTTTTATGTTTTTCAGGGTGGAGATCTAGACTATAAAATTCAAGAGTACAAAGAGTCTGGGAAAATATTCACGCAAAGGCAAATAATAGAGTGGTTTATACAGTTGTTACTTGGAGTCAACTATATGCATGAAAGGTACAGTCATTTAATATAGGAAGATTTAGTTGAGAGGACAGTGAGTAAACTTTTACCTTCTTGTACGTGTTCAAATAGAAATGAAACCATATTGATTATTTTGTGTGTATAAAATTCTACTCATCAAACTGCTATAGAGTATATGTAGTAAATTTAAAGTGTAATTAATTAGCTATCATGCAAGATCACTGTGTATGATATCTTCTAGTGATGCAGTAATAGATGTTTTTCAGTGTTGATGTTACTTAATAGCAAAGTGGAAAATCTAATGCAATAGAAATTGTTCAATGTTGTTAGAGTAAATTGGAGTTAAACCTTAAAATAAAGACAACTTTTTAAGGGGGATTCAGCAAATAACTCTTGTGGATGTTTAATGTGAAAAATCAAATGTATATACTTGATGTTGTCCCATTAAAATCAGTGATATTATATTCTTTAAACAGACATTACTTTTAACAGCACTTCAAAGATTAACCTAAACATTTGCTTCAGGTCATCCAGACAGTGATTTTGTGAGACTATGATTAATTAGCACATTTCTTAACCAGGACAGAAATAAGGTCTCAAAGCAAGACTTAAAAGGTTTTATGTGAGCCACTGAGATCCAGCATTCCATTTCCTAGTAGCACACTCTACACACAACTCTTGCCCAAGTTTGCAGACTGTTGAATGGCTGTGGAGATCACACTGGGTTTGAACAGAGATAACAACAGGTAAATGCCTACCTGGTCATCTCCATGTGTGATTTACACATGCTGACTTCAGTGATTTAAACAGTTCCCACACTGCCATTGCAATGGACGTGTGTATGAGACCTGTTTGGTCCTCCTTCTGCGTTGCCTCATTCTGTCATCGTGGAGCTAGATGTGACTATTTAGCACAGCAACAGATATGAGGGAGACTGAATGCTGCATTGAGCTAAGAGGAGAAGGCTGCTGCACAGAGAGCTGGAGGAACAGCTACTCTGCTAGGGATACACGGGTCCCTTTCAGGAGCAGGGAGACAGGTGAAGTCAGCTTGCCTTACAGCATCTTCTTCTTTCCTCTGTCTCCTCCCTGTTGCATTTGTATGTTAGCAGCTCTGAAATGCCACATTAATGCACGAGACAGTCCTTTTTCTAAAGAGTATTGTAGCCCAAGAGTCCAAGATGTTTCATTCTGCCAAGATAAACAATTTGCACCATTATTCTTGTTGAACATTTGAAATTAAAAATGTCCTTGCTGCAAGGACTACCTTAGCAGAGACTAAGGTTGTTTATCCACAATCCCTTTATATGGCATCTACTTTGCCATTTGTAAATAACTAATCTACGCATTGCCACACTCAAATTTAGGTATCTGTTTTGGGGAAATGAGCCCATGTGCCTAGAATAATGGCATAAATTATTAGCACAGTCAGTTTAGAGAGAAAATTGATGTTTGAAGGTTAGGTTCCGCCTAGAATCTGGAGATGAGAATCCTTTCTTTTCCATTTTTTTTTTCATTCTGAATGTAAACTAGATTCTGTGTACACTATATTGAGGCTGAAAGCAGTGCTAAATAGATATAACTGTTTCAAGTCTATCTCACAGCAGGGCTTGGGCCAAATTTTATTGCCTGACCTTGAGCTACAAGAGAGCAGTAGGTGGGGACAGTCACTTGTCACCAAGAACAGGTATTTGAGTTGAACTGAACTAAAGTACATAGCATAATTTGACCTAAAGTGAGAGGTGATGCTTAATGAGCTTTTGCACCTACAATGTCAGGCTGTAGAGGAAAGGGGACAGAATGAATTGCTGTCCAGGACTCAGAACATTTTGGTTCCTAATTGTCAATATCATAGAATGAATCACAGAACAGCTTTGGTTAAGAAGGAACTTAAAAAATAATCAATTTTCAATTCCCTTGCTGTGAGAATACGTGTGGGGCTTGCACGTGATGTTCCATGACAGCCCCACAGGCTGCAATGATGGGAACACAGCAGGAAGAGAACTCAGGTTGCTGTGTTTTTCAGCACTCACCTAAGGTAGAAAGGGCAGAGGGCAATGGGAATAAAAATTCTGATTGTTTAACTGAACTTTTTTTCCACCCTTTTCTTGAAATCTAGTTTAATAATTTATCATAAAAACGTTGGTAATCTGGAAGGTCCATTTTCAATGAAATCCTTTCTTTAATGTATGCATTTAGAAGGTGCATTGCACAGACTAATGTAAAATAATAATAATAGATTGCATGAGCTTTTCTTTTTGTCATTCATCTTCTGTATTTCCTTATGCCTCTGTTACCTTCCTTTTTCCCATACGTCCTTTTTGCCTGCTTTTATTCTCTCTGTTGTTTTTCCTCATCTTTTACTTGTTCTCAGAAAACTCTTTTCAGAATTCTTATGAATGATTTTTTATATACATATGTATGTTAAATTACTGGGTTTGCCAGTGAAAATAACTATTTGATTTTCCAAACAACATTTCAGTTTCTGTCTTTGAATTAGAGCTGTTCAATAGCACCTCTCCAGACACGTACAAATGTCTTGACAGTTTTATTTGCATTTGCATTTCCTTCACTGTATAATGTTTTTAACTGTATTCACAAGAAAGCCTTTTCTCTATCTTATTAATATGCAACCAACAATAGCTTAAATGGGAAAGCATAGGCTTTAAAACTGCTTACAGTTCTTTTGGATTAAGGAAATATAAACATATAATAACAGCCTTCTGTTTATAAATAAAGGAGTCATACATTATTTCTTCAATACTGATATTGGGGAAAAAATGTTTAATACATATTAGAACTGTGTTCTAATGGAAAGAAAACTTAGCCCTGGAGATAGAAGCTTCAAGTATTCATTACCTATGGGCTGGACTTTCTCAAACCAATTCTCAGAAAACCTCGCTGCTATGGATGGGAATTTTTATTCCAGAACAGCAAAAAATAATTATTTCTAGTTTTAGATGTAGGCTGTTATGTCTGTGCTTCTTGTACAGCTTTAATTGAACTTCTACACTTTTTGAAAACTCTCATGCTGGAGATTATCTCCAAAAAGGACTGTTCTTCTACTTTACATTTCTCCCCCTGTAATAAGAAAGATTATGCAGTTTAGACATTCATGTCTCTTACTTATGCTTTATAAATCCCAAAGGAGTAATGAAAATTTCCTAGGGACTTTGGTAACTATTGTCTATTTTACGTAATTGGAAGTATTTTTGAATTTGATCTTGAAAGCTAAATTATCTAGAATTAAATAGATTGAATCCCCATTTGTCATTTGTGTAACAAAGAAGTTAAGGACAGCAACATAATTTCAGTCGTGTTATCTAGATAAAGAGAGTTACCATGAAATCATCATCTGGTGTTGGGCATGCTTGTACCCCAACACACACCAGAGCACAAAATGGATCCCACAGTAATCAGGCAATGAGACCATCAGTTCACTTAACCTCTGTTTGAATAAAGTTGACCATTTTGTTATCCACCACTTTCCTAATCTTCGTGAACATGCCAACACTGAGATTTTGATAAGGTTACTATTTACGCAAACAAATCTGTTCCTTTCAATTTACAGGGTAGCATGCTTTGTTCAAGGCACTTATTTGGATTTTATGATGTCTTTTCTGGTACAGTATCCATAGTTGCACGGAGCTTCTTAGTTCTCAAAACAGTGTTTTCAGAAAGAGCAACGAGAAATTAATTTCTGAGTATTTCAAAGCAATAAACTACTTCAGATTCAATCAGCCTCCCTTGCTAGTAGGTTGCAGAGAATCTTTATTCAAGGAGGCTGCCCACTGCTCAGTGATCCACACTGCTTTTTCATCGCTATGATACAGAAAGCAGGTACTCTATAGAAGTAGATGCAGGTATATTTATAGTCCAAACTTAAAACCATCCTGAAGTGTTAATTTCTACCCAAAATATCAATAACCATTTCACTGACTGTCAAGTTGGATTAAGTTTTGCTGGAGTCCAGCTAGATCATGTTACTTTATTGGCAACGTATATTTATTTCTTGCTAGAATTAAAGTAATTGTTTCAGTTAAGGTTTCAGCTTGTAACTTATCTTCTGGCACATCCTGGCAGAATGAGGTGGTTGGTATGGTGAAACATCTTTTTATTTTCTTTTTTTAAATCATATTTATACATGAAAGAATCCCATAATTATTGGTAATGCAAATAATTTGCATAAAATTTGAATCAGTATGTAACAGGCATGTATTAATATTACATTCTATTTCAAATTGATGTGGCCAAAATGCTTGTTATTCAAATGCTTGTTATTCAGATCACAGTTACCCAGTTTTTATATTTTAAAGATGTTAAAGGGAGTGGAACACCTCTCTTATGAGGAAAGGCTGAGAGACCTGGGTCTGTTCAGCCTTGAAAAAAGAAGATGCAGAGGGGATCCAGTCGACGTTGGTAAATATCTAAAGAGCAGGAGACAAAGGACAAGGCTGAACTCTTCTCAGCAGCGTGTGGTGATAGGACAAGGGGAAATGGCCACAAACTGAAGTGTAGGAAGTTCCACACAGATGTGCATGGGAACTTCCTCACAGTGCAGTGACAGAGCACTGGCACAGCTGCACAGAGAGGTGGTGGAGTCTCCTTCTCTGGAGATGTTCAAGACCCACCTGGATGCCTACCTGTGCAACCTGGGCTAGGGAGCTGCTTTGGCAGGGGGTTGGACTCCATGATCTCTGGAGGTCCCTTCCAACCCCTACAGTTCTGTGATTTCTACAAAACAAAAACAAACAAAAATCTAACTCGGTGAAATGTGCTTCTTTCAAAGACTCTTTGTGATGTATGGTAAGGAAATAATTTATGAATCTAAATTAACAGAGCAAGATTTATATAAGACTATATATTTTTGTGGGCTTATAAACCAATAAGGAATATAGTGTTTGTTTAATTTCCTTACTGATGTGATGCATGATGAATGTATATATATGGCTCAAGGAAGTAAGAAAATAAATTATTTTTAAACATAATAAAGCATTCATTTTTCCAGATATACACATTTCTCACTAAAAGTGTTATTTTCATGACAAAAATTAGAAAAAATATCCATAAGTGTAAAGTTCTCTCTTAANGTAATTGGAAGTATTTTTGAATTTGATCTTGAAAGCTAAATTATCTAGAATTAAATAGATTGAATCCCCATTTGTCATTTGTGTAACAAAGAAGTTAAGGACAGCAACATAATTTCAGTCGTGTTATCTAGATAAAGAGAGTTACCATGAAATCATCATCTGGTGTTGGGCATGCTTGTACCCCAACACACACCAGAGCACAAAATGGATCCCACAGTAATCAGGCAATGAGACCATCAGTTCACTTAACCTCTGTTTGAATAAAGTTGACCATTTTGTTATCCACCACTTTCCTAATCTTCGTGAACATGCCAACACTGAGATTTTGATAAGGTTACTATTTACGCAAACAAATCTGTTCCTTTCAATTTACAGGGTAGCATGCTTTGTTCAAGGCACTTATTTGGATTTTATGATGTCTTTTCTGGTACAGTATCCATAGTTGCACGGAGCTTCTTAGTTCTCAAAACAGTGTTTTCAGAAAGAGCAACGAGAAATTAATTTCTGAGTATTTCAAAGCAATAAACTACTTCAGATTCAATCAGCCTCCCTTGCTAGTAGGTTGCAGAGAATCTTTATTCAAGGAGGCTGCCCACTGCTCAGTGATCCACACTGCTTTTTCATCGCTATGATACAGAAAGCAGGTACTCTATAGAAGTAGATGCAGGTATATTTATAGTCCAAACTTAAAACCATCCTGAAGTGTTAATTTCTACCCAAAATATCAATAACCATTTCACTGACTGTCAAGTTAGATTAAGTTTTGCTGGAGTCCAGCTAGATCATGTTACTTTATTGGCAACGTATATTTATTTCTTGCTAGAATTAAAGTAATTGTTTCAGTTAAGGTTTCAGCTTGTAACTTATCTTCTGGCACATCCTGGCAGAATGAGGTGGTTGGTATGGTGAAACATCTTTTTTTTTTCTTTTTTTAAATCATATTTATACATGAAAGAATCCCATAATTATTGGTAATGCAAATAATTTGCATAAAATTTGAAGCAGTATGTAACAGGCATGTATTAATATTACATTCTTATTATTCAAATGCTTGTTATTCAGATCACAGTTACCCAGTTTTTATATTTTAAAGATGTTAAAGGGAGTGGAACACCTCTCTTATGAGGAAAGGCTGAGAGACCTGGGTCTGTTCAGCCTTGAAAAAAGAAGATGCAGAGGGGATCCAGTCGACGTTGGTAAATATCTAAAGAGCAGGAGACAAAGGACAAGGCTGAACTCTTCTCAGCAGCGTGTGGCGATAGGACAAGGGGAAATGGCCACAAACTGAAGTGTAGGAAGTTCCACACAGATGTGCATGGGAACTTCCTCACAGTGCAGTGACAGAGCACTGGCACAGCTGCACAGAGAGGTGGTGGAGTCTCCTTCTCTGGAGATGTTCAAGACCCACCTGGATGCCTACCTGTGCAACCTGGGCTAGGGAGCTGCTTTGGCAGGGGGGTGGACTCCATGATCTCTGGAGGTCCCTTCCAACCCCTACAGTTCTGTGATTTTTACAAAACAAAAACAAACAAAAATCTAACTCGGTGAAATGTGCTTCTTTCAAAGACTCTTTGTGATGTATGGTAAGGAAATAATTTATGAATCTAAATTAACAGAGCAAGATTTATATAAGACTATATATTTTTGTGGGCTTATAAACCAATAAGGAATATAGTGTTTGTTTAATTTCCTTACTGATGTGATGCATGATGAATGTATATATATGGCTCAAGGAAGTAAGAAAATAAATTATTTTTAAACATAATAAAGCATTCATTTTTCCAGATATACACATTTCTCACTAAAAGTGTTATTTTCATGACAAAAATTAGAAAAAATATCCATAAGTGTAAAGTTCTCTCTTAATATCCCATAAAAATATAAATGTTTTCTTGTTTGACTATGTGCCCATTACATTATCTTCTAGTAGCTATTTTACTCTTTTTTTTCCTTCCTGTTTATGAACAGAGTATAAAAATAAAGAAATAACATATTTGCTTTCTTGCAAAAAATATTTTCAAATGAGATGTGGACTAAACTGCTTATTTAATTGGTGCTGTAGAGTGAGCATTTTATAGTCCTAATGTGGAAACTGTTATGGAAATATTTAAGTGTCTCAGTGTGCAAGACTCATAATTCAGCACAATTTGCCATAATCCTTGAGATCAACTCAAGAATAACTGAAATCTACTTATATATGGGATTCTTTTTCTGCCTACACCTCAATAATTTTACAGCTTTTTCCTATCTGTTCTAAATGGCTATACAAGAAGTACATTTGAAATACTGAAGTTTCAGTAGCCAGTCTGTACTGAATGCTATTCCAACCTCCTCCTGAGCAGAGCTGGGAATGAAAGCTGTGTATTTCACATGCTATAAGGAGCTCTGGAGTGGTTGAGTTCAAGTTTAACTGAGGTTGTAGGAAACCATCTTAGAGATGTTATTAATACGAATTCATTGAGGCTATGCTTTGTGTACTGTAGAGATATATACTTTTCCCTAATAGGGTGGAGGATTCCTGTCACTCATTAAGATCTTTAAAAAACAAACAAACAAACAAATAAAAAACAAACAAACAAAAAAAAAGCAAAAAAACAAAAAAAACCCAAGGAGATGCAGTTTTTCCCAGTTTGGTGTGTAGTGTCTGGTATTTTTTCAGTCTTTGATAGTAACATAAGTCTGTAAGAACTGGTTGCTCTCTTTCTTTTCCTTTTGATCTCTGTCTTTGTGAGGTTCTTTTATCTTCCGGACCATTACTTTAAAAAATTGTACAACTAACCTAGTCTATATATGTACTTGTCTTTCAAGTAATACATTTTCTCTGAAGGAGGATTCCCTGAGCTTATTGCTGTTTTTCTCATCCCTTATTCTATTGTGATACATCTTATTCTTCTGGCTGAAAATAGTACATAACACTTTTAAGAAGAGCCAGACAGGAAGATTTGCTTTTCAGGAAGACTTGCTTTTCTCCTTTCCACTGCAGCTCAATTTAAATATGTATCTGTATTGTCTGGCTGGGATTCCAGGGCATGTTTTTATTATCCTGGCTACTTAGGCTCTTAGCTTGCATTTGGATGTCTGTGAATGAGTCTCTATGATTATTTGAAACTCCGTAATACCATTGTCTGTGCATTGTTAGACAGAGTTAGACTGTAACATGGTGGGCTGTCCTTTCTAGCAAGGGAAGAATTTAAATATTTGAGACACTTGATAGTTGACTGTGAATCCTTCAAGTTAGATGAGGTGGATTTTTTTTGTTTTTAATTACAGGCGAATACTTCACAGAGACTTGAAAACCAAGAACATATTTTTGAAGAATAATCTTCTTAAAATTGGTGAGTTTCCTTACTTTTTGAAGACACTTTTTTAGTATGATAGAACAATCCAGCAGACATTTTGTGATTAAAGAGATTTAAATAAAGTTATATGAGATGTAATGTTTGTTTAGTGGTCAAACGTTTACCTATCACACCATAGAACACAGCCCAAACAGTTGGTGATATCCCAGCCTTGAGGGTGTTCAGAGCTCAGCTAGACCTGGACCTGAGCACTCTCAGGTAATGTTAAAGCTGGTCCTGGTTTGAGACAGGGGTTAGAAGACTCTCTACAACTCCCTGGAAGGAGGTTGTGGTGAGGTGGGAGTTGGCTTCCTCTCCTGGTAACTAGAGATAGGACAAGAAGTGGCCTCAAGTTGTGCCATGGGAGATTCATGTTGGATATTAGGAAAAGCTTCTTTTAAAGTGTGGTGAGGAATTGGTACAGGTTGCCCAGGGAAGTGATTGAGTCACTTTTAATTTTTTCCTAATTTTTTCCATATTTAAAATTCTGTCATTTTTTAAATGTTCAGTCATTTTATTGTGTCTAACTGTAAACATGAAGAGTTTATGCAAATAGATAAATGTTTACAAGTGCTCTTGAAATGAAAATACTCCATTAGTATCTTTTTGTTTTTGTTTGTGCTTCTAATCTAATATGGATATCTTGATCCATATCTTAGTCCACTCTATTTGCTAAAAGCAATAATTGCAGGATCAGCTCAGCATTTGATTTCTGCTGAGATTATTTTATATTAATTTCACTGTTTTAAAGGGTTCCAAGTGTTTATTGCAACAACTTGGCTTTAAGTTATTTCTGATTTTTTGCAGTATTCATCATCATGGTGCCAAAGTACCTAGCTATGATGCCTAGAGCTATTCACTACATGCACTGACAAGGCAAAACCTTTCATAGTATCCCAGTGGTGTTGTTAGCTTTTATCTGTAGAAGTTATCAGATAATGTGGACAGAAACTTCTATTTTTAAAAACCCTTTGACCTGTTTCCTGCAAATGTAAGAATGATTGGTAAAGAATAGTTCCTTTCTTTTAAATGGATCATAGATACAAATAGGTCAAACCTTTCCAATTAATTGTAAATGAGATGGAAACTCGGATAAGAAATTACTATTGAATTTGAAGTGATAATCAGAAATTTAAGTAGTTTTCTATCTCAATACCAATATTCTTAGTTCTCCATCGAACTTTGTTTTTGCATTGTGATCTCTGAAGTTTTTTCAGTTTGTACAAGCTGAGGGTATGGCTCTTAATATAAAAATGAGAAGTGGACAGAGATATGTATGAAAGCTGTGGTAATTTCTGAGTTCTTTGTATAAATTTTAATCTTATTGTGCTTAAGTGCTTGGGGGTAGATTTTGCTGCTGTTACTTTTAGGGGACTTTGGAGTTTCTTGTCTTTTAATGGGTTCATGTGATCTGGCAACAACGTTTACTGGGACACCATACTACATGAGTCCAGAGGCACTGAAGCACCAAGGATATAACACAAAATCTGATATTTGGTGAGTAGTCTGCATGCCATTTCATTTATTTACATTCAGTAAGAAGGAAATGTCTTAAAAGCTGAAGTATCGTCTATTGCCAAGGTCAGCATTTAACTGTCTTCGGGAACTCCATGCTTTGCCTCTCCTCCCCTCCCCTTCCTCTCCTCTTTACTTTGCAGTAGTTTTTATCATATCATGACCTATTAACTGAAGTTAGCTGAGTGTCTCTGCAGCTTTTTGTTACCAGGTTAGTACAAGGACTGGTAAATTTGAATGTCCCTTCCTACTGAGGAGCCTCTCTAGTTATGAGATTTAAGTACTTTTGATAAAGCTCATGAAAACTCATTTTTTATTGCTTGACACATGAGAAGTCAAGTTCTGCAATTGTTTTGGGCTCTTTGCTTTTTAGGAGCTTTTTTTAATGTGACAGCTCATTTTCCTTTAGTCAGTGCCTTCAACTCATTAAATAAATTAGTTTCCTTCGAAAAGTGATAGCAAGTTTCTACCTTAGGGAGCATACCGTACTGCTAGCATTCTTAGCTTCTTTTCTTACCTTTCTAGTCTCATCTTTATTAAAATTGTTGAGTTCATTTGATCCCAGTTTTATCTCACCATACCTAATTATGTCTATATTGTCATAATTGCTTATAAAAGTAATATCGATACATAAAGCATTTATATGGCACAAAATATTAATTCCTTTAATAGAATGTAAAATCCAGGAGATGGATAAAATGGATGAAATGAATAAAATGATGTATTTTTGCAACGGGAGGAACAATATTTTCACTTCACTTATGACTTTGGCAGTGGAAGTTACAGGAATGTCAAAAAGAACTGTTATTCTCTGTCTGGTTATTTATTTTTTTTAACTGAGCTCTTATTTCATGAGGCTGATCTTGCGTCCTTCAAACCACACTGTATTGTATGGCCCATTCTGTAACATCCATCCATGAAAGAGGAGAAAAAGACTAAAAGATCAGATGAGCTGCAGAACAGTCTGTTCTCATTTCGCATAGTTTTAATGCAGTGACATGTAAGAAGTCCTAGTAATGATGAACTCCATATATGAACTTCATAAACCTAAAGGAAGACTTAGCATCCAGGCCTCAGAGCTCAACTTTGAGGTAGCATTCCGGAGTATTCAGTGTTAGGGCTTTGAAGGCCCTATCAGAACATGATTAAGGGCTTCAACATGAGTAATTCCATTTACTGTCTGAACCCTTTAGCAGGAGGAGCAGAGACTTAGCTTTGTTCCAATGTAATGACCCTGCAGGAGGCAAGCTGGGGCAGGCAGGGATGCAACTCTTGCTGCCAGCTCTAAGACCCAGCTCAGACCAGAAGCATGGTCATGCTGAAAAGAATGGCTGCCAGAATGTCTTCTCCTGCTATGAACTTGCATGTGGCTGATTAGCTGGCTTCTGCTCTGTCTCAAGGGAGATGAAATCCTTGTGCTGAACGTTAAGAGACTTGTGAAGAAGTTGCCCAAGTCTTTGATGAATACCTGAAATGATGTTCTCTTTAAGACCTACCTTGATCTCTAGCAGGCAGTAGCTTTTCATCTCCAAAATCTAAGGTTTTCTAAACATCAGAGAGACCTTTGTACTTTCCAGTGTCTTCATGCAACCTAGAAAGCCAAGACTTTCCAAGAAGGTCAGTGATATCTCCTACAAATGGCTTTAAAGCTAAAATGAGCTGTTGTAGTGTCTCCTGAGATCTCTTTTATTCCAGAGAACTGGAGGTTCCCTTGGCACAACAGCTTGCAACCAATTTAGGTCCTGCTTTCTTCATACTGCAGACTGAGCATCACTCTCCCATCTCACCTGAAACTGTCTCTGTGTTCAGATTCCCAATAAACTTAACATGCCACTAGTTGTTAGCACTATGTTGCACTCACAGGTTTTTCCAACCCAAAGAGTTTGGGTTAATGAGACTCTGTAATCTCTACTGGTTTATAGTCTACTAAGAGTGTACCAGATCCTCCAGTGCAAATTTTGGCGGCCTTCCAGTGCCATGGATATCATACTCTGTTTCTGAGTAGAGATCCTGAAGTGAATGCCGACTGTCTTCTTTCCACAGCTATGAGTACGTATGGCAAACTTCATCTATGAACTTTGCAAGGGGTTTGTGCATACTATGTATTATATATTTTCTCAGAGGCAGAAATAATAGCAGAAATAATTTAGTTGAAAAACAAATGCACTTCTCACTTTAGAAACATAGCAAATTCTTTACAAGAGAGATATAAATAGCTTCCTTTTTGTCTTCCGGAGAAGAAGTAATATCATATTTGAATCCGTCGTACTCAGCTGCCAAGTATTGTCAGATTTTGACAAATGGTTTTTCTGTGGAGTTTGGATAAATTGGGCTCCCTACGCCACAGATTTTAGGACGTTCATTTCGGTTGTGCTTGTTTGCCTATACTTCTGCCCCAGCTTTGTCTTTTCCTTTAACAGTCTAAAAATTGATTATTGTTTTAGTGCCAAATTTAAGTAGATAATTTCCAAAAATAGCAGTAGAATTCATGCATATATTGGTCTTTTGAGTAATGTTTAATTGATTGATTTTCTAAAATATAATTTTGTATGAAACCTAGAGTTTTTGTGTGAAAGCTGGGGATGGAGCAGACATCATATTTTGAAAAGTTAGGTCAGATCCTCACTGTTATGAATCAACAAAACTTCACCAAAGTGATCTCTGCTCTTTATTCTGAGAATCTTTTTCATTTTTTGTTTCTTAGTGTGCTTTGAATTTTATTTTATGGAACAGAAAGAAATTACCACTGTGTGACTTATGAGAGAAAATTTTATCCTGATTTTAGTCTTTACAGACACAAAGTTTTGTCCCAGATTTTCTGAACTAAGTGACTTAAAGCACAGCACAGATAAAATTGCAATTTAAATTAATAGAGATGCCTAAATTATCTTTTTCCTCCCAAATTACTCCATCTATCCCCAAACAACTGCAAAAAAGACCCCACAGCTGATTATGCAGGTGCAATAATCTTACTGATATTAATTTCTGAACACATTTTTGACTTCAGAATTGGAAGACTGGAGATTATTTTGGATTCTTAAATGTTTAGATGTAGTATTTGATTCTGATCATTTTCAGAAACCCACATATGAATAGTAACAAATCAATATGTACCTACATCATTTTAAAAGAGAGCTATATCAGTTCAATAATAAAAGGAGTCATCATCACCCAGTGAAAATACAGTACATCTGAGCTGAACTCAAACATCTGAAACTGAGGAAATCTAATACCTTGTTTTGCTGACATTATGTACCATATGTTAGGCATAAATAAAACATTCAGAAGGAGTGAAATATTCTTTCATTTTTTGTTTCCATTGCTTTGTACTGTAGAAATGCTAGATGCTTATAAGACTATTAAATGTCTGGGCCAACTGAAAACCTTTTTGTAATTGCTACAATATACATAAACAGAAGTCACCAAGCACTTCCCACCCCACAAATGAGGGAGATAAAGAGAGGAAAAACCTTTCCTACATTGAAAAGATTATAATACTGTTCTTTTTACAGTTACCTAAGCCTGGAAATCATTTTGATGCTTGTGACCACTATTGGTGGATATAACTCCACTGGCATAAGAGGGGTGCTCACCCAAATAGAAAGGTTTGGCAGTATCCAAACTTACTTCTAAAATTTGCAGTCTAGATAACAATAGTCTCCACATTGTTTGAGGTTGTTGTTTGAATTGGTCTTGTAGTGAGAAACAATTTGGAATGGGATTTTTACATTGGAAGGAAGTTTCTTTTTTAAAACTATAAATATAAAGGGTTTGCTGCTAATTCTAAATCTATTTTATGGTACTTTATATTAATTGCTATTTGTTGACTGGATGAACTAATGCTGTAAGAGGAGTTTGGTACCTAACACACAGTGTACACAGAGTACGTGTGATTTTAGGAAAAATTGCAGCCATTGACATTCATTAGTACTTGGTGAACATTTATGCAGACTGAACAGTGGATGTGAGAACAGTGGTGCATTTCAGCAGTGGTGACACTGGAGTATGTTTTTACAGGTGTGGTATGCAGGCTCTTGTTCAGTGCTGGCCAAAAATGCATAGGTAATAATGATGACCATGTGGAAAAAGTGTTCTATAGCTGAGAATTTGCTCAATCAAATAGTGTTATTGCAATCTTTGTATTTATTGTAGTTTCCAAGGAAATAAATAGGAGACATTAGTTTTGGAGGAACCTACGTGTGTACATATATGTATTTCTCAAAGACCCTGGAGCCAGCAGGTTCTTAAGACTTACTGGTAAAGTCAGACTGAGATATGCAAACCACAAAGGCATATGCATTTAGTTAATCTGGTTATTAGTGTTGCATTGAAAAGCTAATGTGTATCTTACAACCTTTAAAGGAGTTTAAATTATTTCAGAAATTTCTACAAAATATTTGAATGTATTCAAAGTACAGTAATTTTGGTGCAAACAAGTAGCTCCAGAAACCTCAGGGTGGTTTCTCCCAGGAAGAAATTTGAGGTCTGTCAGTGTTGTAGATAATATACTGAAACCTGTCCAGATGCTCCTATTTGAGCTGTAACTGAGCATAAATGGCATCATGGTGAAATGACCATACGTCAGTTTTGCTCAAATGAAGTGTTTTTTAGCACGTTTTTCAAATGTATTCATGAACATAGGAGGCTATCAAACCGAACACTCTGGCTGGATAGTTTAATAACCATTTTAGAATTTTATAGCAATGGTGATTAAATGAGCTAAGGTTATAAAAGTAATTAAATTATGAGTCTGGGTCATTGGCAAATTGGGAAGCAATTTTCTCTTGCTGAATGTGCTCATTACAATGTGCTTTGTCTGGGGCTATTGAAAGAATTGCTCTGAGAAATGCAGTCTGAAGGCAAAAGTTTGGTAATTCCCCGGGGAGCTACAACTCAGCAGTTGTCCTGGGAAAAAGTTGCCTTTCTCTAGAAGCCAGGAGATTTCTTAGCCTAGGAAGTATTTATTGCATTTCAAAGGGTTGTATCTTGCAGTAAAAACCCTTTCCTTTTTCTCCTTCTTTTTTTTTTTTTTTTTTTTTTTTTTTTTCCTTTGATGGGACAGATGGGGTTTTCCCTGGGTAGCCTGTTTGCTGCCCTGGCATTACCAGTATGCCTTGGGTGTTCTTTTTCATCTTACTCCAAAGCCTCAGGTGTAGTCAGAGGGCTCATCTAGCTGAATAAATTGGCTTCCCTGATGTGGCAAATCCTGTTCTCCTAATGTCTCATTAAGCACTTTTTGGCTGCCAGAATTAAACAGCCTTCAAAACAGATTGATCCTGCAAAAAACAGTTTTAGTACAGTCTATCAGGCTGGGATTTTCCTTTCTTCTTTCTTCCCTCTGGTTGGTTGCCATTTTTGATTGATGCTTTCAAATGCCTTGCACTTGCTTCTGTTGTTAAGTGTTTTTCAGGTAGTGATTATCTTGTTTTAGAGTTTAAACATACATCATAAATATAGATCTTCTCTGTGTGTTACCATTTTCTGGTTTTGGACATTTGAATGCATATTGACAACTGAATATTTCAGAGACCATACAGTTATTTAGGTATCTCTATAGTTAAGCAGTTGTTAGCAAAAATGTTTAAATTGTTTTCAGATACAGCTTTGGAAAGCACCAGTGAGAGAACCCTCTCCCCTTGTCCTTATTTTATTGTACATGGAGCCTGGATTTCATCTTCATTATTATTTACTCCTTTTGTTGCCAGATGAGTTGATCTCATTCCTCTTCTTTAACTAAAATGAACAATTTAAATGGTATTATTTATTTGCTTCAAAGATGTTTGTATCCTTTTCACCAATGCCATTCACCTGTGTGTGCTTCCACACATCATCAGTATGCTTTATTTACATATTGCTTCTGTAAATCTGCTGTAGGAGATGAATCTGATGGTAGACTAGTGGATCATTTAAAATTTTTTGATTGTCATCATTCCTCATGGTTTTTAAAGATTTTTAACTGACACTGGTTCTCCACTAGGTCTCCAACAATGTGTATTCAGTTTTCTTCTTCTCAAAGTAAAATTTTGAGGACCACCGATTTTAGATATTTCAGTATAAGGCAGTCATCTAAAATTTGCTAATTCTCTGAACCCAAATCAATTTTGGCCAAATTACTGTTTAAATGCATGTATACATGGTATATATTTGTCTATGTATGTGTATAACAATTTTTATACAGATTGTAGATTTTTTTCCTCTATTTATGGGAATGGAATGATGATCTCTCCTATTTACAACAATACCTATTTATGATCTGAATGATGAATAGTGATCTTTTCAGATGAAAAAGGTAACATAATAGTGAGGAGAATAGGACACTTCTTACTGTAATGTCCCTATGTATGCTACTTGCAAAAATAACATCATTTCTTTTATTTTATTCTTCAAGGTCTCTGGGATGCGTTTTATACGAGATGTGCTGCATGAACCATGCATTTTCTGGACACAATTTTTTGTCTGTTGTGCTAAAAATTGTAGAAGGTGATACACCTTCTCTTCCTGATAGATATCCAAGCAATCTGAATGCTGTGCTAAGCAGGTATATTTTTCTCTTGTTTAGCTGCTTCTTAAGTAAATTCAGAAAATAACTGAATAATCACTACTTTTTTTTTAATGTTTCAGCATGTTAAATAAGAATCCTTCACAGAGACCAGCAGCAGGGGAGATCTTAAAAATCCCTTACATTGATGAACAGCTAAAGGTATCTAAGATGATAAAGTGGAAGACATATGTGTTTCGCAGAAGTAGAATGAGATAGAGAAAATGTTTAGAGGAAAAAAACTTAGAAAACAGACTGTGGGAACGTTAATCAAGAGACTTTCTGAGCCAGATTACAACGTGACTGAGGCAAGGAGGCAGTGTGAAATTAAACCCTTCTCACTTGACATGCTAAATGATTCCCCCTTTAAAATCTCATGAGCAATAAGGAGAATGGGCACTTATGCATAACAAGTGCAGATTGTTTGGGCCTGGGGACATGTAATTTTTAAACTGTTCTGGTTAGTCATAGTTTTAATGAAAGAGAGTGCATCTTGCTTTTTTAGTCCCTGCTTCAACATATGCAATATATTACTTTCTAAGGAGGTAAGGAAAAAAACCGCTTAAGCATTTTTTGCATTAAGACTGTTTTGGATTATAGGTTAGAGTCTGTTTCACTTTGGCCTCAGGCATTGATATCACTTCCATTTCATTTCTTTACAGAATATACATTACAATTTCACTTGTATGACTGTGAAAGACAAGGGGCTTAACTGGCAGAAGGAAGCTGCTCCCATTGTTGATGCTGTGTAAGTATTTTTTGGGCAGCTCTATAAAAATTTACAGTGTTGCCAAATACTCTCCCGTTCTAAACATTTGTTTGTGCTAATTTCATAATGCTTTGTTTTTTAAGGGATTTTGCTATTCTTCAGAAATACAGAACAATCACATTAATTAGTTTCATAATTAAGATGTAGGGCAAAAAATGGTTCTAATAATAATTTTTTTTTGTCTGTGACTCTAAACTGTAGGTATTGAATGTGTGTTTACTGTGTGCACAAACTGATGATTACCAGTTGATATATAATTACATTTTCTGTATATTTTGAAGGCTTAGCTCATCGTTTTAGTTTTATCATAATAATTTTTAAGAAAGGGAGAAAGGAAGACCAGGGAACTAAAGACTAGTGAGCCTCACATATGTGCCTGGGAAAATCATGGAACAGATCCTCCTGAGAGATGTTAAGGCAAGATGAGGTGATCCAAAACAGACAGCACAGCTTCACCAAAGGGCAGATCAGGCCTGATCAATAAGGAGGCCTTCTCCAATGGAGTGATGGCACTTCTGGATTAAAGGAGGGCAACTGATGTCATCTGCCTGAACTTGTGCAAGGCTTTTGACATAGGCCCACATCACGTCCATAACTCTAAGTTGGAGAAACATGGATTTGAAGAGTGGACTATTCAGTGGATAAAGAATTGATTGGATGGTTGCAGCTGGAGGGTTGTGGTCAGTGTCTCTGTGTAAAAATGGAGGTCAGTCGGAAGTGATGTCCTCCAGTTTTTCATATTGGGACCAGTGATTTTCAACATCTTTATCAATGCCGTAGACACTGGTATTGATACCAGCAAGTTTGCTAATGACACCAAGCTGAGTGGTACCATACGAGGAAGGGATGCCATCCAGAGGGACCAGGACAGGCTTGAAAAGTGAAGTTCAACAAGGCCTAATCAGTTTCACCTCAAAGTGTTGCACTTGAATTGGAGCAGTCCCAGACACATGTAGAGAATGGGAAAAAACTAATTGAGAGAAGCTATGTAGAGAAGACTTGGGGGTTCTGGAGGAGAAAAAACTGGACATGAGCCAGCAGTGTGCATTTGCAGCCCGGACGGCGAACAGTATCCTGGACTGCATCAGAAGAGGAGTGGCCAATGGGGTGGGATACGTGATTGTCTCTCTCTGCTCTGCCCTCAAGAGGCCCCAAGTGGAGTACTTTGTCCAGACCTGGGGACCCCAGCAAAAGAACAGCGTTTTTTGAGTGTGTCCAGAGCTTTTGGAGTGTGTCAAGAGGAAGGCCACAAAGATGATCAGAGGGCTGGAGCACCTTTCATATGGAGAGAGGTTGAGGGAGCTGGGCTTCTTTAGCTTGGAGAAGAGAAGGGAGACCTCCTTGCAGCTTTCCAGTACTTGAGTGGAGCTGTGATTTTGCTCTGTTATGAGATAGTACATAGGTTGCTCCACAAGTAATGTCTCCTATTTATTTCCAGGGAAACTACAGCAGATACAAAGAGCACAATGACACTATTTGATAGAGCAAATTCTCAGCTACAAAATGTTATTTTTCAACATAGTCACTATAATTAGCTGATTTGTGTAGATGAGTTGATTGAGATGTTCTTCATTGTGCAGTGTGACAGCTGTACATGGCCATCTGGAATGTGACTTGTCTTTAATATCACTGTCTCCACTGCTGAAATGCAGAATCCACCACCTCTCTGTGCTCACATCCACTGTTTGGTCTCCATATACCTTCAGTAAGCATTAATGAATGTCAGTGCAGGCAGTGTTTTCCACATGGAGGAATTCAATTCCACACCTCTGTTTCAGATGCACTTCCATGTCAGACACCATTTTGTCGGACTGCCCCTCTGCTGCCACCTGTCACCTGGCAACAAAATGTAGTGGAATATTGGTGGGAAGGTTCAACCTCTACTGCCATACCACCAACATCTGCCTCTGTTGTCATGTGCCAACATGATAAAATAGGAGGCATTACTTTCAGAGCATACCTCCTACGTTCAAAATCAGGGTTCCCTGTTTCCTCTTAATAACTGTAAAGACTTCAGCAGTTATCTGAAATGTCTCTTGAACAAATAGGGAGCAGCAGTGAAAAAGCTCATGCGCTGACTGATTCAGAACCTAAAACATCTTTGAGGCATTTTTCCTTCTCCCTCTGTTCTTTTTGTGACCCCTTTTTTAGTGTGGGCCTGCAGTTTTTCAGCTCTGGTCACTTTGCAGATGCTACCAACTCTACTTCATGCAAGTATTCCTCCAGGAGGAGTGACCACCTTCAACTTTGCAAACAGAAGAATTGTTTACTATTAGTGATAAGAAGAAAGTGGAATAAAGACATTGGGATTCAGCATTCTGTACACTTTTATTACTCAGTGTGAGTGCTTTGAGTGTATCCGTAAAGCTCTAATCACTAGAAATTGTGGTTTGATTTTTCACCCTGTTCTTTCTGTTCCTGCTCTCTCTTGTCGGATGAGTCTCTGACTTTTTATCAGACCAAAGTTCTCTGTTTGTTTCTACTTGAGTATAAATAAATGGATGAATTCTGCAAGCAGTGTGAAAGGGTTATTTAAATTATGCCAGATCTAGTTTTTGGCCTTCTTTCTATGCTGCTATTATTGATTCTGCTAGAAATAACCCCTTGAAAGTACACTGGAAACCAGGAATCACACTTGCTGATGTACTCAGAAAATGTTAGATATATCTTTTGTCTACTGCTGCTGTGTTTTTTGTTGACTTAATTAACTCTCAGTGCGCTCTGTATAGTCAAATGAAACTTAGGTGCAGAGGTGTTCCTCAGAGATGTTCCTTAACTAGTTTTGAGGAACTGAATCTTGCCCAAATGTTGTGCCAGTTCTGTATAGGTTATATTGAGTGTTAAATACCTATTAGAATATATATTATGAGAATCTTGATAAAACTTTTAATACATGCCTTTATTTTGTGGGTTTTTTTTTCCCCCTTATAATCTGTACAGGATTTTGAATTATCTGTATGCATAAAAATATTATAGCTTTTGGAAGACAGTATTTTTACCTGCAAAGTAAATACCTAGACTTCAACTATCACTATACTTCTAGAAGGGGCTATTAGAACCATTTTCTATTATCTGTACCAAATACTGTGTTCCATACTTGATCCATCGTCATTAAGTCTCATTGCCTTCAAAAGTGACAGTCTTTCACTATTCTTGTTCAAAAGTAATTCTCAAATGTTTAAGATGAAGACCAAGTTTTAACTACAAGCATCGTCTTCTTATATTTCTGTGAAAAGCAATTTAAAGCTTCTCCTGGACCTGGCTCCAGAGTCCTAAAAATTGTGCAGCTGTGGATAAAAAACTATCTTTGTTAGAGCATGGAAATCTACCTTGAACTTCTTAAATTCAGAGCACCAATTTGAAATCAAAAGTCCTAGGAAAAGCTTAAGTATAAATTATCTTTAGTTGTGATGTCACCTGATTCTCTTTGGTTAAATGTTTAGAATGTGTACAAAATTATAATCCTATTATGAGTTAGCTACCTGTTCTGGCACTGGTCAAAAAAAAAAAAAAAGCCACATATATTTTTCAATCACAGATCCAAAAAGGCAGGTAAAATGAAATAAAAATACCTGAAAAATGATGGCATTCAAAATAAAAACAACAACAGCGACAAAAAAGGAGGAATAATTATAATTTAAACATAGTGAGTTTCCTACGTCTGCTGTAGTCTCTGAGTGTGTACAGGGAGCTGATTGCTGTGGTGTCCTCCATAGTCAATACTACTTTGTATTTCTGATTTTTTTTCCTCACCAGAACTATTTTTTTGCCATTTTTATTTAATTTATTTTAGTAAAAGCTCTAATGGCTAAGTTCATTCCAGTTCTGTGGAAGTCATAAATTTTAGATATTTAAGTAAAAAAAAACAAAAAAAAAAAGCTGTATGGGTTCAGTTTCAACTTGGATGAAAAATTACTTTTTCTCAAGAGATTCTTACAATTTAAATGGGAGGTGGGTTTATTGTTATTATTATTATTATTTTTAACAAGGGACAAGAAATATGTCTCCATCATTCATAGTTGAAGAGTTAGTTTCATTCTCATTAATAATTAAAACCTTTTTGTCTTTGTCCTTGGTCTTTCATATTTCACAGTAATTTTCATATCTTTACACTATTTCCCTCTATAGTCAACGATTGAAAAACATAATAAACCTCAACTTTTAACATTCTGATTTCAAAATGATAGTGTTGCAATTTATGTGCTTACAAAACTTATCTTAAATGATAAGTAAATTTATCTCATAAGAGCAGTAATAACCATTTGTAATGAATACTTGATATCATGAATACAAAATTTTGGTGTGAGTGAAAGATGAGTGCCCATGGCATTGCAAGCTATCCTTCAATTTTTCTAATTATTCTTCAATGTGAGGTAAAATCTGAGGTAAATATTATTTTTTCTGATATACAACTATTATTGCTCTTGTGTGTTGATATATACAGCTGAGATACGAATGTCAGTAATTCATGCTAAGCTTTCAAAGATGGTCCCTGGAGACCATTTTACAAGCAAATTGTTGTTATTGATTAGAACCAGGAATTCAAAAGGGACAACATAATAATTATGACTTTCATTATAGACACATTAATGCTCTCTTACCTTGTAGCCAACTTTTTTTAACAATAAATGCAAAATGTATGTATGGTATTTCTTTTTTTCTGTGGTTCTCATTTAAAAACTGCCATTGGATTTGTAATACGCTCAATAATGAATCCTGGCAGGGTAAATATTTCACCATTTCAACATATATTCCTTTAAGGAGCTGAGTTTACCTTTTTCTGTTTTTATCTGAAGTGCATGAAATGGTTCATCTTCTTCACAAATCTAAATCCAAGTTTAAATATTTCAATTTGAAAGAAGCATTTACTTTACAGATTAAGGTCTATTTAGTCTGTTATAGTACCTGTGACTTTTTAATTATTCCATTTGAAATGTCAGTATGTTTCAATATCAAATCCAGATACTGATATTTACATTTCTACATGAAGATAAGCTTGCATGCATTTAATTTCAGGCAGAGGAAAGTTCATTTGCAAACTCTACAGGAACTGTCTGAAGTACAGAAGATGACACCACGGGAACGAATGAGGCTGAGGAAGTTAAATGCTGCAGATGAGAAAGCCAAAAAGTTGAAGTAAGTTGTGCGTAGCACTGGTATTGTGCCCCAGTCATATAGTTGTCCCCTTTCAGCAGTCTCACTAGGGAATTAGTACAGTCAAGGTAAGAATAAGAAATCAAAAATTAAAAAAAAAATACAGCCTTTAGCTACTCTTGGTGAATGGGGAATTTGGATGAGTTAAATTAAGGTAATTGTTTATGTGGAAAAGAATTTGGAGCTTTAGCCCAAATTGGTACTTTAAGCACAGTATTTCTAGTTAAATAAGTATATGAGAGATATTCAGATTTGTTACAGTACACAAGTGCTGTGTGCCTGTCTTGACCTGAAAGGTCCCTGGACTACGTGGTGGAATGAAGTCTGACATGTTTAGGATCTTCAGAAGAGACAGAAGTTACTGGGACTAACCACTTCCTATTTCTCAATTATATTATGGAGGCTGAGAAAGATAAATACAACTACTTGGAAAAAAGGCCACAGCTCTGTTCATGTAAAACTAACCTCACCTTGAGTAGATGCTCTGAGCGTTTGGTACCATAACATTCTGATAATGGAATTTGCTTTTCCACATCTACTGCTGGACAGTCACAAGTATTCTGTATTTACAGACAGCTGGCAGAAGAAAAATATCAAGAGAATATCAGAAGAATGCAAGAATTCAGGTCCCGTAATTTTCAGAAGCTGAATGTCAATGTCCTACATGTAAGTAGAGGCTGCTGGGGGCCTTATTTATAGGCTTTCAATGTCTATCTCTTTTCTGTTTGCCACACACTTTCTTTAGCATTAGAGACACTGTCCTATTCTGAGATTAATTATTTGGATGTGCATCAAAGTCAGGACCCCTTGGCTAAACCCTGTGGACCTGTGATGAGTGACACAGTACATTCAGTTATTTAGACATAGTTCAACAAACTCTCTAGTCATTGCACAGTTTTCTTTTACTAAGACACTTCTGAGTCTAAATCTTCTCTCTCAAATGTACTTCCTGATATCAGAGTTCAAAGTACATTTGATTTCAAGATAAATTTTGAATTGTAATATTTTAAACACTCTAATTTGAGATGGCTACGGTTTATTTTCATTTGACTTTTATTTTCATTTATTCTCATTTATGTTTGTCTGGATGAGGAGCTGTGAGATATGGTTTAGTAACCTGTGGTAGCAGTGGTAATGAGAAGATGGTTGGACTAGATGATCTTATAGGTTGTTTCCAACCTTGTGATTCTGTGACTAGTTACAAATGTCAGCATTTTAACAGAATTCTCTAGTAACAATAAAGTCTTGAAGTAACTCCCAGTGTAAACTCTCCTTTGCTTTTAAAATATCATCCACAGAAAATAGTCCTTTTCAATACCAGCACCGTGTCTTATAATAGGGAGAACAGTTTGGAAACATTGGATGTGTCACAGATATAACAAGGTTTGCTTTAGTACTTTGTTTTCAGCCTTTTATTTAGCATGAACTCTAGTTTCTATGTCTCACTGTCTTTGGATAAATAAAAATCATATTAAATCTATCCTAGCTTCTGGTTGAGTCACTGCTGGTCAGTTACAGAAGCGTTAGGAAGTTGTTACCAATTATTTGCTTAATGAGTCCCAGCAGTTGTGAGAATCAGGGCAACTGTTGTACTGTGGTCCTAATGAAAGTTCTAACTGTCCCTGTTTCTCCATGCTGCCTTGTTTGACTAAGGAATCCGATGATCGTATTTCACAACCCCTAACTGATTCTCGGACGGTCATTACATGTGACTCCATGTCCATAGGATGTGATGAGCCAAATGGAAGTGAGAGATTGAGTCAATTTATGGACCACGGTAAGATTTGAAAATCTGATGCTGAATTGAAATTTCCTATAAACAAGACTTGATTTTGTCCCTTTTACTTAAATCTATCGTGAAGAAACTGAAGTATGAAAAGCAGTCAGGTAAATATTTTCTCAACTTTACAAACCAAAAGAAAAGGGAAATATTCTAGGCGGATGTGTATAGACTAGATGTGCAGCAGGGTTGTGTGTCAGGAAGTCTGGGTTCTCAGAGCTGGAGTGACTTGAATGGCAAAGGAGGTGAACAAATATCCTCCAAAAGAGATGCAGAGTTCTAAGGAAATAGCTTTAACCTTTGCATGTGTAAAATGACTTGTATTAAAATAGAATTTTCAACATTACCTCTCCAGTGCAAAAAATGAGTACAAGAATAGAGAGCATTTTCACTTTTGGTACACTTCGATACCATTTTCACTACCCATAGCAATGAGGGATGCAGACAGAAACGCCTTAAAAAGTGCTTACCTATAGTGCCCTCAGATATTTAGCTACTGTCTAGAGGTTGTTAGATACTATCTTACTTAACTGTAGATAAAAGAACAAATACCCAACTTTTGAAAAAGGGTTAGACTGTGGAAATGTACTTCATGAGAAAAGTATTTTTCAGAGCACATATTTAAGTTTTGCTTCTATTATGTACTCGAATGGTGTCATTACTCTTCAGCATTTAACTATTGTGGTTGAAGATTTTTAATCAGATTAGAATTTTGTTAGCGTGTATTAATATACTTTAAAATATAGCAACTTCTTTCATAGCTCTGCCTTTTTGTGTTGTTTTATGTGCATCTGCGAAGGGATTTGTCATTAAATCAAAGGCATCAAAATCAGTTTGTGGTGGAGGTGGTTTTTTTAATAGCAAATGGCTTTCTTCTTACAACGTAGCCTCATTTACGTCCACACAGTTGGCTCGCTACTTCACAGTGCAAGAAGGGGTGATCTGTGTAGGAGAGAACCCAGCTGCTAGAAATACATCCTGGGGTGGGGGTGAAGCAGCTCTTAAGTAGGAGACTGAGAGAAAGCAGTGAATGTGAGTGGGAGGGAGATGTACAGGAGGAGGCATACAAAGAGACCTAAATAGAAACAGATCAACGTGCAAGAAAGGAAAGAAACTGATGTTTCTGTCTTTAGAGTTCATTAAGTTGTTCGACTATAATGATGGAAATTAGATACATTTGCATATCTATGATGCTAAAGTTTCGTCTGTCTGAAGCTGTACGAAGATGAATGTCTGTTTAATGACACTGCTTTTGTCAGATTCTCTAAAGTGGTGGTGGGTTTGTGAGAAAAAGGACTTAGGGATAAGCAAAGCAAATTACATAGATTCTCTTTTTTGCTTTGTGAACACTTTGTTATTCCTGAAGCTGATGTCAAAGATGTTACTTATTCTATTCTAGTATTTATTCTTTTCATTAAACATTTCAGTGCAGCCATGCATGTTCTACTTGCTATTAATTGAGTTATTAATGGAGTCTTTGTACCATAAAATGTAGAAACAATTCCAGCTATTGATTTTCAGTAGAATTTGGTTCTCAATCAATGTGCTATACAGTAGAAAAAGTAAAACTGGAGGCAAGGCTATAAAATGCTTTTGTAAAGTTGTCTGACAACCAATAAATTTGGTAATCTATACCAGATTAACAGAAGAAGTTAAGAGAATGCCAGACTAACAGTCTCTTCAGTTAGAACTAGTAACAAATAGTAGATGAGGAAGAGGCAAAATGGCAGGGGAAGGAGTCTGTTCATAGATACCAAGGATGGTCAGCAACAGCAGCAGCTTTTAAGCTACTGCTAAAATTCCTCTCAGAAATGGGAAAAGCTGGTGGGGACCAGCTAAGGAGAATACCCGGTCCCAAGGGGTAGGTAGGAAAGTTCAAGCTATCTTTGGCTCATATCCTGAAGTTCTTGAAAAAGTTGCAACATGAAGGGAGAAGGAAGAAGGGAAGGGAGAAATGAAGAGCTTGGAGGATTGAAAGACAAGGCTCCTAAAGGGTTAGAAATTGACATAGGTAATAAAACACCTTACACTGTGCTTTCACTGAAAATTATCTAAAACACTGTGAAAAATAGTTGTACGTGGTTGGGGAAAGTGTCAAATACAGAGCTCAATGTTTAGTTGTAGTAGGGAGAAGTACAAAACATGGTATCTTTATCCAATTGGTGTAGTAGTAAGTACAGTTTTTGAAAGCTGGGAAAACCAAGGCAGTGTACTTAGATAAATCAAGACAACGGTTTGGAGTTTTAGACTTTGTGGTAGACAAGCTTCAACAAAGTCAGAAACATTTAACTGCTAAAGAATTCCTTGGGAAGTTTAAGTTTCTTTCTCTGTTTGCTTTTTGTAATCAGCAATGATCTTTTGAACATTTTTTATTCTAATTAGCACCTCTGTGCACTTGACATGCATTTAAAAGAGTTGTATGAAATCACAAATAGTTGATCAATCTGTTAGTCATCAAGCAGGTTTTCTTTTTGGGAGTATGAAAGACATCTAAGTGAACCCTGTTTTTTTGATGTTGAGAAGAACTCAGTCTAATACAGAACAGGACCGTTCAGACTTCACAGGTTGTACAGTGTCTTCAGAAGCACAGAGAAATTGTTTGATTCTTAAAGTACTTACAGAGAAATACAGTGGGCAATATAAAAATGCTATTTTTAAGCATCAAAATTCTATTTGTTCTTCAACAGTATGTTCCTACTACATCACCCAGCTGTATTTTGCAGATTTAATCTTTTATTTTATGAAGACTGGGAAACCTGCTGAATCTTACAGGGCTGATTCAGAAGGCCATTTTAAAATCTGGTGGTTCAGGTATTGCTTTCCTACAGCAGTTCAGCTTGCAAAGGCCAGTGCACATTGCTATGCTGCCTTCTGTCTCCCTGCTTACTTTAGGGGTTCTGGACACCTGTTCTGCACTATCTGCCCTACTCCAGCCTGAAATGAAGATCTTGGGTGGGTGATCAAAGAAACACAAGCTTTTGCTGACAGAAATCTTCTGTGCATTACTTGAACTCAGAAAGAAAGAGATCCAGTTTTAACTTGGGAGTGGGCAACAGTGAAAAATTATGTGAATAGCAAGTTTTGCTATTTTTGCTTCAGTGACCCAGGAGTTGAAGCTGTGCATTAAGAACACACATTTTCAGAGCTGTTACCTTGGCAGCTCTCTGTACTCTGCTACAGAGGAATTGCTGCTCTCAGTGGCACCACTTCCCCACTATTTGCTTCTGTTCCATGGCAAGAGTACAAGCTTCAGTTTGATCTCTGAGTCCAGCTTGTGGCTTACTATAGGTATCTACCTGTATTGCCCCTCTTCTCAAGAAGTTGGCCTGTTGTGTATGCTCGGAAAAGTTCCTCCACTTCTCTGTTTAGAAGGTTGTTCCTGGGGCAAAATATTGCAATGCTTGTGAACTTCCTTATTTCTGCCTTAATTTTACTTGTCTGATTCATACCAGCATTTTCAAGATTCATTTCTTATTGTCTTGCAGCTTAAGTAGTTATTTTCCTCTCTTTTCCTGTTCTCCTTGTGTTTTCATAGGCAACAGTAATACTCTTCTTCGTTATAATTCTATAAAATACTACTGTGCTTTTCACCTGTTTTAGCACTGGTCACTTGCAACATTCCTGAACTTTCCTTCCTTAAGAAGCTTCCAAATTGTCATCTCACAGTTTGCAATAGGTTATTATGGCTTTAATGCTTGGCTGCATTCTTTGAATTTTCCTTTTACATGATTCCAGTTTCTGAGCTCACCCAGAGTATGCTGTTATAACGTCCTTTTCCTTCTTTGTATTGGTGATGCTCACCAGCGTAGCTCCTGTAAAGCAACCCTGTTCATAGTGTCCCCAGCAGAGCAGACCTCTCCTTGGACAGCTGTGTTGTGTTGTTCTTAGTTACTTCTCTGCCCTTCCCACCCTCCTTGTCAGCATGCTTGTAGTGCTGGTTGAGGGAAATCAAGTCTTTCATAAAACAGCAGCCTGTATATTAAGAGAACATAATCATACAAGAAAAGGGCATTTTCTTAGCATGCACTGCTAGCAGGATAAGTAAGCAGGCATGCTGAGTTATTAAGAAATATCTTTGTGAATGTTCAGGTTCTGGGACCGAGGAGGACCAGATTTCTCCTGGTGCTAGGCTTTTCTGACTTTTGCTTGCATGCTAGAGAAAAGGATTTTTCTGGTGTGGATAATTATTCTTCTGCACACCACAGATTTCAAAAAGTTGTGGCAGGTGGGTAGACAATATTCCTTGGGATAAAAATATGTCTTAAAATGTGCTTTACATTTCTTCCTTCTGAAGTTACTATATTCATCTTCTGAAGCTCTTTGTCTTTACTCATACAATCTGTAGTAATATATGTTCCCTGTATTTGTAAAAAGACTGGCATCAGAGTCGTTCTGATGCTGAGGCTCTTTTCCATGGATTACTGCTGTACTGGTAGACCACTGCAGCTTTTCTCTGTGGGCTGCCATACACTGGGCTAGCACTGAAAATTGCAGCTCTGTCTCTACATCACGTTAATTATTTGTGAGCAATCTCTTTTGTGTTGGTTACATTATTACCTAATGAAGCCAGATTGTACAGCATAATTTCTCCCAACTCTCTGTACAACTCAGTTCCTACTGACTAGCTCTGCAGTTGCAGATGTATTTATTAAATAGGAAAAGCTAGTTATGGGGATTTATTTGTAATGAACCCAGAGAAATGTACTTAGGTACTTATTCATGGGAAATTAGTGTGGAATATCCAAAGTTTCTTACTTTGATACACAGAAAATGCTCTAGGTAGAGAAGCTCGGTCTTTGCAGTGGTATAATGCATGAAGAGCAAGGCATAATCCTGTTATAGAACTGTAATAGCTAAATGTTCAGCATTTCTGATTCAATTTCTACAGTAGAATTACCTCGAAATTGGTGGCAAGGCCGTATACTGTATCTAAAAATGTTTCCAGATAGCTCTGTACTACTACAGGTTTGAAAAAAAGTGACCATTTCGCTACCATAATCTTAGATCCTTCTGATTTGGATCAGTTTTGGAGCTGAAAGATACTGGGTTGAAGGCTACTAAAATGCCTTGCTTTTTACAGGTGCTACAAGGAATATTAAATTCAACAAGCTACAGTCTAACAGCCATGAAAACATGAAGCTGAGCACTGATATTTATGGCTAAATGTGACACTTTATATTCATATCAAATTCACAGCTAATGAGACATGGTAAACAAGAGCGAGAAAGATACATATTTTTAAGTATTCAATAAATTATATATGAAAATGTATAAAAATTTCTAAGGGCTTGTCCTCACTGCACTTAAGTGGCTAGAAAAAAAACCCATGCAGTAGAACAGCACTGGACTTAAGAACCACAAAAAGAACATTGTGTCTTGCATTTTTTTTATTGCCGGTACATTATATACTGGGACTTCACCTGTGATGAGATCCATTTCATTCCCTCCCTGTAAGAGCGTTAGCTTTACATAAACTACTCCTCTGCTCATACTAGGCTTGTTTGTGTGTGGGAAGGGGCCAAGTTAAAGGAGCAAAATAGCTTAAGCTAACTACTTTCTGTATTTAAATTATCTGTAAAGAAAAACAATACAAAGCTTAAGACGTAAGTTAAAGGAACATATTACACAATCTTTCTTGTTTGTATTCTCTTCCTTTTTATTTCCTTATACTCCAGAGATTATCATCATGTTCAGTTCCTGGGCTTAATACTTTGCAAGAAATTACATCTCGCAAACCCCTGATTTCATTACAATTCCAAAATGGCTAAGGACATTACAGTAATTGAATACATTATTTCTCTATTTCCATTCCTAATTGTAAGTTATGTGCATATTCCTTTGAATTTCAAGTTATGATCATTCAGGCAATCACACAGCTCAAAGGCTCTTAGGAAAGTCCTGTTTTGTTTTTCAGTCTGGCAAGCCTGAAGAGAGCAGAACAGCATTTATAGGAAGTAGCATTAAGAACCTTTCTGCGTTATAGTACCTTTTGTAACCAGAAGAACTTGACACAGTTAAGAAGATAATGTTGCAGTAATTTCTGCATTGGTCCAAACCATTGTTTTCCTCTTTCACGTGGTTACCCTACTTTATGCAAAACCAGTAAGTCCTCAACAGCTCTTGTTTGAAGGAAAAACAGCTTTTCCTGAGCTAAGCATAAGTTTGAATGAGTTTCTGACATGGATCACCTCTGTCAAGAAGGATGACAAGTCCTTGTATAACACTTTCTCAGAGCAATGGTTGAAATAGTTAGGCCATAGTACTAAATTGTTCATGTCCAATTTAAACTATGCAAATCAGAGACTGGAAAAGAAGAATAAAAATAATTGGAGAAACTCATCTGAGACATCACACGTTTGTTAGAGTCATAGCAAAGTGTGTATTTATTCTTGAGGAATATTCTCGAGCACTGATTTACATCGCTGGCGCTTCTGTAGGAAGGTGAGGACTGCAACCACTAATGAGTGAGTATGTAAGCACGCAACAGTAGTGCCATAGTAGCTGTAAAAGTGCAGGTCTGTGTTATAAGCTGGAATATTTCCAAAATCATAAGGTGTATTCCCAGTTTGCTACTTGCTGAAATCTTACTGTGGGGTGCTTGCTGAGAGAAACTTGACTATTTAGTTCTGGCATTTGCATCTACCAAGTTCTCCACTTTGTCCTTTGCACATGGGGTGCCAGAATCCCTGCCACTCTCTCACAGTTTGAGGGTATAGGCACACTGGGAGTGTGTGCATCTGTGTTTTGTTTTCACTGCTTGGTTTCATATCGAAAGCACACTTCGTCCCAGCTTCCATTAAATAAATATTAAACCTGATTTACTCTATCAAGAGCAAAATTTAACAAAATTTGCAAGTTTTAGCCACTAAGTGAAGAAGTAATCAATTTAAAAATTATTTATTTTTTTAAATTGACTGAAGTGTCTAAGTGATTGTTGCCTAAAGCCCTTGGAGAGCTGATTTCTTCCTTTGTTTATTGCTCTCCCATTTAAACCCTTCTTCCATGAGGGCAACCACAGAATTAGAGGTTTTCTTGGAAATTTTATGGAGTTTTAGAATGCCTAGCATTTACAGTAGTTTAGAAGCCTCTGTGTAGAATAGCACTGTCCTTTTTTTACGTAGAAGAGCATTTTTGATAAAGTGCTTCAGCATCTTTGAGGGCCTTTGGGAATTGAACTCTACTCACAAACCAACCCAGGAAGTCCTCGCCAAAGCCATGCACTGTTTGGATTGCATAGCTACTTGCATCTTTTCATGCCTTCACAAAAATTTGCTTTCTTTTTCCTGGAAGTCTTGCTCCTACAGCTTCTCTGAGGGAAGACATCAGAATGGTATCAGTGTAGTCTTTAAAAGTTGTTTTGTGAAAAACTGTGAACGCTCATTAAGGGATTAAATTGTGTTACTCTATAGTTCCTAATTTTTTTTAAATTATTTTTCCCATTTATTTAGTTTGGCATTAATAAATAGATCTTACCTCAAAAATCACCTTAGTCAATGACTAGAGTTCAAGTGATTCCAGCCAAACCTTGTTAAAGCTTGTTCTGTAGGTCCCTTTGCTCATTCCAAAGGCTGCTGTTAAAAAGCGTTTACAAAACACTGTATGAATTTTGGGAAAAGTTAGGAGCAAATGCACTGAGCTTTTATATGTACAAAGCATTGTATATTGGAACTTATGGTGAATATTTGTATGATTTTAGAACTGTAAATATTTGTTAGAAAGATACCAGTTTTTGTTTCAGATAGTTTTACTTAACAGGCAATACAACTTTACACTGCACTTCAAACTCCAGGTTAAACCAGTGTAAATGAAGACACACCAGGCATTGAGTAGCAAATAAAAACATCTATGAGCAGAATGGTACTAAAAAGCACGCCATATCCCAGTGTGGCCCCCAGCTGCAGCTTTCTGGCTCACCTACCAAACCAAGCAGCATTTCAGGGGAGCTGGGCCAAATTGCATGGTGATATAAGAAGCTGGAACCAATTCCAAGTGAATGTGAATTTGCTCTGAAAGTAGCTGTAAATACTGGATTAGTTTGGAGTTTTTACCAGTTTAGTGTTTAGTGCTTGTGGCTCTCAGACAACTAGCTGGAGGAAAAGAGAAGGTGACAGCAATGAAGGTGGTTAGTTTATGTTCTCCTGCTATTTAATCTGCAAATGGTGTTCCTGCAATCTAGAAAAAGCATTGATTTTCACTGGCTAATTACATCTAGATGCTGGAGATCAGCATCCCTGTAGATTTGCTTGGTTGCAGACATTGGTTTTGTTCGTGTACAACATAGCTTACATTACTGCTTAAACTAAAATTAATTATGGTTTAAATTTATCTTTACTATGTCCATAATCTAATGTGTGCAGTGCTTATGTCAGGTTTGGATTTGAACTGTTCTGTGTTTTCTACTCTAGTTGTGAAAATAGCCCCATTTTATGGCTTGAAAATTGCATTCTTGAACTGAATCTCAGGAATGAGGAAGTGGCTTTCTTAAAGGGCAGCTTTTTGTATTGATGTATGGACTTTTTCCTTCCCAGCACTATCATTGCAATGGTAGGGAAAGTATTGGGCAGATTCAACAGGAAAACTGATATTTTTCTTTGAAAGTACACTTTGACTGATCAAAAAGTTTAAAATAAAGCAACGTCTAAAGTAGTTTTAAATTGATGTTGCAAGATGGTCATTTTTCCTCTAATGTACAGCTCTTGCTCTCTTCCTGCTGGACATTGTGCAAGTAATAGAGCAACTTTTACAGTAATAGTGCCTCTTTGTGCATAAAGGAAATGGCTTTCAGGGCTCACTAAGTGCACCCTGTTATTGACTATATTGCTATATCATTCTTTCTCTTCATTCACCTGTCAGCACTAAAAGGATTTCTGAATATTTTGAAAACCTTTAGTTTTGATGAAATTTAGACTGTTACTGAAAGACAGCGTGGCATCGTGCAATTCCCACTGCTTGCCAGAGCTCCCATTTTGTTTGACCACTATAAAATGAGAAAGGAGAAAAAAAAAGAAAGTGATAAAAGTATTGCTACTTGCTGGTTTTTTTTTTTTTTTTTTTTTTTTTTTTTTTTGTGATTTATTTGGAGAAATATTATTGGCCAGTTTCTCAGCAACTGTATGCTGACACTAGTTAACCATGTGGTTCTCTCACGTTTTGTGAAACTCAAGATTCTTGTGTTTATGTTGTCTTACTTTTTATGGCTTGTTGTATAATTAGGAGAACCTGGCTTGACTGTTTTTGATGTTTTGTACATATAAAGTTTCATTGCCAAGTATGTGGGGATGTAGACAGCATTTACCAGCTNTCTTCTTTCTGTTTTTTTTTTTTTTTTGTCTGTTTGTTTTTTGTTAACAACTCCTTTTAGCAACATCTTTATCTCATGCTCAGCTTGTGGATATACTGATAAAATGTCAGGAGATGGAAGGCTTGAGTAAAAGAACTGTGTTCTTGAAATAAAATGTTTTTCCTGGAAACTTCATTTGGGTTAAAATGATAATTTTTCTTTGGAAAAATTCTTTTAAGTAACTACCTCATTTTTAACGTCAAGCAATAGATAACCCTCATAGTGCTACTCTGAGTTATATTCTCTTTGTCTCCATTTTTCTGAGACATTGCATGGTAGGTAAATGATCAGTCAGTGAAGTCCACAGGTAAATCAAAGCTTTTTCCTTTCTTATAATGCTAAAAACTGAATTGCAAAATATTAACGTTTAACTTTGGCTGTATTTCTGGCTTTCATTTATAACAAATATATATTTTTTTACTTCTATGCTGTACATGGTTCTGTCAGAAGGTAGTTCTTTTAATGACCACACAGTCCTTTTGTGTTTATGCTGAAGGATCATATAAGGTATTTTTGGACACAAGAGTCCTGTTACATCCCTTAGTTCATTTCCTAGGCAATTCTTTTCCCTTGAGTCTTTTTCATCCTAGTGTGGAAGTAGGACAAAAGCTTCTATTGACTTTCTGAGCAATGAAGCACAGAATGGTTTGTGTCAGAAGGGACCTTAAAGATCATCCACTTTCAACCCCCTACCATGGGCAGGGTTGCATATCTCCTCTATAGCAGATTGATCGATGGCTATTCTGTTTGATGGACACTGTTAATATTGTCCTGCACTGAAAACAAACAATTGGTGTTATTGTAAGTTATAATAATGGAATTATGTTATTTTTCCTAACTGAATGAATATTGACTTGGACCACGGAGTGGTGCAAAGCCTTTCTCTCATTCAGGATTGTGTAACCCAGGGTGTATATCTGTGGGCTTCAAACTACTCTCCTAGTGGCTATGCCCCTCAGCTCTTTCTGTTTTCTTTCTTGAAGTAAGCTCTGAGATAAATGATGCACTGAGATAACTGATTCTGAAGTGTTGGCCAGTCCTATTCACCATCCCCTTTTGCCAGTGATTTCTGAGAATGTCTACCTGTTGCAGAGAATACAGAAATGTTCATATTTCTGATCCCCTCATAAGTGTATATGTTTAATATGGCCACACACACAAATACACCTGTCATATTTCAAAATAATTTGTTGGTGTAGCAACACATAACCACATAATCATACAATAATTCAGGTTGGAAGAAACCTCTGTCAGTCTCCAGTTCAATCACCTGCACAAAGAAGATCTAATCATATTGGGTATTTCATGGTCAAGTCTTGAACACCACCAAGTACTGAGATTGTACGATTTCTCTTAAGTACTATTCTGGTATTTGATCACTCTCTTTGCAGTTCTTTTTACCTAATTCAAATTGGAATTTATAATGTCGAAGCTGTTGTTCATTTCCTCTCATCCTATTGTTGTACACTTCTGAGAATACTTGAGCTCCATCTTCCTTCTCTCTTCTGATCAGACAGCTGTAGACATTATTAAGGTTTTCCATTTACATATCATTCTTGGGGCTGAAGAAACCCAGGTCTACCAGCCCCTCCTTGCACACCAGGCACCCCGCCTAGCTTGGGGTCTGCTACAACATCCGGTCTGGTTCGTAATACTGTTCACATGGGATGAAACTGGAATTCATTGCTAAGGCCTGATGGCATCTCTGTCTTACTGATGAGGTGCTACCATGGAAGCTTATCCTAACATGTCTCTTAATACAGTCAGTGCAGGAATCTGCATTCTGACTCCTCCACCTGATTTTTTGTATGGTAGCAGATTCATGGTTCTAGCATTCTAAATGAATTTGTTGTTGTTTTGATAGTGTACTGTTTAAAGATATTTGTCATAACAAAAAGTAGCTCTGAAGCCTGAAGTATTTAGCCCCCAAACTCCTATCCACTGTACTTGCTGTTTTCCTTGGAGAAATGTCACTTGGAACAGGTTCAGAATTGGAACCAATAAACATCTGTATCCTGGAATATCTCTTATGTCTGTAATAATATTTAAAATGGTGTTACTGAGTTCAGATTAAGTGGCCATCTTTTTATAGCTGTTAAAACAATGTCTGAAGTGGTAAAGTGAGAAACTGTGGAAAGGATACAAAAGCTGGTGTGGAAGTAGGATTCATCCAGTGCCTGTCTCTTTGGATAGTTTGGATGTATGAGTCTCAGTTCTGCCTGGTTGTGAGCTACCGATGAGTCTACTGTAGCTAGAGCATGTACATTATAATTTTTGTACCTCGTCCAGTTGATAAGGGGAGGAATGTGTTTTTTGTATAGCAGTAAACAAATGCAGAATGTGGGAGGGTCAGAAAACACTAGGTTAGTGCAGTGTTTGCATTATAATAGGCTGATTGATAGTTACATGAATGCTTTTAGGCACATAAATAGCATGCAGATGAACCTAATAAAATTAAAGAAATAACAGAAATGACAGCTTCCCTGATAGAGGGAAAGACAAATGTTCACTGTGTCTGGAAATGAACACATATCTGTGTTCAGTAGTGTTCTTCATATGCTAAAAATGAATGTTTCAGAGTTCGGGTTTTAGCATTTTTATTTTTTTATTAAGATGAAGTGTTAGGCTTTTCTGTCAAATGGCATTTTGGAGAACTGAAATAATTATAAGCAATGATAAATGCTTTCTTATGTGGAATAAGCTTTTTGGGGGGGTTTGAGGTTCCTCTGGAAACACAAGTTACTGGTTTTTTTTAATTAGAAATTGAGGCAGTGGAGTTTGCACAGATGTATTAAAAAAGAAAAACCTGAGTGCAAATGTGTCAGCATTTTGGAAGTAAATCTACAAAATAAGAAGTATTTTTGAAAGTGCCTTGGAGACAGTAGATAATAGTAGAGATTAAATCTCAACAGGAGAACTTAAACCTCCTAGTGCAGCAGATAAATACATTGAGGTTTTCTTTTTTACTGTGTTTCTTATGCCTTAAAGATTGGAATGATCCCTCCTGCCCAAAATCCAAGGGCTTCTTCTAATTGTATTCACTTATTTATCTAAAATGAATGGTGAAACAATCTTTTTAAAATCTATAATGCATTTTTTAATTTTATATGAAGTATTGTTTGAATTTATTTCAAGGCAGTAATATTTAAGATTAGTCAGTTTATATTTTTTGGTGGCCCTGCCTGTGGCAGGGGAGTTGGAACCTGATGATCCTTGGGGTCCATTCCAACACAAGCCATTCTAAGATTATGTGATTCTATGATTCCATGATTGAACAAGGTAGACTTAATTGGGAGAATGGGAGAAATCAGCATTAGCTAATGTTAAGATTGTAGAGATTTACAATAGCTTGATATTAGGATGTTTTTATTTAAAATTTCTTGTAATAATAGCAGCCAGGGAAGCCTAGCTAACATTTTCTATTTGAAAACTGATAGCATAAACATGTTGTACCTGGTCTTGCAGGAAAATTGTCTTGATAATAACTTAGTAAGCACTGCCTAGAATAAAGCAGAGATGTTAGCTCTCCTGGTGCACTTCCATGCACAAATGCTGAAAGCTGTTGATGGGGTAGGTTCTGAGCTGGGCTTACCCCTGTTCTGGTCTCATCTCTGTCACTGACCTGTGCTTCCCACAGGCAAACCTTTGTATTGAAACTTTCTGTTTAGAAAAACAGGGATCCTGTGGTTTGTTTTGATAGTCACCTCAGTCTGGCCTCTGCTTAAAATTGAACAAGTGCTTAAGGGCTTTTGCTGAGAAAGGACAGCTTGCTGAAGCAGGTGCAATCTGTCCTCAAGCCATTTTAATAACTCGTTGCTTATAGTGTCTGATATATGTTATTTCCAATTTAACCTAGCCATTATATTCATCACATAATATATATGTTAGAAAAAAACAAATTGGGGCATAATTTCAGCTCACAAAAACTGGATTCAATTGAAGGCTGACCATGCTCTGAGTGAGACTGCACTAGATGATCCCCTGCTTCCAGCCTAAATTATTCTATAGTTCAGTGACTTCAGCCTAAACTCGGTATAGATCATTTGGGGTCATTAATTTCCATGTGATGAGGGTGCAGCCTTTTGACAGAGGCAGCTTTAGCACTACTTATCATGCCATCAAAGATAAACATTTTAATAGGATGACCTATCCAATAATTTTCAATAACAGAATGCATTGTTAGTGACATGATGTGGGTGATATAAAATCCATTGCATCTTTCTAAGGTCGTGCATATTGTCTGTCTGTATAATACTATAAACTCTAAACTTCCTCTAGAGATCCCCGAAGACCCAGAAATTGCAGAAGAATATTATAATGATGAGTTTGAATCCTGTTCAGAAGACAGCGAAGCAGAGGAGGATGTGGAAGTGTCACAGACTTTATCTAAGGCAAATCATCAGGTATGTGTGAACTATGAGAAAACGGTGCACACTTGATGCTCATTTTCTGAGGGAAAATGAAGCCTCTTCCAAGGTTTTGTCCTGCTGATATTACTAAAATTTGCTTTTGTTACAAACGCGTGTCTATATCGGTGTCATGAATTAGTTATAGGAGTATGTCTCAAATGAATTATACATATTGATTAGAAAGATTTTTGCATTTCTTCAAGATTAGGGATTACACTCCCGTGAATGCTTTAAAGTGTATTGCTATCAGTAAATTTTCTTGTAGCCATAAACACAGAGTGGGGTTCTCTCATATAATGTTAGTTGTACCTAAATTAAGTTCAAGCTGAAAGAATTCTTCAAGCATAGGATCTGAATTCCAGATCTAGTTCCTGTGGAAAGATTGGCAGCTCTAGATGCCTTCTCTTCTTTTCTGTATCGTTCATGTTTTCCAGTGTAGTGTGATAACTGTAAGCATTAACAACAGCAAGTCTTAACCAGCACATCTATAAACTTTCCCAAGAATCCAAGAAAGTGTCAATAGAAAGAAAACTTATTATTGAAAGGCTTAAAGTAGCTTTATCTGGTAAGGTTGCCACAAGAAACTCTCAGGGGTTGCAGTTTGAAGGTTGAAGATTATTAGAAAAGGCACCTAATTTAGATCTGATCAGAAGAAGCTGCAATGAATCCTGTCATTAGTGATCAAGTCTCAGTGAAATCAATGAACTTAAATGCCCAAGTCAGTTCTGAAAATGGATCTTCCTAAGGCATTCAGGAACAATTATTTTCTACCCTGGGCCATCAACTTAAAGCATTTTGCTACAGTGTTTCTGAACAGTACTGTCTGGTTTTGCTTAGGATGACAAATGTTATGTGGAGTTAACGTGCAAAATCTGCAGAGTAGAGTATAGTGTCGCTTACATTCCAGGGAACCAACCAAGTTTGTTACAACTCTTAATTAAATTACAAATAACTTGTAATATTTTTTGAAATTTTTGAATTAATAGGTTCTTTAAGATGTAATTTTAAGGCAGAAATTAAAAATTTGTGTGAGAATTCAGAATTCTACTTCTGTCACAATGGCAGGGAATCCTGAAATTCTCTCAACCGGTTAAACTTGGAGTTTACTCACAAACAGCCTAAAAATATCCTCTTAGCTTTCAGACTAAACACATAGCATTCTCTAACAGTGAATACAGTAGTGGTCTAAATAAATGGTTGGAAATCAATAGAATATCTGAGGCAATGCTTTGTAGCCATTTGCTGTGTCTGTGTTTACTCACAACACACAGAAATACAAAAACCCTGTTGTATGAAAAATCTACCACAATGGAATCTTAAAAATAAACTATTACTCACTTTCATCAGTCTTTGAGTGTTGGGTTTTTTTTCTGTTTTCCTATTTCAGAATGCCTTTTAAAATTTTCATTCAGCTTTCATTGACAATATCATTAAGTGTCAATCAATACTGTTTTTGAACAGGCAGACTGCTGCTTAGAATTAACGAAGAGCAGAAAATAAAAATAGATTTCTCAGTAATGCAGAATAAATAGGGTGCTGGCAGCCACATTTGAGCAATGACATTCAGTCATTTTGTAGTGATTCAGAATTCAGTGGTGACAAGAACTCATGCTAGGTTGGTTGTGCTACCCCACTGACACCTCTTGTCAAGATCCAGCCCCTCCAGGCTGTGTGGCTTTGCTTTATCAGCAGTCCGTGTGCACACCATTCATTGGCCCTCTGCAAACTGGCTTCCCCCGGCTGAGTTAGAAAACATACCTTCTCAGAGCATTTGCCTATAGGACTTCCTTTATCAAAGCAGCAAGTAGCCTGACTTATTTGCCTTCCTATTGGCCAGAACCTTAGATAAGGTGGAACTGCCTTTGTGGGTATTGACACAGTCACTTTTTTCTTGGGAAATGAGAAGAATTTTCACTTTTCCCTCTCTTGAGTAAAAAATTCTGCAGGAATTGTGAAGACAAAGCAAGTGGGACTTATCTGTACACGTACGTCTGACCTAACTAAAACTCTGTACAGTTAGGGGAAATACATATTGTTAGGAAATAATTTTATCTCAGCAAAAACATCTAATGTGTGGATCACATGGAATATACTGAGAGGTAACTCTTTCTCTCTGCTGATTGTAAAGATATCTGCAGTTATTAGCATGCATGGAGCATCTTCATTCTGGATGTTAACAGTTACATGAAATGAATCCCACTCAAAGGTAGGTGGTATCATGCTCAACTTTAATAATAAGCTTCAAGTCCTACCAGAATAGATTCGATCTTGCTAGTTCATAGCAGGGCATTGCTTCAGCAATCATCTACTTAATACAAAAACTCCTACTCCTATTTCTATGATGGGATTCATACTCTTTAACTCTTTCTTCAAAAATCTCTACAGATTAAGCTTTTGAAAGTCCACTGTAGTACAGGATTTGGACCTGTAAAGTATTTACCATCTTAATCATAGCAAACCTCTCAATTATCCAATGTCAGGATTACTTTACTCATTGGTTTTGTGCAGATTGAGTGCAGGAGTGCTGTGTCTGGTAGTGCTTAATGGTGACCCCATTACTTCAAGCAAAAATTAAAAAAAACCCTTCTGATATTCATGCAGTAGTTCCTTCAGTAATAGGTGGTCAGAGAAGTCATCCAATCAAATAACACATTGGGATGCATAATGTTGGAAGGGATTGAAGCTCTTAATTCCTGCTATGTTAGACTCCCGCAGACGTCATGACAAACGGAGTAGTGTCTTTACAAAATGATATCTTTTCATATAAGAAGGTGGAGTCAGGCACTCCTTTGGTATAATTGAAATTTTTAAAATGGGAGCTGAGACAGCTACTTTGTATTTGTTATCTGTAACCTTCAGTACAGCTAGTGTGATCTCAACTGCAATGTCCACTTGTAGATGTGGAATTTTCACCAGTTTTAAGCCCTACACACATCCAAACATCTCATCTAGGTTGTGTTGGTTGTAGCATTGGAGTTCAGAGTCCTTCTTCCTTCTCTTTTGCAGCTTATATGGAGATGGCCAAATTTCAAGCAAGAACTTGTCAGTTACTTTTCCAGACTTCTAGCTCCTTGAGCCAATGAATCTTTTCTATTTTATCATTCTTTGTTTTTTTTAGGAACATTAGTTGCTAATTGAATGAGTGCTAATGAATGGGACAGTGTGAAAGAGAATAAGAAACTATTTCTAAAAATAAACTAGAAAATATGAAATATAGAAAGTGTTTCATCTTGAAAAGTTAGTGAACTGTGAAAGTTTCACATTTGCTTTGATTTAGCTGAGATGCTTTTTACTGCAGTTTATCACTTTGCTCTGTGTTTTCTTTTAGTAACAATATTAATAGCAAATTAGCTCCCTTCATTAGTACAAAGTCTAGAAGTACAATACATTAGCTCACTATTTTCAGTTTCCAGGTTGCTCCTGAGATCGTCAGGCCAGATAATCAACTGGCTTAAGTTATCATAGCTACAGTGATGTAGTATAAATTAGCAGTGATATAGTATCTTCTATATTTATTTTATATTTATATATTTTATAATCAACTGAAGATCCAATGGGTCAGCACAATGGATAGTCTGTTCATTATTACCCCAAAGCTGCTCCATTAGGATTCTAATGCCTGACTTGGGATCCTTAATACGGCCTGTTGCTATTAAAAATGATTTTGTTCATTCTGAGTTTGAAATGTCCAAGCACTCATCCATGCTGGCTCTTATGTGTAAGACTGCTTCCCTTCTGTGCATCTGTCAAATTCCCTTTCCTGTTCTGTGGCATTTTTAAAACATAGGCTGCTCAGTATTTTTTGTGGATTTTTCAGCGAGGTCAGGCTTTTGATGTTCAGTTTTAAAGAGTCAAAGGATGCCATATTGTCACCATACTGTCACATGAGGTATGGTAAGAGCTTTTAGAAATTCAAGCTTTTCTCTTACATTGTAATGAAATGTGATGTACTTCGTGAAGCTGGTACTTTCTTAATGGTCAGATCTTAATTTTCATCAGTGTACATGAATGACATTTCACATGAAATATATCATGGCAAAACTGTTAATTATCTGTCTTGTAACAGAAAACTTAAAATGGAAAAGTGCTAAAATCTTTCCTAATTAAAGTTTCAATTATTCATTGTTATGAGATATGCAAGTAGGTGAAATTAAATGAAACATAAGTATTGTTTTGCAGTGGCAAATATGATAAGTCTAGGAAATTTTAGAATGGTCACGAAATGTGTACTTTCCTTTTCCAGTATTGTTTTAGGTATTTCAAGGATAACCAATAAAATACTGGTATAATTTAAAATACTGCACACCAACCTCAGCAATAAACACGTTCTTTAAGTTATATGCATAGCTGTCCTACATACTTGTGTTCTGCTAGGAACCTGACTTGAATAAGTGCTTTTACATAACACCATTCCCAAGCCTACTATTTTAGGAGAAGAAAATATTTTAAAAGTTGTGAGCAATGTATTCACCTTGTAGTAGTCTCGTGTTGACACTCTTTACTGTAAGCAATATCCTTTATGTCTGTAGGATCTTACCTCTGGTGCACTATTTTTTTTATGTAGTATTTTGGTCACACTAATGCTGTTCATTATTTCATTTATCCTCAGGACAGTGATATTGAAGCAATGGTGAAGCATTTGGAGAGTGTCCTGAATAATAGCTCATTGGGTAAGATGGTATTCTTTAAATATAATATCAGCAGTTATTAAACATTCTTATTCATCACATTCCCATTATTTCCATTTTGCAAAAAAAAAACCAAAAACACCATAATGTACTGAAAAAAAGTACAAATATGAAAGATAAAAGGCATTCAGTTAGGTGTTTTTTTAAGAATAATAGAATTATAAAACATAATGTTCAGAGTTGTGGAATGTTAAAATAAAAGCTTTTAAAAATCTGGCTTTTGCCATTTTTTCTTCAAAGGAAAACATTTAAGGATATGTAAGTTGTTTTATAGTTTCCAGTACAGGTAATAATAAGATAAAATGATTTTTAAAAAGTTTATTATTGTAGTTTTTAAACAACAAAAAAAGATGTTCCAGGTTTGGATAATGTTTATTTTACCTTAGGTTATGTCATTACAGGCATAGGAAAATCACTGAGAATTTAAGTGTGCAGTTTAATTCTAAAGTCTCCTGCAGTTGCTGTCTATAAATCTAGAGTTTCAAACTCAAGTTTTTCATGGTATCCTTAAAAGATAAAAAGAAAACATAAATGGATGAAGGTTATCTACTGGGGCTGGTGTAGTCCCTGGAAGACTAACAAGTTAAGCTGTGACAGAAGCAGTTTGTGGATGAGTAGCATGAAAGCCTTTATCTTCTTGGTTTGATGCCTCATTTACTCTCATTGTGACTTTGAAATGAGAATACAGGGGAAGATTGGGATATCCTCTTTGCAGTGATTCCTCCAGAGTTGAGCTCTGTTTCATGCCTGCTCATGAGCATGGAATGATGGCAGAGAAAACTGAAGAGGAAAAAGGATGAAAAGGAGTAGTGAAAGGTATGGCCATCATGCTCTTAATCACTCTCTGGTCACCTTCAGGGTTCCATGTCAGGATGACCTTTATGACTGAATGAAAGCCAGTTATCCTGTGTTTTGCATTCACACTAACAGAGATCTCATGGCTTTCAAATTCTGCACTTCTTAATAAAACTACAGCCCTGCTGTCTACAGGAGATATGCAGAAGTGGAAGTGGGAACAAAATGCAGCTCTGTATTTCAATAATTTATTTTCTCAACGTAAGAGAGGAATTACCCTGGTGGCTTCTTGGAATAATCCAGAGTATTACCCGAAGCCAAACAATGGCATTATTTGAAAAATGAATCTTAAAGAGTTCCTTGGATTTTTCTTTCAATATGAAGAAAAAGAAGATACCTTTTTAAAATTATGATATTAATGAATTGCATAATGATTTAATAGTTAAAAAGCATCTGACCACTTTGTGTTGAAACTTAAAGTCTCCCTCCAAGCTGAGCTAGTAATTAGGTTTGCATCATCTGTTCCAAACAAATACTTGTGATGATAATATAGGAAAAATCTGCTGAGGTCCCTTTTATATTTGTATGCTCAGGATTGCTGAAGAGCTTTGAATATTTGCTGTTTTAAATTCTTTGAATCTCAAGCTACAAAGCTGTGCAGAGTACAAACTATGTTTAAAATTATGTATTTCCCATCTTGTTAATGTACATCTTAGTCAAAACCCTATAAACCAGGATTATTATTTTTTATGTTAGGATGTAAATCCAGAAGCATTTTGCTTATCAACCAGAAATGCTAGTATCATATTGTTTGGTTGGTTTGTTGATTTTTATTTTTTTTTCAATACTCTCCCTCAGTTTACTCATTGTTTATTATTATGTTTTAATCAATTTTTGATATGGAAAGATATTTCAGTTTTATTGTTACAGGGAACTCTTCAAAATGCATGGAGACCATTTTCTTAACAGTCTAATCAAATAATTATTGTTAGTCCAGGTCTAGTAATTACAGAAAAGGAATAAAAAGAAAATGAATGATTACAACTATTAAAAAACAAAGTTCTTTGTACTAATGTAGTTATTCTTTTTTATTCATGCATCTTGTAGCTCTCTCTTTGTCTGGAGTTGTGTTCACCTTCCCACTGGTACTAATGCTGGTAGCTTCAACCTAGTGTGTCAGGGGATGTGGCACCCTCAGCACCTGCAATCCTTCACCAGGAGTGCTTACTCCTCAGCCTAGTATCCACTTGGAGTAGTTTTCTTGTGTTTACCAATGTTGCTTTTACTTCACTGTCTTTCAAATTAATGTCATATCAAAAACATTATGTGCATTTTACATAGTTTGGATGTTCTCTTTGTTAACCCTAAATGCTAACATTAGTTTTGCCCATTTCCAGGTCTGCATTTCTTTAACAACTAGGGCGTTGTTTGTAGACATAGGATTCCCAGTGCCAATTTATGCCTCACCTCTTACAGTTCCTTGCATATATCCTCATCCTGTGTCTCCACTTCTCAAAGTTTCTGCTGATGTATCAGGCAGATTTCCCTACATTACTTCTTTAATTATGTTAGCTAAAAATATGCCATTCTATATAAGTAAGTGACTGTTTCTACCCCTCCCTGGAGGTGTTCAAGGCTGGGCTGGATGAGGCTTTGATCAACCTGGTCTAGTGGGAGTTGACCCTGCCTATAGTGGGGGGGGGTTGGAACGAGATGATCTTAAAGGTCCCTTCCAACCCAAACTATTCTATGATTCTGTGATTCTAAGAAAACAGAGATAAGTGGGAATAAAACCAATAGCCCCAAGGTCATTAATAAACTGCAGTTACAACTTAAGCTACTAAAATGAAGTTCCAGCCAGGCAAAACCTGACAGACCTCAGTTCTAAAGCCTTGCATACCTAGATCCAATCCTGTGGGCTGGTACTAGAACTGGCAATACCATGTTGCTGGGCTGGGCTGCAGACCTGCAACATTATTTTAATGACTGCTCCTTAAAATAGGAATTTCAAGGCAGTAATAGGTGATTGGTCAGAATTTCTTATAGCATTTTTCGTTGTTGTGGGAACTGTAAAAAAATAAATTACCATTTCAAGCATATCTTAGAGAACATCTGAGTAAAGAGTAGAGTAAAGCTAGATTTGTTTTTTTAATACCAGCAAGGGCTGTGATTAAAATGATGCAATAAAATTGCATTGCTTTTCCTTAGGTGGAATTTCTTCTGCATAAAAACTCAGAGGAAAAGGGTAAAATCCTGAGAGTTTTTGAATTAATTGAGTTTTCTTCCCAGAGTTGTTCAGTTAATCACTGTGAATACTAGTGCTTCAGTACTGTACAAGCTTCACTTGGGATTCACTATGCAACTCTGTGTAGAGTTGATTTGAGATAAAATAATAAAGCCTGAAAAAAATTGAATACACTCAAGAAGAGAGCTACAAAATGAGAGCAAGTTTGAAAAATTACCCTTAAGATTTATTAAGTCTTCTTAACTTAAACGAAGAGAAGGTTGGAGGCAATTTGGTCAGTTTGTATTTTTAAATGCATTATAAACTCAGGAAAAGGCCTCTGATTATAAGGAGCTTTTCAGTCTTACAGAAAAAGGCACTGGAAGATCCCATACGTAGAAATGAAAACCAAAAAAAAGCAAATCCAAACCAGAAGTCTTTGATTCAGTGGAGATAATAGTTTCTTAATACGTAATGAATTAGCAAGAAATGCAATAGATGTCTATCACCAGTTCTCGGGGTTTTAGCAGAAATGTAGGCATGAATTCCTTTAATACATAAGGTACAGATGTCTCATCAGTTAATCATAATCATCCCTTTTAACTGTATCTATGAGTAAATGTGAGCAGAGTTCTTTCTTTCATCTTTCTTCCCTTTGACAGAATGAGAAGGATGCAGCAAGAGCCACAAAGCTGGTACTCCGTGACCCAAGAGAGCAATTTTGCCCTTTGTTCTCTGAATTGTTAGGCTAGAGACTGGAAGAATACTCATCTTTTAAATATATTTAGGAAGTAAAAGTACTTGGTTTTGAAAAGTCATTTTTTTTTTCATTTAATTTAGATTAAGAATGGTAAATTGCTCAAAAAATGCAAATAGTTACTTGGCTACCTTTTGAAGAATCATAATTATTTGCTCTGGTGATGTATGGGTAGGCAGATTGCTGCAAACTGGGAAGCTGGGTGCAAAATATATTATTCATCAAGTAACTGCTTCTAAGAAAATCCCTGTGATATAGAAGTTGGTGTGGGTTATGAATCACTCTAGGAAGTGTTTTGAGGCTTTTCATAGTAATGGTGTGAAAAGCTGTTAGTGGGTTTCACTGAGAACTCATTTTTTTTATGAGTAGCCTTACCTCTACAGCATCCTACAATCTGTAGTCCTTGCAGCTGCTTCGCAGTACCCAGAAGATCGTATCTAATGGAGAGAAAGATAGATGTTAGCTTGTGTTTAGAGAGGAAGCATTTCTTGTCCAACTGCCAATCTGGAGAGTAGACAAAGAAAGAATTATTTAGACTGGAATCCCAGATAAAACCCAAGAAGGATGCCTTTAATAATGAAATGTCAGAAGAGAGGTAGATAAAGTATTGTAGCAATAAATAGACTGAACCCATTAAGTAGGAAGAGTTTTCTGTGCTCTTACCACAATGATGTATCCTGTAATAATAGAAATATTATAATTTAGCTGGGACCTGTGGTAAAATGTATGCGGTCTTGAAGGAAGTGGTCTTTAGACCACTTGCACTCAGGGCAAAATAAAATGTAATTGCTGTTGAAGTCTGACAATGATATCAAAGCCCAAGTCCCCACATCTGGACTCTAATTCCCTGCCAACTCGAAGAGGAGTGAGCCACCCAGTAGGTCATGAGCATTGCTTCACAGCAGTTGGGTCGTGTTCAGATCTACTCTGAGTATCTGAATGCTTTGGTGCTGCTGAAGTGATTAAATACTTACAGATCACAAGATACATAGGATAAAATTGATGGACCTACGTGTGTAGTGTTAAAGTAAATCATCCAGAATATTTTTTTCAGTGTATGACGTTATTGGTTGCTAGTAAGAACTGACCTTGTAAATTTTAATCTTATAAAGTGTGTTAACTGTAACTCAATTGTAATATGTAGGCACCAGACAACTGTTGACCATTAGAAAATTTACTCTCAGTATTCAAATTTATATGATCAGGATGTATAATCATGTAAGAGATAGGAGCCTAACTAATGGAAAAGTCATGATTATGCTTTCAGGAGAAGCATTCTTTTACTGTCTGGGGATGTTTGTACTGCTCACAGCTGAAAGGTAGCTACAAGCTCCTTCTAGCTGTGTGTGATCAATGTTAATGCAATCCAAACTAAAACCCAGCTAGGTCCAAGCCAAAAACACCTGCTTAGAGGGGAGATTGTGTTTATGGAGCCAAGACATTGCATTAAATTCTTTGTGACTTTCTACTTATTCATGTCCCATGCAAAGCCCTGCTGTGGCTGTTCAGAACTTAGGTGCTGTGTGCCACATCCCATGCATTTACAGAGGATGAGTTCAACCATGATATACATTTTCTTCTTTGGGGAATTGGAATCCTAATGCCAGATAGTTTTGCAGGAAAGAACCAAAGTAGCTGCTTTGCTTGGCTTAGAAAGGTGAAAGCAGAATCTTTTTTTTTCTCCCCTAGTTACAAATAAATGAGGGGAGTATGCAAAAGTGAAGGGAAGGACTGAGTAAGCCAAAAAAGGGGGACTAATACAGGAGAAAATTTGGAAAAACAAAAAAAAAAGGCCAATAAAGAAATCTTGTCTGGAAATCAAGAGGGATTTTAGCCAGCAGGTCACAGTGAGGCTCTGGAATTGTCTTCCAATGGGAGCTGTAGAGGCAGTAAGTAATTTCTTCAACTTCAACCTGAAGGCTTGGCAGAGATTATGCAGGGGCTTGTGTGATGCAGTGGCAACATAAAATTGTAGGATATTTGAGCTGAAAACTCTGGCAGTCTTCTGTGATTCAGCACCTCTGGTCTCAGCTCCTTAAATATTTTAACAGCCCATGAACTATGTAAACAGGAAGTGTGTGTGTGAGCATTTGCATATGTATATTTCTTATATGCCATATTATATATATACACATGTGTAATCACACTTATACATATAAAGGTGTACTTTCATCTGAAAAAGAAAGCGATACTGTAAGTCAGTTTACTGTCTGATAAAGTACTATCAGTTTACAGTATGATTGGGCCAAAAAAGAGACTTGCCTTTTAGGAAGAGAGTTCCCACTCTTTCTTACAACAAAGTGCAAGAACGATGTAAGAAAATAAATACTGTCCAAGTAAATTTCATTTTGTTGAATATTTATCTGTCCCAACATTTCCTTGAGTAACTGTCCTTTCTACTGTAATAATTCCTTCACGGGAGGAAAATTTATGTTACAATTTTGGTGCTTTTGAGATACAAATCTACATGTCACTAAAAAAGGAGTTGCTCTTAATGTGTGTTTAATAATCTAATTCATCTACATAATGTGGCACTACCTTGTGAGGATCAGGAGTAGTCTTCCTCCTCCTGACTGCCCTTGACTCTGAAAAAGTGCTCAGGGGATGAAGGTGAATGAGGTTGTATGTCTGTGCATTGATTTGTAGGCTCGACAGCTGTCACCAGCGTGGCTCCAGGGGTGCCCCAGGGATTCAGAGCTCTCAACAGCACTATGGCTGAGACCAAGCTGAATCACATGAGGGAGTAAGTAACATATTTGTGTGTTACCAATATTTAGACAAAGAAGATGGATTTGAAAAATGGCAGAAGGTAAATAAAACTGTGTTGCCTCCCCACCCCAAAAAATTCCTAACACGCTAAGGTATGTTTTACAAACTGGATGCCTACTTTCCTGCATAGAGGTTGAAGTTTGACAGTCAGTTCTGATTGTGTTCTTGTAATCTGCTCAATCACTGCCATCTTTTCCAAGATCTAGCTTGCTTTCATTGCTGTCTGGGTCACTGATAACATTCTTTCATTAGCTCAACACATGCCCATAAATTAACTGCAGATCTTTGTGTTCCCACCATGTTTGCTCCCTCACCCACGCTTCATTCTAGCATGGAAAGAAAGACTTAAGATTTGTTTCCTATAGTGATATGGTGATTAAAACCAAATGTAATTGCTATTGCCTTGGGTTTTCAAATGAGACAGGGCAAGTTGCATGCACAACTCCCTTTGAAACTCAATTGCTTTCACCATCATTAACCATCACCTGAACTTTATTAATAAAGATTTCAATATCTTAATAAAAAAAGATCTGTGCTCCCACTCTAAAGTGTACTGGTCAACATATCTTGAGTTCCAGATAAGCTGTCTGTAATTTCTATCTTTCCAAGATTTATTGCTCCCTAATTTAGGTACTGAACTGATAATCAGAATACTATTTATTATTTCTGAACTCAGTTTTTCTATACAGTATTGCAATGTTCAAATGATTTAATATTTTAAGCTCCTTAAAAAAGGGGTACTTCTATATTGTATGAGTGGACAGTATCAGTGATATGGTGTGTGTTATCAGAGCCCAGACAGTTAATGAAAAGTAATGAAACTGTAACAGTATTGATGCCAATCACTGTGTATAACACATTACTCTGTACAATGCGTTATATACTCAAGAGAAATAACAATCTGCTTCACTCCAGATAGAAGCTTCTCTGTTTTATGATATTTCAATGAACAGCTGTTCCTTGGGTTTCACTTCATGGCTTAGTCTTTATTATGGAATTAATCCGCAGGTTTTCACAGTCAGCCGATCTAATTCCTTTCCATTCTCTTTTCATAGAAAATACTTTAAAAACTCCCCAAATGCATCATGTTGCACTGACTAGTTGCAATGTGCGGTTGTTTAGTCAAAATACTGGTCTTCTAGCCTTTACCTTGTGTTCTCATAGTTACAGGATAAACCTTTACTATTTGAACTTCATGCTTATCAGCTCTAGGGCTGAGGTACAGTTAAATCACTTCTTTAAAAATCTGCTTTTCAGTGCTGTTTCTCTGTTTTCACAGTTTGTCGGTTCTGATTAGATCAGCATTGTAACAGTGTTAAGTAATGGTGGTTAAATGCTGAAAAAATTGGAAGTGCTGTTGTATGATCCTTTGGAAATGACATATCACAATGTAGTTTATAAAACAGTCATATACTAATGAAAAGCCTGGTTAACTTCAGTATTTACATTCAGTGTGTTAGACCTTACCATTCTGGGACACTTTCCTTGTCATCTAATTCCTGAATGAGTACGGTCAGCTGCCCACCCAACTGGCATCTTGAGAGCAACCAGCAGACTGTATCTGTGACCCATACTGTAAGCCATTTTAAAGTAATAATAATTAAGAAAAAAACTAGAAGGGGAAGTTACAAGTTTTGCTTGTTGTTGCTGTTTGGAAAATAAGGGTACAGATTCCCTCTTGTGAATAGGTAGTTTAAAGAAGTCTGTCAGAATATCTACTCATGTTATTGTCCTTTCTCCTCAATATAATATGACTGTGTGATATCTGAATAGATAGATATCTAGATATCTAAAGGCATGTTCATTGCTTGGACATCAGGGTGTTTGGAGCAAGTGAGGGAGCACAGTACCCAGCACAGGCATACAAAAGGAGATCCTTGCAAATTCTCACACACATGCAGTTTGCACATAGAACACATTGAGAGAGTTTTTAGTGGGGGAAGGAGGTACACTTATCTGCAGAATTTTGTGTGAAGCCTCAGCTGCTCTATTCATCCCTCAGCAAACTTATACAATGTGTTGTACTTCTCTTTGCCAATTTAAGAAGCTTCTGCTGTAATCTTGTGCAGGACCTCATACGTGTGAAAGGGTATCAGGAAGCTGTGCTAAAAGCCTTTACAGGTGTGTAGAAGGAGGAAGACATTGATGTTCTTGAGTACTGTAGGTAGGTGTCCTTTGTCTCATTTCTTAACTTAAAGAAAAAAACAAACAAAAAAAAACAACCTTAACCTATAGACAGCTTGAGACTGTTTATGATTTAGTCACCAGCTTCCTTCACTATGGTCCCTGAATGTTTCTTCTAACATCTTCTTACCAATCCCATTGCACTCCCTGCTCCAGCATTTGGAATTACTATCCTTTCAGTGAAAGTCAGTGACAAAGTCACCCACTCCAGTGACAACAATTTCTAGTTTGTTATACTTGATATCAGTATTCATTATAAAATTTATAGCAGCATAGATTTAACTTTACCTTTCAAGTGGAGTTCATTCTGTCTGCAAGATTTCTACTTCAGTGCTAACAAGTTTGTTATTAAGATCTTCTGCTGTGTTTATAAGAAATCTCAGTTTCTTGAACTAGCTCCTGCAAAGGTTATCTGAGTTTTTTCTCATTATGCTTCTTCCCAGCTTTGCATTCTGACAGTGGGAAGTAAACCAAGTATGCATACTGTTTTTAGGCTTAGGAACCTTGGTAGAGGTAGGAAACAGGAAGAGTAATTTCTGACCTGTCCACCATCTCGTTGCTATCCCTGACGGTACTCCCTGCTGCAGTCTAAGAAGCTATACTCCCACTTGCTCTATAGAGACAAATAGTCTTCACCAGAGAGAGAAATGAGGAAAAATGAATGGCAGTTCTAGTGATGCTCCCCTATAGAGACTTCACAGTTACTCATCTCAGAATTGAGCCACACAGTTCTTCAGAAAACCTCTGAAGCAAAAGCACTTTTTTCCATTGGATCTAATTGTGATTCCAGCTATAATTCTTTTTTCTTCTTCTTTTCCCCTCCCTGATGCTCATGAAGCTTGTCAAAGTCTCCTTTACAAGATATCTGAAGCTTTGTCAGTACTCTTTACTTGAAGGATTGACTTTGTCCCTAGGGAAAATCTTCAGAATAGTAATTGTAGCAAATGCTTGTTTTCTGCTTCCAAAAAACTTGGTAGATGGAACTGATTGCTTTCTTCAAAAGCTCTGATAGCTGCTGTAGCCTGTAAAAATGGAGGTCAAAATCTACGTTAACAAAGATGGACTCATCATGTTTAGATACATAACTGAAAAAAAAAGAAAAAAAAAAGATTTTGTATAGGGAGGGAATGAAGCATCTTCCTTAAGAGGAAAGGCTGAGAAAGCTGTGTCTCTTCAGCTTGGTGGAGACTGAGGGGTGACCTCATTAATGTTTATAAATATGTAAATGGTGAGAGTCAGGAGGATGGAGCCAGGCTTTTCTCAGTGACACCCAATGATTGGACAAGGGGCAGTGAGTGCAAGCTGGAACATAGGAGATTCCACAAAAGTAGGAGAAAAAACTTCTTTGTGGTGCAGGAAACAGAGCACTGGAACCTCCTAGAGAGGTTGTGGGGTCTCCTCTGGAAACCCAGTTGGATGCATTCCTGTGTTACCTAATCTAAGTGTTCCTGCTCCAGCAGGAGAATTGGACTAGATGATCTTTCGAGGTCCCTTCCTATCCCTGACATTCTGTGTTTCTATGATATTCCTTTTCATCTTGGTATATCTTATTACGAGGCCTTTCTTTCCGTGTAGCTTAGATGACTCTTCACAAGTGTATGGAAAGTCTTACAGTGTATGCTTGAGTTCTGAAGTCACTACAGGGTTTCATGATCTAAAGGCAAAAAATAAGACAAGGGTGTGCCAAAATTTATGGAAAAGAAAAGGTCTTATTTGGGGCTTTGGTGCTGGTGCTTGTATTCACAATTGTATCTGCCTTTATTATGTAGTATTTCCATCCCAGCTGTTCAGTGAGGAGAGGCTTCCCTTTGAAACCTTCTCAACACTGCAGTGAAAATTCATTTTCTGGGCTTCATTTTTCAAATGAGAATCTGTGTTTTACAGAGTAAGGCTGCTTTTTTGCATAATTTATTATCTATGGAATAGAATTTATATATTGTTCTCTCTATATACTTAAAATATAAAAAGAAGAAAAAAAGAAAAACTTGAAGAAAAAACTGTTAGTACAGAGTACTTTGTGCTCCTTTGTGGAGGTATCCATGAATACATACAATGAATCATTTTAATAGCAGTGAACTTTAATATGCAATTTAGAGTTCAATAAAATGTATGTCAGTAAAAGGAAAAGGCTTTTATGCCCCAAATTTTAAGTAAATTAAAATCCTTCAGCACAGCAGTAAGCACCTCTTAGTCAGTCCCTGAAGTCTTACGCACAGCAGTCTGCCATGATCAGGCAAAAGACTTCATCATCACCTGCTGAGTGTAAGTAAAGCTGTCTTTCGGAAGTCATGGAGAAAAAGCATACAGTGATATTTTCATTCTATTCCTGTGACTGCTCGTAACACTATTGGTTAAGACTCATGAGCAGTATGCACATATACTTCTTTTACTTGTGACATTGGCATCAAATATATCATTCATCTTAAAAATTCATAAAGAAAGGTCATACTGAAGTGATTGAATGGGCACTGAACATTCTGTAACATCAGTAGTCCTAAAAATGCCTGAAGTCCGGAAGGCTCTTTATACATTTATTTCTGCACATTTTTTAACTCTTATCATGAAGAGACTGGCTATTTGATTTAGTGATTTATTGGATGTTGCATGGGCCTTCCTCAGGGCTGACTCTGAACCTCCTGAAAATGAGTTTGTTACTGACATCATTGAGGAAATCTTTAGGTGAAGCCAAATGCAAGAAATACAGAAAATCTTACTGGAGTTTTAGACTTAAAAAAATCTCAGAGGCATTTGATTGCTATTAACTGTCATGTTGGAAGTATTATGATGTAAATGTGCCCGAGGACTAAAGTATTTTCTTGCAGGCAAGAGACCTATTTAGTATTACCGCTTTCTGAGCTATGGCTGATTTTTGCAGCCAGGTAGAGAACATTATTCTTGAGGATACTGATGCTGTAATGTTTTTGAGTGTAAGATTTCCCCTCACACATACTTCAGTTATTCTGTTCAACACTCCATTTTCTGGTAGTAATTTCTGTGTTGTGATCCCAAGACAGCTTACAGTACAAATGTATATTTTCATTTCCCATGGGCTAAGCCAAAATATTAGCCACATAACCATCCTCCTTGTCACAGTTTTTATTGCACTTCATTTTCAAAGGCCAGTCTCCATCTCTTTGTGTTTAGGGCATGTTGGGATCTTAATTTCTAGGATTACCTGCTTCAATACTTCTTGGGTACTATCCCTCTCATTCTGACTGTGTGCACGTAGTGTTTTAGAGCAGTGTGATCCTTGTTATTTAGATGCATCAAATTGCATCTTCATGGTTAGAGTGGTGGGTCAGGAAAGATGTGGAAGTGTGTAAATCTTAGGAAAATCTCTTGTGTTCATTTAGACCTTACCTAGCTCCCATGCAGAAAATAAATCAAAATGCTTGAGTAGATCCAGTTTTCCCAAGACATAGTTGGTTATAAGCAGCTCCTCCTTTTCTACTCAATACATACAGAGTCACACAGGGAGCAGTGGTGAAGGAAGTAGAGAGGCTCAGGTTTCACATCTTTCTTTTGAATGTGTTTTGTGCTGTAACATGACAGTATTTTTGTGCTATGGAGTTGCAGATGATCACATATTTAAAATTGTCAAGACACATGCCCAGGGTATTGTAGCTATTTGCCTTCAATTTCAGTGGCTGTTCAGCTTTTCTTGTAATTCTTTCCAACAGGCTTTCACTGTGGTGTGTACTGTAGGAAGGGAGACAGGTCTATGGCAGAAATTGTGCTGGTTCTCCAAGACATCTGAGCTCAGCAAAAGTTGCAAGCAATTCATAGTTGTTAGATGGGGATGTACTGATTGTATAGATCTCAGAGTACACCCTGCCAACTATTAGCAAGGTCAGAATTTACCAGCTGCTATTGAAAAGTATGTGTCAAGAACAGTGTGTTTTTTCCCATTTTTTTTTCTTTTTTTTTTTGTTTTCTTTTGAAGTTACTTTATATATATATTGCTCCAGCTTTATGATTTTGTAAAATGGGATTCTGTTTTCAAGTCCCAGGTCACTAATCCAAATTTCACAGGTCTGTGAGCCATTCTGTTATCCTGAATTTTTAAGGATTTTTTAAAGTGGAGACTAATGTCATAATTGCTTTAGCAGTAGAGAATTTCATCCAGTCTGAAAATTGTATTCCAGTTACAAGACACATAATTAGTAGCCCTGAGCACTCAAAACATTACAATTAGACTAGTATGTCTTTTTGTTTTGCACAAAAAACACCATTTCCCTGGTTTATCATGCTGTGCATACATCATACATAGATTGAGCTATCCAGTTTTCTAGTGCCTTCATTTTGTCAGTCATTTCCAAATGTGAGAATGCTCTCACGTGGCGTTAATTATATAGTCTGTTTTCAGTATAGGCATGCTTGAAGAATCTTGACAGTGTTTGCTAGATGCAGCATAGTGACCTTGGGTGATTTATTGAGGCATGTGAAAGTAATAAAGGTAGTGAATACTCAAATGGCACTCAGCAAACCCTTGTGAAAAGAAGCTAGCAATGCAGAGCTGCTGTAATAAAAATAGACTCAAAGAGAACTTCTTTATTCATCATATATGTATATATATATTACTTATTTCACTGAAAAATCAGAGGATTTTGGTTTTTTTTCTTCACTAACTTATAGGAAATTGGTTAGGCATATAGCTCCTGAGGGAAGGAAATACTCTGCTGAAATTCCTACTGTCTCCCAGTAGAGGCCATGAAGACTGTGTTAGAGTAATGAGTATTTGGCCTGTAATTTCTACCACTTTCTCCCAGAAGAGAGATTTTATCCCTGAGTGATTGATTTATGATAGTATTCCACTTGCTGAATCATTCATATTCAATGAAGACTCAAGTGCTCAGTGCAAATTAACTCATTGGACATGTTGCTTGGAGTTTTGGGGCTTGTGTTTTTCATAAAGCACAAAAAAAACCACCACAATTTCCGCTTTTCACAAACTCTAGTCTGATTTCTGTAGATAGAATTCAACTGACAGCTCTAAATTATAGTTCACAGTTCTTCCTAGAACTGATGTTAGCTTTTACTAATTAATTTATCTCAGAAATGAAAATGCATAGAGAAACTTATTGATATTTCTTTGGCTGTGTCTACAGTTTTAAATAATAAGATTCTTACTATCGCAGGGGAAAACATGTCCTAAATATGCTTTAAATTTTGAACGTGCTTGAAGTAGGGTGTCAGAGTTTTGTTTGCAATGAAATTAAGGTGCTTTAATTCAGGAGTTATGAAGTAATTAAGGATGAGTTATGAAAATTATAATTGTCTTCAAGTGAAGAAATTTTCGTTCAGTGATAGTACAGTGAAAGTCAAAGTCCACTGAGGCTTGAAGGTGGATGTAGGGGCTAGTCTTAAGAATTCAGATTTCATTTTACTAGCTTTTGTGTAATCATTAGTCCCATTTTTTTCTTTCTTTTTTTTTTTTCATATGCCCTTTTCTTAGACTTTTCCATACTTACCACATTCCCAAGACCCAACAACAGACATCAGAACTAGAAAGGTAGTGCCCTGCCTTGAGATGTAACTTTCTAAACATAAATCAATAAGCTTGTAATGTGCCTCTCTTAGTAGATCTCCAGGGCTCTTTACAGAGCAACCATCAAGCTTTGATACAGACACAGTTTTGAACCCAGAGCAGCTTCTTTGAAGCTTCAGAGAAGGTTCAATGATTCATAATAATTAACGTCACCATCCTGAATGATGGGAAGAAAACTTGAGGGAAAAGGAACCTTTTGTGTTGTAATTGAGACAACCCTGTTCCTTTACTGAACTGTGAGATGCTGTAGCAGATAGCCTAGTATTTCCTGGTACTGTTAGGAAACAATATTATGTAGGAGATCAAAGATATGTAATTTCTTAATTCTTTTTCAAAAAAACATTTTGGGAGATAAATTTAACAGTCATTTTCACCAAGATTCATGTTGCTAATGTTTAGCTGCAAGTACCAAGTACCCTGTTGTATATGGGATTAATAAGTAATGTTTAGAAATAGCTTGTTTGGGGATAAATATGAATTGGATGTGTTGATGAGAACCCTCAGTAATACTGCTGGATGCCATGGAGAGATTCTGGACTAAAGGAGAACAGAGTTTAGTGAAATCTGCTGAAATTATTCTTTCAAAGATCCCTGCACAGGCTTTTAACTTTGAATCTCAGAATGGTTCAGGTTGGAAGGGACCTGAAAGCATATCCAACCCCCTGCCATTTGTACAGACACCATCTACCAGGACAGGGTGGCCTGGGCCCCATCCAACCTGGTCTTGAGCACCTCCAGGGATGGGGCAACTTCAGCTTCTTTGGGCAGCCTGTGGCAGGGCCTCACCTCAGCCTTTCTTCATAGGATAGGTGCTCCAGTGCTCTCATGATCTTTGTGGCCTCCTCTGAAGCTGCTTCAACATCTCTGCATCCTTGCCCTGGAGGCCCTAGGCATAGACGGAATACTCCAGACGGGGCCTCACAATAGTGGAGTTGAGGGGGACAATCACGTCCCTCACCCTGCTGGGAAGCATCTTTTTTACCCTTCCAACCCTATTCACGATCCACTTGTCTCCATCCACTCAGATGGACATTCCATGCTCAGAATTTTTTTTAAGTTGACAATGAGGTAATGATGTGTAAGATTAGCATTTTGAAATCCCTAAATTTTCAGTAAGAGCTGCATGTTTGCTGTCTGCTGTGACAGAGGTGAGATGTTACTGCTGCTCTTTGATCCAGGGGGGCTTGCACAGTAGGGTCCTGGTGTGCTCAGTGTGCAGTGTGGTGGCTGGAGAATAAACCATGCCACAGCTCCCAGAAGCACTGTGAAAATGCTGTGTGGGAAGGGCTGCTTCCCCGGGGGACAGAGGAGGGAGGGCAGAATGGTTTTAAATGATAGTTACTATCATGCAGAATGACATACACAAGAGATAAGCTGGAAACCCCCTTAGCTGTTGATTTGTGTCATGGTCATCCTTCAAGGCAGGTGATGACAAACTGTTGTGAGTTATTACCCACCTACTGGCACCCATAGAGGAGCACAAACTCCAGCATTAATCTTGTTTTGTGGCTTTTGTCAGTGCTGCACAAAGGTAGGTGTACTGTAGTTGATCTCCAGTCCAGAAAAGAAATATTAGCACATAGCTAGTAGCACTATAGTCAAAATAAAGGCCCACAGGATAATAGGAGATTCTTTGTTCACCCAGGGAAAGATTTACAGCTTCCTCAGCTAGCTGAGAACACATTATTATATTGTCAAATTTTAGTAATTTTGCACTGATGCATAGGAAATCAATAGCAATTCACCAGATACCCTGATACATTCATTTGGACCCATTTACATTCCCATTCCATGGAATGACTTGGCACATTTTTAGGCACAGTTGAACACCCTGAGTATAAAATTGCCGTTCTGATGACTCCTATTTAGCTCCCCTCTGACACTGGCAGCAAGTCAAAGCTGTAAGTGCCCGTGATTTTGCTGATACTGATACTGCTCCTCAGATGCTTAGAAGCACCTTTTCCTTAACAGAACCAACTCTCTGTCTCATGCCAAAACCCTATCATTAGCCACAAATCAGATATCTGTCTGCCTCTGTGGCCTTTGGGACTTGTTCCAGTTAATTTTCTCTAGGCATGAATTCTGTGCTGCACAGAAGCTGGCAGCATGAGGCATTTTATTCCAAACCACAGCTGCCAAGGATGACTGTGCAGGGACTGGCAGTAGCTGCTCTCAGCCAGTAGGCTGGTGGTCAGAGCATGCTGGGGGCTACAGAAGGCCCCAGCCCTCTGTCCCCACAGTCTGGATCACTGAGGTGATCCTCTGCAGCCACAAGGAGTGAGGGAAGTTGGACTCACTGTTGAGTTTCTTCCAGTTTGCAGTAGGAAAGCACTCACTCTGGGCATTCACTTACATAAGATAACCTGGATTTCAGTCCTTTGGAGAACTGCTTGAACTGGTTTATCCAGGAACTGTTTCATGCAGATGACATTTGCACACACCTTCGACTTGTTCTTGGTCCTCATTCTGCCTGTTTATCCTCCCTCATTCTCTTCTGATGCAATACACTTGCTTTTATACAAATCAAAATTAAGGTGAAGGAGTGCCCTTCATCCTCCAGTCCCACTGGTGGTTATGGTGCTGCTCTGGGAGGTGTGGATTTGACTGTCATTCTACTCCCAGGTCTCTGGGTGAAAACTTAACCCGGGATAAAAGGGGACAATTGAGTACTGATGTGGTGATGTGGAATTGCTGTGTGTCCTAGTTAGTCAGAGGTGCTTCCAGACTCCACTAAAGCCAGACAGGTGTCAGATTTAGGATTTGCCTTCCTTCAGTTGTGATGTACTGATGTTTTGGGTGGATGCTTTTTGGGGTGCCTGTGTTGTGTAGGGAACTTATGGTTCAGTCACAGAGCTGTGAATGATATTACACGAATGAGGTATCTAAGTCAGGAATCACAGTCTCAAATGCCAGCACTGATTCCCATGGTATATTGAACCCTCTATAACTCAGTAAAGTAACACAAAAGTTGTTCATCTGCTGTCTCTTTACACAACAGCAAGCTGAGGTACCACATTTAAGCACACATTGTCCTAGATCAGACCATTCAGAGGTAGAGGCTGGCACGGTTGCCTTGATTTCAGCATAGTAAAAAGCAATTCAGGCCATTGTGGGATGGGGTTCTGGCCGACAAAACTTGCCTGAGTATTGGAACCCTAGATGTCCCACTTGTGCTGCCTCATGCAGTGCTGCTATCATCTTTTGTCCCCAGCTTATTTTCTCTTGCAGAGCAGCCCTACTCATGCTGCTGCCCAGAACCAGCAGCGACACTCTACGCACTACATCAGCCAGTGAGTTTCTGTATTTTCTTCCCCAAAGGGCAGAGTCAGTGCATATTTTAGAAGATCCCCTGAACTGAGCGTGCACAGCTTTGCTTCACCTCCGCGGAGCTGGGGTGTAGCCAAAACAAAGGGTAACTGAACCACACAGATATTAGTGAAAGGGAGGTATTAATGAAAGGGAAACAAATAAAAGCTACTAATTTTCTCTTCAGAACTGTGCTTATCCTAATGGGAGTAAACATTCATGAAAACCATCAGGAAAGATTAAGTTTTGAAAATGCATTTAAGGCAGCTGGAAGCAATGGTGTAGCAGTTTCTAGCCTGCAGCTCTGGAGCAGGAAGCTCTAGGTCATCCCACAAATAATACACAGCTTCTGAATTGGTGTGAGGAGTTTCCCTACTGAACGTCCACCAGTGGGGCTGGTTTAAGGCCTGGAGCTTGAATTATATCTATTCGTTTTGATAAAATGTTCTTAATGTAGCACGGAAACTGTACTAGGAGGAAGACTTCAATTTGAGCTGACCTGTGTCCAGGCAAGGGGATGTCTTCCCAGCAAGGAGTGGGGAATGACTTATCAAAGGTAGACAGTGTGCAATGACATGGAGACTCCTGTGTGTCTTCTGTCACAGCTTGTGCCTCCAGCTTTACTGGGGGATGTCACAGCAGAGCTGTTTTCCTCAGTCCAGGTCAAGTGGTGGAAAGTGAGAAAACAGAAGCTAAGACCAAGAGCAGGTAACTTTTTACACAGTCTGATAGTGATAGAAAAAGGGGGAATGGCTTCAAACTAAAAGAGGAGAAATTTAGGTAGATGTTAGGAAAAAGTTCTTTACTCAGAGGGTGGTGAGGAACTTTAAGAGGTTGCCTGGAGAAACTGTGGGTGCCCCATCCCTGGAGGCACTCAGTGCCAGGTTGGATAGGGATAGTGCAGCCTGATCTGTTAGGTAGCAGCCCTGCCTACAGCATGGAGGTTGGAGTTCAATGTTCTTTAATGTCTCTTCCAACCTAAGCCGTTCTATGATTCTATATCAAGTACCCCCTGTGCTCGTGGATCTTGGCTGAGAAAGGGACGATGGCTCATTTGTGGAGGAAAATAGTGAGTTTGGAGGTGAGAGAGCTACAAGAGTAAATGGCTGATAATCAGAAAACATGGCAGTATAAATGGGAACTCTGTGCTGGTTCTCACAGCACATTCAGAAGTTGGGCTTTTAGCTATTTTGAAGCTGTAAATACAGGTGTGCCATACTTCATGTGAAACAGTATCTATAAACAGAAACGTAGTGCAAAATCCATCATTGTGCCTCTGTAGACCTTCATGTGGATGGAAAAATTTCCACTGGTGCAGATCAAGGCTGTAATGAGCCAACTTTGCTTTCTGGGAAATCACTTCCCCCCATTCTGTTGGTATAATAAAAGATTCAGTACTGTGTTTGACACGTACTGTCTGAGATCCCAAATTTCTGTCCCCATCACAGAAAATGTACTGTGTGGTAGCAGACTCATATTAATGCAACTTTCAAGCCCAAATAGAGCCTGATATGTTCTTTTGTAAAAGGAGGTTATAATTTTTGTCACCTACCTCTTAATTTTCAAACTATGAGCACTTTTCTCCTAATTCTATTGAATCAAATGCTATACAGCTAATTGCTCTACCAAGCTACACTGAAAAGATCCCAGTCTGCAGGTAACATTTATTAGCAGAAGCAATACTCCTGAGGTATGTGTTTGCATAATTTTTCATCTTTAAATAGAAAGGAATGACAAAAAATAAAAATAAAAAAAAGGCAATTTGTTGACAAGAGAGGGAGAGAAGGAGGGGTTTCTAAGGCATTGACAAAGCAGTCATGATTTCTAAACAGCTTCTCATGGATTGATTTTTAAACATTGGAGAGAAGTACAGTATTTCTGCTGAGATTTGAAGGAATTTCCAGTGCTTGACAAACAAATCCCTGTTTAGCTTTCTATGCTAATCTAATCCCTTGGTCGCCAGAGACTGACATTTGATCATTTCCAGCAGTTTTCATTTTCCCCTAAACATCGCTGTTGGGAGAAAAAAAAAGTGTGGTTTCCAATTACAGGAAGCAGGACTGAATCACACCTGGACCTGCAGTGTCCAGCCCAACACTGTCTTTCTATACAGGGTCTCAGCTGCCTCTACTGCTACTTCCCAACTGTCAGAGCCAGCAGGATGTACAGGTAGTGTACAGGAAAGGGTGAACCACAGCCAGTCATGACTGAGCTGCAGAATAAGCCGTGATGGCGGGCAGGATGTGAGGGGTTGTCTCCTCCTTGTGAGATCAGAGCAAGCATCAGACTCTTCTTCAGGGAAAATGTCATGTGAGGTGCACTGGCTGATTGTATTAGCTGCAGGTCCTGCTGACTGTAATGTTAGGATTTTTCAGTATCTTTGTTGATTGCTTATCTTTAACAGATAACTCACTGCTAGGGGATGAATGAAGTGGTTCCCGCTTTGGTACAGCTCTGGGATCCATCTTCCTAGTTTGCCATAGTCTGAATTTATAGTGTGTGACAGAAAGTCAGCAGGAAACAGATATTCGGGCTGAAATGTAACACAGTTCATTTCCTATTAGTATCTTTTTGTCTGAAAGAATTTCCGCCATGCCAAGAGTTAAGGCGTCAAATATTTTTATGTGCTAGGGACACAATATGTGTGATGCTTGAGAAATATGTTGTGGCATTAGAATTTCAGATGTCATTAGTTTAGTTTAGTTTAGTAGGTCGGAGACATTTTTCAGAGAAACTTTGTTTTGCTATATTAAGAAACTTTACTGAAGAGCTGCACAAAGGATTTTACAGAATCATAGAATCATAGAGTCACACAGGGGAATGGTTTGTGTTGGAAAGGACCTTAAAGACTGTCCAGTTCCAACTACTTGCCATGGGTAGAGCTGCTACTCACCAGATCAGGCTGCTCAGGGCCCCATCCAACCTGACCTTGGGTGCCTCCAGGGTTTTCCTAAAAAAGAAATGATTGCCCCACCTGAATACTCTTGAAGCTGTAGCAAAATGCTGTTGGGAGGAAAGGCTGCTAGCACAGCTTTACCTAACCAAAATAAAATATTTTTTGGTACAAATTCCTGATGTCTTCATAATGTTTGCCAGCAAACCCTCCTATTCAGTGCCGTTCAGGCCCCAGTCCTGCCATGGGTATTGTATGGATGGGCACCATTGAGGTACAACAAGAAACTAGGGAACAGTCTTGGATTGTGTAAACCTAAACAGGTTTGTTTAAATGGTGAGGTGAATGCAATCCCTGCAGCAGACCTACACAGAACGGGCAGATAGAGTTTCTGATACCCTGAAGAGAAATCAACATTTTCATCAAAATATGAACCCTTCACTGTTGGGAATGCCACTATTTGAGGCTTGTGGCACATGAATTTAAAGATGTTTGCCTTTAGAAAAAGAAACTTTGCTCACTGTATTGCAGTTTTCAGTTGGATCTTTATAAATCAACATTAAGTTTCTGTGACTGTACTCTTTGTCACTGAATTACAGATCTGTCTGCTGATAAGAGGAAAGTGCTGTAGGAAGAGACAGAATTGCCAATTGGCCGATGCTGATCGGGTACAACGGTTTCCTTGTTATTTGATAGAAGATAAAATGAAGCAACACATTCTGATAAGTGCTTATTCTCATATAATGCCACTGATGTGGTTGCTTCTCTTGGTTTTGATGAAACACAGGGGCAATAATCTATGTGTGCATATTGGACTTGCTGAAGATAAAACAGTGTGTCAGATTTGCTATGGAAAGGAATGGTGATATGCAGCAGTGGTGATGGTCATGTGTCCTAAGACTTTATTATGGACAGGTTTTTACTCCTGGGGTTTTTGTTTCATACAACCATAGAGAAATTCCATGGGAAATTTTAGTTCCTTGAGCTGTCAGACAAACAATGTGTATTATTATCGCATTTTAATTGAAGGTAGCTACAACATTTAAAAGAAATATATCAAGACTCGTAATTGCTTGTATGAATATATAATGTAAATTAATTTTGACTTGACCTTTATTTAATATTTATCTTTAGATCTGCCATCCAGAAGCTGGGAGGAGTGGTATTTGAGAAGGTATACACCTATCTGAAGCAGGCAAGACAGCAGAAGGCCAATGAGGAGGAGATAACCAGGCACCTGGAGAAACTGGTTCCTAGAGCAAGTGATTGCTTTGAGGTGGATCAGCTACTTTACTTTGAGGAGCAGCTGCAAGATTCAGAATCAAGTCTTCAGCTGTAAAATGCGCTGGTAACAGCTCAGGAAATAATGAAGACTGACAGTGTTGAGCTGCCTGCTTCAGTCCAGTCAGCAAATCCTGGAGGAGCCTGGAGGAAACTGCTGAGGGTAACTCAAAAACATAAACAGGTGGGCAGGGTCTTGGAGAGTCCAGATTGTGCAGTGAACAGTGGGTAAGTATGGTATAGATTACAGGGGTAGGAAGAAAAACATATGGAGTGGACGGGAGAGTTCATAATTATCAATGTTCCCTTCATTGCTTAAGGCACAACGAAAGAGTTCTCTTGGACAATAGTTAGTGTCACTGGCAAAACTGCCTCTGAAGGAAATGGTGCAGGATTAGGCTCCAGCTGTTGTTTATTCCTGCACTGACTGGTCCTCATGGCATTTAAGCACATCTGTTTTGTACTATTGCAGAATACAAATGTGTATGGCTATTCAGTCACAAATTATCTTGTTATCATTCATTGTCCAAAGAATTGTATTTAGTCTGTGTGTCTTTCAAAGGAACTGTGAAAATATAGATCATAGAATCAGGGAATGGTTTGGGTTGGAGGGGACCTTAAAGACCATCAAGCTCCACGCCTTCCATGAGCATGGCACAGGCACCTCCCACCAGACCAAGCTGCCCAGGGCCCCATCCTACCCTCTCTTGAATGTCTCCAGGGATGGGGCATCCACAGCTTCTCTGGGCAGCCTATGCTGGGTCTCACTGCCCTTTGAGTAAGTTTTCTTCCTAATATCTAAACAAAATCTCCCCTCTTTTAGTTTAAAACCATTCTCCCTTGTCCTATCACTATCAGACCATACAGAGTCAGGCTTCCTCCTGTTTATAAAGTCCTTTTAAGTACTGGAGGGCCACAATGAGGTATCTCCTCAGCCTTCTCCAGCTGAACAAGCCCAGCTCCCTCAGTCTTTTGTCATAAGAAAGGTGTTTCAGCCCTCTGATCATCTTCATTGCCCTCCTTTGGACACGCTCCAACAACTCTGTATCCTTCTTGTGCTCAGGGCCCCAGGTCTGGATGCAACATTCCAGATGGGACCTCTGAGGAAAGCAGAGGGAGACAGTGACCTCCCTCTCCCTACTGGCCACCCCTCTTTGGGTACAGCCCGGAAGACTGTTGGCCTTTGTGGCTACAGGTGCACACTATTGGCTCATGTCAAGCATATGTATATACATCTATGCTTACTCACATAGTTAGAAATAGATACGCATGTGCATAGAGACAGAAAGACATTTGACCACATTGTTGTACATGTTTAAGTTTACAGAGACAGAGAGATGAGGCAAGAGCTGTAGATGACTGTGGCAGCTAGGAATTCTTATTACAGATTCTCAAAGTTTTTTTATCGCTGTACACAGAGCAATAAATTAACTTTCCTTTGCTTGCACACAGTGTTATTTTTTTCATAGTATTGACGTTTCTCTCCTAATATACATCACTCTTTTGCTGATTTGGAGTGTATGTTATGCTGTGATAATATACTTAATTTCTTCTTCTACCTCTTCCTTCTTTATTGTGCGTTCTGAGCTCCTTTACTCATCTATGTGAAACAATAACAGGTAACAAATAGTACAATCTATAGAAAAAATCTCAATTGAATTGTGGACCAATTTAGTTTTAGCCATCTAGCCATTATCAAAAGCCCTTTTGTGCCATAACTCTTCAAGTACTCAGGAGTTAATTAAATTAAAGAAAGTAAATTCATAAGGTGAACATCAAAAATGTTGCTACTTGACTTGGACTACAACTAAGGATAGTGGGATTGATAGTAAATTAAGGAGAAGTACTGATCCATCTTTGTGACATGCTTTAAGAGATCCAGAGGGAGCAGCAATCGATCATCATTATCCAACCCAGCAGTAACATAAACTTCAGAAGAAAAGAGCATGCGATTCTAAGGAAGATGTGGCATTATACTGTCAGCCCAAAGTAGGAGATCTTGATATGTCTGACTTCAGTTTCTGCTGGGAGTACTTGAATGTGAAATGATGTTCAATGAGGTCACAAAACTATTTTTTTCTATGTGGTGTTTCAAGTCTCATAAGTGGAGAGGCAGTCTGAGGCACAGATTCTCAGCCAGGCTTCAGTCCCCATAAGGCCACTTAAAGTAAGAAGAATGCTTGGATGTTGCAGGAATTAAGAAGTTCAAAGAGCAAAGAGTAAACAAGTAGCATACCATGAGAATAATGTCAGAGAGATGCAGCCTTGACTGCTACACCTACCTCTAGCTGTGATTCAGACTGATTTTTCACAAAAACTTCAAAAACAAACTCTGTAAATCATCAATTGCTTTTTATTAATGAGGAACTGGTCATCAGATTTTTTGCTGAAGCATGCAAGAAAAAATTGCTGCAGAGGAAGAGGTCAGGATCTCTAGAGCAGACATGCGCTGGGAAAACCATTGAGGAGCAAGCTCTATAGCCTGGAAAACGGGGCTTAGGCATGCAGATAACCTGAATGGATATGGTTGCTCTCTGATGAAGCTGCACTTATACTTGTTACATGTGAGTAAGGAATCACAGTGGCTCTTAAGTTGCTTCAGTAGCCTTATTCTCTCTACACAATATAACCTTCTAATCATGTGAGGATCTGAAGATTACTGCTTTATATGATTTAAACTATGCTTTGGTTTGGGTTTTTGGCGTTTTTTTGTGTTGTTTTTTTTTTTCCCCCCCTATTAATTATGTGACTATTATGCAACCGTAAAGCAGGAAACCATTTGTCTTTGAGTGGTACTAAGAGCATAGTGATAAATCCCATGGCTTTGACAGAGCCTCTTCCGTGACTGTTTCTGCCAAGGGTCACTTTAGAAATGCACTAGGTTGCGTTAGATGCCTTTGTTTCTAATACAGGGCTTACTCACAGTTCAAAGCTCCATTCAAGGAGGTAACCAAGTTTGGGGCATGCTTTATTTGTGTTAGATTTCATGTTTTATTGCTCACAAAGTGCTCAAACTCTCTGCTTAATACATGGAGTGTTTTGAATATCGTGCTTGCTAATGTGTCATGCTGTAATAGAATTAACAATGTCTGTTTGTGCGAAATGTCACATGTAATAGTTATATGAACACTTCAAAACAGTCTTGAGGTTATTTTAAAAATGTTATAATACACTTTTTTTTTTGCTTGAAAACAGAAGTTTTCAGACCTGAAAACTTATACAATACCTACCTGCTACAGTGTGCTAATCTACCACAAGTACTAGCAACATACTGAATCCAGACACTCAAATAAGGTAATCAAAAAATGAAAAAAAGATCAGCCGGATGAATTAGTCTCCCAGTAAAACCCTGCCCTTTCCAGGTCACACCCATTCCAAAGTTCTCAGCAAATTGTTGGGCATTGCAAAAAGCCCTGAATTTGCACCATTCAGACTGTGGCCAGCTCTCAGAGACACTGAGGCCCAGCTACCGTAACTTTATAAAACTCGTTGAAATTGTCTTCTGTTGTTCTGTCTCTCAAACTCTCGGGGGAGGATATGCATTGGGAGTTCAACTCTGTTCTGCAGCTCATTAAACCTGATCCACAGCTGGATTTTAGGTTGCCTTCACTTAAAGGCCTTTGAGTATTCTCCTGCACTGTGTAGTTAGTAGCCATCAGTGGACATTTGGTGTGTTACCCCATCATTGTAAAAGTGGGCATGCAAGTCCAAACATGTGACAAAAAACAGTTCTATACATCCCGAGGCAGAGAGGTTGGTGCCACTGTGTTTATAGACTGTCTCTGGTGAGCTTAGAGAGGCTGTACTTAATATAATACTATGAGGATTAGATGTAACAGAGTTGATTGAGATGCCGTGCTGCCAGTCTCTGTGTATGGTTGTCAGATCGATCATTTTTCTGTAGTCACATTTGAAAGGAGTGAACTCTGAACTAACAAAAAGAAAGTAGGGAATGATATCCTCAGAGATTAGTCGCTCCTAAGAAATACAAAAAGTCTCAAGAAAATAGGTGCTCGGGAAAACAGGACAGAATAGCCACTGCATCATGAAGTCCCTGAAGAAATGGTCTTGCCCCACTGGGCTATCAGCAGGCCTCACTGCTCTGCAAACCACTCAGGCTACAGAGACATGCAGAGCCCTTTTCAAACCTAATAAACCATTCATGGAAAGGGAGAAATAAATCAAAATTATCACACTATACTGAGATCTACTAGACAAACACAATGAATCACCGTAAAAGAAGATCTTTCATTGAAAGATCAGATCTTACATAAAATGCATTTTAATTTTGTGGTTTATTATGCTTGCTGGATAAAAGGGCTTACAATGAAAAAGAGACTGAGTTCCTGTCTTTTATATATGAAATGCATTCCATAGACTGAAGCAAATTCACATCCAGCAAAATCCCTGTTAGTATTGTGGATCTTCAGAAATAAAAAAGCAACAGAGAAGCAGCTGGAAATAAATGTAAGAAAAAAAATGCAAAGATGTTAGATTGCTGTGAATAGACCTTCGTAAAAGATCCCATTTGACCTACATATTTGTACCAAAACTTCACAAGCTTCAGGCAATCTTGCTGCTTTTTTATTGATTCTCCTGAAGACTCTACAAGTTGTATTGGTTGATGCAGAGATATTGCAAACAAAGGAAGTGAGGTGAGTAATTATTTAATGGTTTGGGGCCTTGAGCTTAGTAAAAGAGTGCTTGGACTATAAAGAGGAAAAGAACATTAGAGTTATTTGATAAGAAATAGAGCTGTCAACATTTTGTCCATGGGTGGATTAGAAGGCAGACCAATTATATTTGTCACAGAAAGCAAGAAGTAAGTCCTTTCTTTGAGGTGACTGGCTTGCCAGATAATCCCTCAGAAGGCACCAGAAGGTATCGTTCTATAAGACGAATTGTCAGAGGTTTCCAGTGTCTGAAAATACAGTCTTTTTCCAGTGCAAGAAAGGATCATCCTTCCTGCAGGACCCAGCTCTGTGGGTGCTGCCCAGTGATGACCAGCTGTGAGGCACGCTCAGGCCCAGAGCATGAACTTGACCTGGCATGGCCAGAGATCTCCTCTTACTACTGGTGGCTCTTGAAGTCTGCATAAACTGGGATGATAGAGCATCAAGCAAACACACAGGCAAGAAAAAGGTAGGAGACAGCAAAATATGTTTAAAACTACCTCTAAGACTGACCTTTTGGTTCACTAGAGTTGTAAGCAGTGTTGTCTGAAAGAACTTGCTGAGTAAGAGAAAAAAGGCAGGAGATTCACTTGCAGATGGTAGCAATAAGCATGTAGACTTGATTTCATATTCTGTTCATACACTTGCATCATGTCATAAACTGAAAACCCTGTAGTTAGACTCCTCTGAATATTATATTATTCAGGAGAGAGAAGGTAAGGGATCCAAAACTGGACCCTAATTCAGGTGCAACTTCATCTGAGCTGAGTTATGAATACTAAATTCACTGTCTGCTGGCTGTATTCCTCCACATTTATATCATTTGAGAATGATAAAGAGAATGAATTTCTAGGTTATATGCACTCTAGCAGCTACTGCAATTTTAAAGTCTGATGCTCAGCCAAATCATGGGGTCATTCCTGCCCAGGTGCAGGACTCTGCATTCTTCTCTTGAACATCATGACATTTCTGTTGGCTCAGACCTTCACCAGAACCCTTGGAACTGAGGCCCTGCTGCATATCTTCTCATTCACCTCCTCTAGTTTAATAACATCCCTGGACGTGCAGAGTTCATCTGTGAGTGCTGTAGTTGCTAATAGGTTGGTGAGCAGTACAGGCTCCTGGCTCAGCCCTGAGGTGCTCCACTGGCTGACACTGACTTCTGTGCTTTCAGACAGGCAGTCTTCAATTCAGTTAAGTGTGTGTTCTTCCGTTCCTTATCATTGGAACTTCCAGATAAAAAATATCAGATAAAATTCTTAATAAAATCAGGGTATATAAGACCCACCTTCTTCCCTTATTCCACATATCTCACCACAGAATGAGGGCGTTAAACAAATTCTGTCCTTGATAACTTTATGACCCTCAGGGACTGCTTATTGTACCATAGCACATGGGGATTCCCTTGGGCTGTACTGTTTTCCCTCGGCATCTCTAGTATGAATTTTATTTCAATTTTTTTTTTTTT
>VXAB01006126.1:1693043-1732121 GCA_013399175.1 Odontophorus gujanensis | reverse complement strand
AATATCAGATAAAATTCTTAATAAAATCAGGGTATATAAGACCCACCTTCTTCCCTTATTCCACATATCTCACCACAGAATGAGGGCGTTAAACAAATTCTGTCCTTGATAACTTTATGACCCTCAGGGACTGCTTATTGTACCATAGCACATGGGGATTCCCTTGGGCTGTACTGTTTTCCCTCGGCATCTCTCAAAAGTATGAATTTTATTTCAATTTTTTTTTTTTTCCATATTGCTGCCTCATTTTACTGGCAGGGTTTGCTATATTGATCCACATCTAGCAAGAGTCAGCAGTGTGAGGACAGTCTTAAATAACACAGCGAGTTTGATCCATCTGCTCTCTGTGAGCTCCAGAGAACTCCATAAAGCTGCTGTGGGGCCTTCCTAGTGTGCACTGTCTTGTCCCCTCTCCTCTACCCACACCTCAAGGACAGAAAGCAGCAGAAACTCAGAGTACTCAGGAGCAACCCTTATTATGAAGAGAGGCTTCCTCACATTTGAGAGTGAGCATCATTCTTTTGATGCATCTGACAATTGGTGGTATATTGCCACCATCCTACTCCTGCCATGGAGCTTTGGAGTCTGCTTGTAACTGAATGCTCTTTCAGCAGGATCTTGGCTCCTTATGCTGCTGGCACTGCTCCCGAAACCCAGGTGGCCTGATTTTGCTACTTACTGACACTGAGAGGCAAATTATACTGTAGACTGTCTCGGTAACCAGGGCTGGTTTATGATAGAGGTGCTGCTCAGCCAAGCTGGGGCAAGGATGTGGAAGTGGACACTGGATCACATGCAGATCTAGCTCCAGGCCTGGGCATCTCCAGTGTGCTGCTGGAGGAGCCCAGGGTTTGCTGCATCCCTCCATGAACGTGTCTGGATTCATATTTATGGTGCAAGAACTGTTCTGAGCTAATAGTGTGCTGTAGAAATTTGCAGAGAGTGAGAAAACGAACTCTCGTGAAGACAGTGAGTCTCCAGACTACCTAATGACTACTTAATGAGTGTCTAAGCATTGCACCATTATTGAATTTTAATTGCCTTCTCTCTGTCTTTGTTCTTTAAAATGAAAAAGGAGAAAACACTACATGTAATGAGGGTGGATGATTAAAAAGTAATACCCAAGAGACAGCCAGGCATTTGTGGATAAGACCGCAAGAATAATGCAATGAGAGACAGCAACGCTACCGTGTGCTTGCCACCTCTTTTGATAAAAAGTATATTTTTACAATTGTTAAAAAATTATTTTCGGCATAATTTGTTGAATAAGAGATTATTGTGTAACTGTGAGGCAATTAAAGTTACACTGAATGAAATATGGGTTAATTGTTAACATACAAAAATCCAATCCACATTACCAAGTCAGTGCAGACTTTTTAAAGATCACTCTTTGTTGTTGTGTCCTTACTGATGTCTGCTTGGATTTTTTTCCATCATATTGAATGTGCAAGTGTATCTTTGAGCAGTAGATCAATGGAAGGTCCTAATGAATGGTGACAAAGAGAGCCCTATATCCATGAAGCATTTAAGCATATAGTTAGTTTTGTGCACCAGCCCCACTGCTGCCAGGTGAGGAGTTATGCTGCCAGGAACACGGGTGGGTAGTACTGAGGGAAACACAGGACAGGGACTTTTTGCTCCTCAGCATGATCTTCAGAGCTTCAGGTCCCAGCTTTGAGGCAGTGAGCACTGTCACTGGTATTCTTGACATTGCCTGCTCTTTGCTTGTGGCCTAAAGCATCCACTCTGGATTGTGCTGACACAATTTGCTCCTGAGCAAAATTTGGGCCAATGTAGCTCAGTTATTTGGCAATATTAAGCAAAAACAAAACAAAACAAGACAAAAAGCATGTTGAAGGCAGTGTTGTTCTTGAGAGGCATTATTTAGCACCAGGAATGCATGAAGGAGTTGACTGAGACAGGGAAAGCCTGTCTTACAGGGGAAGCCACTGAAGAAAGGACTGCTGTGTGTCACCTCTGCATCATCCTCAACATCAATGGCCACGGAATTCCTTCCCAGGAAAGGGCCTAGCCTAGAAAACAGCTGAATTATTCCCTTACAGTCTAGTTAGTAATGGAGCCAGGGGGCTATCTTTTATTCTAAATGAGGGAAAATCATAGTTCAGCCATAGTTAAGGAGACTGTAGAGACCCAGACCAGGATCCAAGACACTAAATCTGGATGGGACAGGGGAAGAGACAAGACACAAAGAAGCAAACTAAGTTTGATTCACATTTCCTCCTTCAGCAGCCCTCCTAGTTTCCACAAGCACTTTTTCAAGTGCTCCTGGGACACATCAGTACAAAAGTGAAGATCCAAAATGGCATGTGGGAATTGCAGCAGCTTCACCTACAAGCTATATAGCGAGTACTCTGAGAACAACTGGAGATTCAATAGAAAGCATCCCCTGAAGGCATCAACCACCAGCAGGGAGTTCCTGGAGGACATGGATGCTTGTCTTTGCTGCCAGCCCTGTCAGAACCAATGTGACCCCTGCTCGCAGTGACTGACCATATGCCCCCACCAACCTGCAGATAAGGGGTGCATTTTTCCACTAGCGAAAAAGTGTTTGCAGGCAGAAGGATGAAATGGGCCACTAGGCCATTTTCTGCTCCCCAGAACTTCAGCACTGTGTGTCCTCTATATTGAAAGAGCAGATGCTAATTTTCCAAGATATTATAAGGGTAGGTGCATCTTAAACCTTCTGATCTTGTGATCTGCCAGCATCAGCAGAGCAACTGCATGATGCTGAGGACCATTACATGAGGCACCACGTGCTCATGGTGCCTAGGGCAAGCACTCCACCTTGGCAGTCAGGGGAAATATTCCAGTTATCTGCCAAACATATATCAATGTATGCTTGTTGTATGGACCTCTCTTTCACCCATTTAACAATGTCAGTTCAATTGAACTAAGTAAAGTTAAATATAAATGATCAAGAGAACAAACTTTTTTTTTCTCTCTCTGTGTTTCTTTGGCTCTAAGAAGACCTCTAGGATGAGAAGGAACGGTGTCAAGTTGTGTCAGAGAGGTTCAGTTTGGACTATTTGTCCTAATAAGGACAAATATCTTCTCAGAAAGAGTGGTCTCTTCTCTGACAGAGTGGTGAGGCAGTGGTACAAGCTGCCCAGGGAGATGGTGGAATCACTGTCCCTGGAGGTGTTCAAGAACCATGTGGATGTAGTTCTGGGGGACGTGGTCAGTGGTATGGTGGGGATGGGCTAATAGTTGGACTTGGTGATCTTAGTGGTCTTTTCCAACCTTAATGGCCAGTTACCCAGTGATGTGGTGGATGCCTCATCCCTGGAGTCTTTCAAGGAGAGGCTGGATTAGGTCCTGAGCAACCTGATCTAGCTGTGAATATCCCTGTTCATAGCAGGGCACTTGGACTAGATGGCCTTCAGAGGTCCCTTCCAACTCTAAGGATTCTATGATTCTGTGATTCTGTAATTCTCTCATGCATGAGTTTGGGGTACTGTGCATCACAGCTGTTTCCAAGTCCTTGCAGAATTTCTGAAAAGGCTCTTTCCACATTCCTAATGATAGATGTAAAACTCATGGGTACAACTTTTCAGAAACTTTGGATCAGTTGTTGCAGTTTTTATTTGTTTATTAACAGCTACCTTTTCAGTGACACCAGAGCTAAGTTGGTGTCACATCCTCTGATTTTTCTTTCTTGAGAGTTTTGTTTTCCTTTACATTTTCCAAGCGTTGCCTCCATTTTAAATTAGTTCTAAACATCTGAAATGATTACAAACAAGTATTCTTCCTGTGGATGAAAGCAAAACATCAAGGAAAACATCACAGCAAGACAGAAATATTGTTCTGACTGAAGAGACTCCACAAAGACAAACATCTGAGAGACAACTCAGTAAAGGACTAGGTTTTCAGCTATCAAAAGAAGAAACAGGTTTCCAGAATTCTTCCACGTAAAGAAATACCTAAGAGATTGTAATAAAAATAGGAAGTGTGATTTAAGCTTTATTCTTAGAAAATAAATTGACAGTATTTTAGTATCATCAGCACCTGAATCTAACTCTTTGTCATCAAAATACTTATTCTATTGCTGCATTAATAATCAGAAGATATGATAGAAGAAACATGCCATTATTTTCATCTAAGAAAATACACAATTTTTCAACTAATTAATCACAAGTTTGGCAGCTGAAAGTGTAAGAATATACAAGGTCTGAACAGCTGAATTTGGAGAAAGATTCTTATCTTCAGAATTGACATCTTTTTTATAGAAAAGTAAAAGGAATTTGAAAATGTCTGAAGTATGAATTGTATCAGCTGGTTGTGTGAAAATGAGCTTCAATCAAATAAGCTTTGATTTCCCAAAGAGAATAAGACACATTTTGCACTTTCAATATATTCAGTTGCAATCAAAAAGACTGGACAGATTTGGCTTTTTTTTAAATTTTCTTTCATTTATTTTTCTTCCAGCAACAAATTCAGGGATTTTTGAAACCTGAGTTGATTTAATAATGGCTTATGTTGTGCCAGGGGAGATTCAGGTTTGACATTAGGACAAATTTCTTCTCTGAAAGAATTGTTAGGCACTGGAATGGGCTGCCGAGGGAGATGGTTGAGTCACTGTCCTTGGAGGTGTTCAAGAAATGTTTAGATGTTGTACTAAGAGATATTGTTTAGAGGGGAAATCCTGGTGGTAGGTGGACTGTTAGATTGGATGATCTTGGAGGTCTTTTCCAACCTTGGTGATTCTATGATTCTAATTATTCCCATGAATTATAATGGATGGTGTTCTCACACCCATTTCTATTTCTCCATGGTAAAGCACCAGTGCAATTAAAGCTGAGGAAGAGCATGAAGAAATTGTTCTCTGAGAGCCACAGACCTCCTTGTGTGGATCATGTCTCTGGTGTATGGTAGCAGGGCCTGATAAGGATGAGTAATAGGATCTTAGGCCAATGTAGGAATCTTGGACCATTTCTGGCTGTAGAACCTCTGGGAACAGTGCGCATCCATGGGCGCTCCATCCACTTTCAGCTCCAGAAACTTCTGCAGTAGAGCGTTGTCATGGTTTTATGATTTTTGGTATTGGTATTCCACATCATAACATCATGTAGTGCATTTAGAGTTAAAGAGTTAATACTCTAGCTGCATTCTGGGGATTCTTGTCCGGGAATCGAACCCAGGTCACGGCGGTAAGAACCCCGGCTCCTAACCAAAGCCCAAGAGCATTAGCTCTTTCCTCCTCAGATCATTGCCGCTGTTTTGTTTCTCTTTAAATTCACTACATGATGTTATGAAGTGGAATAACAGTGCCAAAAATCATAAAACCATGACAAGCGTACAAAGGTAAATTAAAACTAAAAGGCCCTTCCAAGGAGAGGAACATTAATCCTTAGCCATGATCTGCAGGAAGTAAGCAGCTGGACCCTCGGTATGTCAGTTTGCCCATAAATCTGCTTCACCTCAACACAAGCACCATCTTTTCTAGATGTAGTTCAGTGCGCTACATTCAGAGCTCAGGAAGCAATCCATACTGAGCTGGGTTTACTTCAGATACTTAGTCCAGTACAGGTAACTCCAGAGAGAATTCTCATGCTGCTCATTGTGCTGAAACTCTGCAGTGACAGAACAACATGGGACAGATGAAACCTTGTCCTGGGCCCACAGCTGCATCTAAGCTGGCTGCCCCCGTGCCTTGGTGCAGGCCATGGGTCAGGGCTTCTCCTGTCCCGCTCTGGGCTTATTCCTGGATCTGTGGGGACAGGAGTGTGGGATATCACATGGGCAATGCCTGCTGGAGTGCTGCACAGCACCTGCCTTCCCCATCTGGTGGGGGTTGGTCTCTTCTCTAAAGTAACGGTGATAGAACAGGATGGAATGGCCTCAAGTTGCACCAGGGGAGGTTCGGTTTGGTTACGAGGAAGAATTGCTTCTCAGAAATGCAGTGAGGCAGTGGCACAGGCTGCCCAGGGAGGTGGTGAGGTCACCGTCCCTGAAGGTGTTCAAGAACCGTGTGCATGTGGCACTGAGGACATGGTCAGTGGGCAATACTGGTGGTAGGTGGATGGTTGGACTAGATGATCTTAGAGGTCTTTTCCAACCTTAATGATTCTATGATCTGTCCGTAATTCCAATGAGGCAAATGAGTCTCATCCAAATGATAGGGTTGGGGCTGAGGAGGAAAGGGCTATTGCTGTTTAGTGGTAATGACTTTCTGCATTATTGTAACCATTTATCCCTATTCCTTATGCCTTTGTTACATCCTTCTCACAGCTATGAGTTACTGTCACTGAAGATGGGAAGCAATTTATTGCCACCTACGCACAAGTAGCTAATTATAGCCCAGGAGCAGGCAGAAGGAGCCAGGTACATTATGAATCTGTTTTTATTAATGAGCAAGCAGCTAGGCTGAAGGTTTCCAATTATGCTCTGTGCGTCGGCAGCAGATTTGCTAATATCCTGGCTTCTGTTTTGGGAACTAGTACAGCAGTCCTGCAGGGTAGATGTGTGCTCCCAATGGTAATGGGCTATAACTGATGAGTGACAGCCCTGAAAGAAGTACAACATGCCCTCAAATGCCATGCACCATTGCCCCAGGACCTGGCCTTTAAACACCCATTAAAACCCACTAACTTTGATACCTGTTGTGAAAGCAGGACAGATACTCATTTGGTGGTGATGTGAGCTCTAGGCATTTATTCTCTAAAAGAACTCTCTTGGTGTCTTTCTGCTTTGACTTTCTGCTTTTCCTTCCTCCACTTTTTTCCCTGCATAAGCACTGCCGTTGTTTCTGGCTGTTGAGAGCTTGGTGACTCCTCAGTCACCACTGTTGGCCGTGAGCACTGGCAGCACTGTAAACATGCCAGCCTTTGCAAATTCAGATAAGACTGGCAGGGCTGGGCTGAGGTTTCCCACAGCTGGCATTGCTGGGGCGCATCCCATCAGTCCTCTGACTCAAGCCAGAACAGGGCACTGGGGAGCCCTGGAGAGGAGGCAATGCTCCTCCCTCTACCCAGCAAATAGAATGTGAACAAGAGTGAGGCCTCCTGCAATATTGGAGTATTGCTAAATGCTTCTGAGTTTACATCTGGATCTGATGAGTTTAATAACAGCCATCAAACATAATAGAGCGGACTGTCTGAATTCCCATCCTGGGATAATAAGATATACTGAAGTAGGAATGATTCTTTTCATGTTAATAAACTGACTGAGTGCTTTTCATTGCATTAGCACTGTGAGGAATTTGAACTCAATTCAGAGCAAAGCCCTTGATCTGCCAGCAGGCTGAGTGGAAGTTGTTTGAATTATGCCATTGTTTTAAGATTTATTAACATGATGGTGAAGCTCCCATCCTTCAGCAAATGGTCGCAGATGAAATATGAACTCCTTCATTAAGGGAAATTAAGAAAAAATTGTAATGGCAAACAGCGTGCTCTGCAATGTTATTCTTGTTGTTTAAGCTTTGTGTTATGGTTTTACCCAGAGCAGTTAGCCAGGTTGGATCGCTAGCAGTGTGCCTGCTTGGCAAGTAGGGCAGCTCCAGAGGATGTAGAGCTGAAAAAGAAAAAGCTGTGACAGGCAGCTGTGGCAAATGAATGAGAAGAGAAATAACAAGAGGGTAAACCACTGGGACACATCAGCACAGGTAAGCCTCTGTATGCTATGCAGCTCCAGAGAAGCATCAACTTGTTATCACATGGAAGCATTTTGCACACAGGGATGAAGATGGGATGGGAGTCTGAGATGTTGGCAATAGAGAAACTCAAAGGTACTGGTTGGAGAATCAGAAAAATTGACACGCTCTCATGAATTGAGAGAAAGGCAAGAAAATGAGGTGATAATGAAAGAACGGAGCTAATCCAGCAGATAGATGAGGTTTGAGTCTGATGTGCTTTGTGGGTTTGATGTGTCAAGAGGTATGTTGACTAAGTTGTTCAATCAGTGTGAGTGTGGGTGTGCATGACAGCTAATCACAAGCACGGATTGATCAGAAAGACTTGCTCCAAGTGTGCTTTTACCTTTAGAGTTGTGGGTAGCTCTGTGCATTGCTCACTTTGCCCCTTTCCCCTGAGAGAAATTTTGTCCAACACTCAAAATTACATGTTAAGACATGTAATTTTGGTTATATCAGTCTTCTGGACACTAGGCACTCTCACCTGATCATTGAAATGTTGTGGCTCAGTGGCAGCTGCTTGGACTCCCACTGAGCCATCACTCTCCAACGCCATTTCCCAGTCTGTGGGTGTGGTGTGGTGACTGCCAAGTGCACCAGGTCTCAAAATGGGGAGCAAAGGGAGGTTTCTTCTAAATCTGGGTTGGTAGGAGGAAGAGGCAAGTTGCCAGACCACTGGGGAATTGTGTTTTTGGGGTGGTCAGAGTGATGGCAGGAAGAGACTGTACTGGCAAAGGAAGCCATAAAAGGGCAGGAAGCAGTGGCTGGGGATAAGCAGACATCTCCACACCAAGTTGGAAATTGGTTTGCAGTCCTTCCCCAACTCCTTTCACCATCTATCTCAAAACCTCAACTCTAACTTCTGCTCCTGCTGAGATGACCCCACTTTATTGATTTCCTGAGATCCTATAGAAATCACAGGGGATGGTAGTGAGCTGCACGAAGAAATGAGCAGTTTGCAGTATCACTGAAACACCCGTTAAGTGGCTTACAGGCTTCCTCACTGACAGCTCAGAAACTACCTGCCAGTGGGGAACTGTCATCCAACTGCTGTTGTTTCTTGTTTTATTATTTTTTTATTTTTTTATTTTACTTTTTTTTTTTCCAGAGTGGTTTGAAAGTATTGATATAGGGCCAATAGCACTCTGTGCTTCCACCAGTGGTCTGAAATTGAGTGTCATTTCTTCGCTGACAGAATGTGATGGCACAACAATTTGTAATGGGGAAATGACAGGGAAGACCATGCAGAGTAATCTGGTCGTGGTGGGAAGCAAAATGCACCCAAAAGAGGCCAGTTCCTGGGCTACGGTCAGCAGATGCAGAGCAGAGAATTACCTCACCCATGGAGAGCTCCTTGGGCCTCCGCAGAACCAGCACCTGAGTGAGCATTTGTCAAACAAAATCTTTGCTGATGGACTCTCTTGAGATTTAGAGGAGGACTGGGAAGTATAAATAGGATGGTGGCAGGTAATGACAGACTGCCTTTTGTGCATCGCCCAGCGTTCTGTTGATCTGAGCCTGAAAACATTTCTGAAGACAATGGAAAGGGACTGAAAACATCCACAGCAGTGTTTGAGCACTCCCGCTGAGACACGTAGTTGGACAGTTTATTTTAACAAAGGTAGAAGATTAAAAGATGACTCGTTGATCCCTCATGTTGGGGAAAATACCAAGTACATAAAGCTTTCTTGTACTTTGAGACAAGACACATCCCAAAGCCTGCAGCAGAGCAAGGAATCCAGCTGAGGTCAGTTGGCATGTGAGGACAGAGGGAAAGACTGATTCTCAGCCTCAGGTGACCTGCAAAGCAATACGTGAAGACCCTGTGCAGGTCTGAACAGCGCAGCTACAAGGCTTAGGCCTCAGCTCAGTGTGGAGTTCTGTAGGTTACAGTAGGGGAAACAAAAGGACTGGGATATTCAGGGAGCGATGGCCTTTCTGCCTTCCTGGGCAGCTCCACAGGTATGCTTTTTATGCATCAGTACAAGCAAGAAGCAGTTATTTTCATCAGCAGGATCTTTTCTGTGTTTGAAAGTGCTAGGGAGAATGTTAGCTGATTGGAGAGGTGTTTTCTTAAGGATCATCACACCAGGAGTGTCAGCCATAGCTGGTTTTCTTTTCCAAGAAAAACAATGCAGAGAATTTCACACTTCTACTACAGCATCTTTTATTTAATCAGGATAAAAAATCTTCAGAGGTGTTGCTACATCTGATTGCAAAAGCCCAGATCAGTCTTCTCTAGTTTCAGCTGCATTTGCTTTTGAAAAGGTCATCACCTCCCATTGGAAGTGCAGCAGAACATGAAGGGCAGCAATTATTCAGTTAGGAATGATTTGCTGTTGCTTCTGCCTGGGTAGTCTTCCCTCACTCAGCTGATGCCACTCAGAAAAGGGCTTTCGTTGGAAGGAGGGGGTGCCTAACAGGCTTGACAGATTGCAGTGTAATTGGCTTAATTCCCCAGAGACTAAGACTCAGAACAAGTTTTCAAAGTTGAAACAAAATTGTTGCAAGAAATCCTTTTCTCTTTCACTTTGGCACACGGAGCACCTCACCACAGATGGATTTGCTTGGGAAGACTCAGCCATGAAAGGTATTTCAGAGCCCCTGATTGGACCCAGGTATGCTGTTCCCGTTGTTTTCCCGCTACTTGTTATTGTTATCTCCCTAAATTAATTTCCATTAATTGATTTGATTGAGCCTGTTCAGATTAAGGTGGTGTTTCTTCTGATACCTTAGCTCCAGTGATTCAGACCAACTGCTATCTACAACTGTCCCTGGCTTTGTTCTATGGAGTCTTGAATGGTTATTTTTGATAGATTGCCAGAATATGCCTACTGCTCATGCGCAGAAAGAGAAATGGACTGAAACCAAAGTGTCTGGCTATTCCTTGAGACAGAGTTTTGCCTGGATTCTGGAAACTGAAGCTGTTGTTAATGCATGGGTTGAGCATCTCCCACAGTCAAGGGGTTAGGAGCACCAACTCAGAGGGACAGAGTGTAAGGATGCATTTGGCCACAATAACCCCATGCAATGCTATAGGCTTGGGGCAGAGTGGCTTGAAGACTGCATAGAGGAAAAGGACCTGGGGGTGTTGGTTGATGCTCGGCTTAACATGAGCCGGCAGTGTGCCCAGGTGGCCAAGAAGGCCAACGGCATCCTGGCCTGTATTAGAAATAGTGTGGCCAGCAGGAGCAGGGAGGTGATCATCCCCCTGTACTCAGCTCTGGTGCGGCCGCACCTCGAGTACTGTGTTCAGTTTTGGGCCCCTCACTACAAGAAAGACATTGAGGCCCTGGAGCGTGTTCAGAGAAGGGCAACAAAACTGGTGAGGGGTCTGGAGCACAAGTCTTATGAGGAGCGGCTGAGGGAGCTGGGATTGTTTAGTCTGGAGAAAAGGAGGCTCAGAGGGGACCTTATTGCACTCTACCACTTCCTGAAGGGGGATTGTGGTGCGGAGGGGGTCAGCCTCTTCTCCCAGATTACTAGTGACAGGACGAGAGGGAATGGCCACAAGTTGCGCCAAGGAAGATTTAGATTAGATTTGAGGAGAAACTTTTTCTCTGAAAGAGTGGTCAGGCACTGGAATGGCCTGCCTAGGGAGGTGGTTGAGGCACCATCCCTAGCGCTGTTCAAGAAGCGTTTAGATGAGGTGCTAAGGGATTTGATTTAGTAGCTTAGTGGGTAGGGATGGTGATAGGAGGATGGTTGGACTAGATGATCTTGTAGGTCCTTTCCAACCTAATGCATCTATGAATCTATGAATCTATGAGAGGCAAGCAGTGCCTGCACATTACACCATAAGCAGAACAAACGTGTTATCAAACGTTTGTCCAGTGAAGTGGTGGATGCCCCATCCCTGGAGGTATTCAGGGTCAGGTTGGATGGGGCCCTGGGCAGCCTGATCTGTGGGTGGCAGCCCTGCCCACAGCAGGGGATTGTAGCTCAATGATCTTTAATGTCACTTTCAACTCAAGCCATACTATGATTATATGATTTACTGTCTGTGCCCTACGTATGCATCAGGCTGCTGATGGCAGCCCAGAGCCAGCTGTTTACCCATTTCCTGTCCTTTCCTGAACTGTGGCATTTCGGTTCCTTCTCAGCCCCACGGCTCTACTCTGAAGAAAGATGATGGTTGTCCTTCCCTGACTACCCCAACAAACAGGCTCTATGTTGTATTAAACACGCACTATCCGGGTTTGAGGCAGTATGTTTAAAACATTCTCTGAAAGAAGCAAAATGGTGCGAGGAAGTGAGTGCATCATCCACCAGATTATCTACTGTCCCTCCATTTCAGACCCCTGAATTGGGAAGTGCTGATCCATCTCGTGTTCTTCGCATGGAAAGTATAAGCCAGTGCTGGAAAGAAATGTGGTTACAGCTCCAGATCCTCCCATGTGAAGGGAGGGCCAGGAGCAATGCAGCATGGGTACTGAAGGATTTGATGGGGTTTGTTGTGGACAGGTACAGAGGCAGCAGATGTTTGCCATAGGTGTGTTAGAAAAAATACTATACGTTGCCAAATGTCACTGCTGATGTGCTCTGTTGTCTAGAGGTCTCACTGTACAATGTATTCCAGAATCTATCTAGACTACCCAGAACGTGAAAATCTATGGCTGTTTAAGGATCCCCAGTGCCCTTTCAGTAGACTATCTTGAGATGACATTGCGTACCCTGGTTCTCATGATCTTATTACAGGATATAGTCTAAGGCATTGCTGCACAAAGTCTGCATTTGGTAGCTGAGCAACTGGGCAATCCACAGCTCCTACTTTTAGTTGCACAATGGGCAACTGGAAATGGCAGCTGATAACAGCTCACAACAGACTGATAAGCCACCTATTGAAGTGTTAGCAGGCCTGGATGACCTGCAGCATGCACTGTGCTGGCTATGCAGGGAACTTGCTCTGAGTCTGGTCCCTAGTATGAAGTTTTCTTTCTCTCGCTCTGTTCCAAGGAAGAACAAGTCAGCCTTTAGAGGTGACTTCTTCCAAAAGATTTAGTGCCCGATTCCCAGTCTCAGAATTCACACTTGCTCCTCAGCTGCTGCTTTGTCCTGGAAGCCTCAGTTTCCAAGAGAAATCCATCTGCCACAGCATGACTGGCAACAGCAGGGGCTACATTCAGGCTTAGTATTATGAGCCAGAGAGAAGGAAAAATTGTCCAAAATGTTGTTGTTCTTGTTGAGTTAGTTTTCCCCCATTGCAGAGAAATCATGGCATAAGAATTATTTTTGTTAAAAGGGACAAGAAATTGCTAACAGAATAGGTGAGTGGTTACAATTGCAACTGATTTCTGGAGTATATCTTAAAACCAAACAGTTTTTACTCTGTTTTCTTCTGATGAGGCCAGATGATTGCTTTCTTTAACAGAAATGAAGAAATCAAGATTAATTCTGTTGAGTTGAGTTGTTGAGCTCTGCACTGAGTTATGCAACTTGGCTATGTTAGCTGCTTCTTGCCCCACTACCTCCTGTACATGGCCTGTCCATGGACACTCAGATACCTGCAAAGTGGGTGTATCTGAACTTATCTGCTGGTCCATCTCACCCATTGCTCTCTACTCAAGCAGATGTCAGCAGGACCCTCCTCCATGTTTCCTCCACATGAATTTTAGGGAAGGAGAACTGTCATCATATCTGTTTTTTCCAGGATGGGACATTAGGCAAGTCTGGAGCTGGTGGGGAAAGCTGAAGATATCTGACTGAGCTGTAGATGTGTGACACGTCTGACCTGTGCAGGTGGCTGGGGACATGAAAACCCCCTTCCTAATCCAGAGGCAGATGGATCTTTTAACTTCATTGGTTTGTTGGTGCTGTTTGCCACTTTCCAAGGAACTATTTGGCGAATTCCTTGTGTTCCTCAACTACGTTCCCCCCAGCTATTTCCCATAGCACCAAACAGACATATGAACTGACTACAGAACCCAGCTGAAGCCTAAAGCTTTTGGTTTGTTTTCAGGGGAGGGAAAAGGCTTGTCTCACCATCCTCCTCACAGCCATGTCAGCTTTGAGCACTGGATAAGTCACAGCCTTTGCTGAAGTTTTACTATTAAGTTCACTCTGGTTCTTTCTTTCTTTCTTGGGCTGCTTTCCCATAGTCCTCCTAGAAGGGGAGGTTGACCATTGGGTACTTCTTGTAAGGATTTGGATAAACCTTTGCAGGAGCAGCATTTGTCCTTTCTTATCTGTCAGGAACTCATCAGCTGATAACACAAAACCTCATGCCAGCCTCTTCCAGCACACCACTAGTTAAACAACACCTACTAGGGAAAAAAAAGAAAGATGTAAAAAAGAAAATAAGATAACGAAAGCAAGGTGCCATTTTGAACCACATCAATCTTGCTACAGTGAACAATGATGGATGATTCAAGGACCATGCTGATAAGGGCATCCTAGTTAGCAACCAGCAGCTTTTCTATCTCCTTTCCAGAGCTTATGTCTTTCTGTCTCAGGATTCAAATATACTGGGTTCTTCTTGTGGATTGTAAGCTATGCCAAAGCCAATCAGTGCAAACCCACTGCCTTCACTGAGTTTCTGCTTCTTTCTGGCAGCTGATATTCTGCTTTTACTGACTCTACAGACAAATCCAAGAACGTGCTCAATACATTTCATGAGTCTGTGACTGCCTACACACAAGTCTCAAAAGAAAATCAGGGGTCTGCACCAGCACAAATGATCTCACAGATTCCAAGGCTAAGCCTGGAGCTAGCGCACACAGATTGGAGTGATAGAAACCAGCCTTTGTTTCTCCAGGACTTCAGGTCTGCATAATTTGAGCTAGGAAAACTAATCTCATGAGTACCTCAATGAAACTACTTCTTCCCATGTCACGAACTCAGAGTACCAAAACACCAGTGCAGCTGTGCTGGGGGCCACAAGCTTTCTATTTCTCTAGGCATGCTGTCTCTGCAAGAGCCTGGCTGTGCATATACCAGAAGCAGAATAGCTGAGCTCTCTGAAGTTTCACAAGCAAAGCTTCCTTTCATGCACTGAGCTTCACTAGTAGTTGACCTTCATCTCCCTGTACTCAGAACACAGCAGCACTGCAGCTCACAGGGCTCATGTGGGGGATGTCAGAGGGCAGGAAGTGATATCTCAAAGGGCCCCTGGGTCATTGCTGCAGCCAGGGATATGTATGGGATGGCACAAAAGAGCAAAGCAGGAAAATAATGTTAAAAATACACCTGGAAAAATTAAGGCAAAATTGCACAGGAAACAGCAGCAAAAAAGTGTTTGCAATAGAGTTGGTGCAAAAGGTGACTGCAAAGGACCAAGACAGTCACAGGGAAAGAGCAATGACAGGAATATGAAGTGTTTCGTGAAATACAAAAGCACTTTTCCTCCAACCCTCAGGGACCGATAATGAGAGCAACGCCAGCAGTAGGCAGGCACTTGTAGGGGAGAAAAAGAAATAGTGAAAGGGCTCCGTGTAGTATCACAGTGAGTGATGAAGGACTCTTGCTGGTGGTGGACGTCTCAGGGCCAGAACTCAGCCTGGGGTCCTGAGGATCTCATGAAATTATAGAATTGTTTGAGTTGGAAGGAACCTTTAAAGGCTGTCCTGTCCAATTCCCCTGCTACGCCTACAGTTTCATCAGGTGCTCAGAGCCTCGTCCAGCCTGACCTTGAATATCCCCAAGGATGGGGCATCCACAGCCTCCCTGGGCAACCTATTCTAGTGTCTCACCATCCTTATCATAAAAAACTTCTTCCTTAAGGTCAATCTACATCTCCCCTCTTTTAGTTTGAAACCATTTCCCTGTCCTATCACAACAGACCTTACTAGAATCTGTCCCTTACTTTCTTACAGCTCATCTTTAGATACTGAAGTAACTAAGCATGGAGCCAGGCAAAATGAGGCTATGCTGGATGAGCAGACATCCCTCACTCGCTGCTGTCTCATGGCAAGGTCAGGCAGTGATGCCAGTGGCAATGAACCAGGCTGTGGCCTTCAGCAACTAGTGAAAACTGCACTGAGAAGTGTAATTTGATTAATAATGGTCTGCAATGGCTAACGAAAGAAAATTGTGCCTAACAAATTGTATGGAAACCTACAGTTGCTGAAGTGGGTGACATTAAGAGCTGACAGGCAGATGCTGTGGGTAAAATTTACCTGGCCTTCAGTACAACCTTCAGTATGGAATAAATGAATACGTTCAATTTGCATTTATATAGCTTCTTTTCATCTGCACACTGTGGCAAGGCACCTTGCAAACATCTTATGGCCTATATGAAAGTTGTGTCCATGACAAGCTGAGGTGAAGCAGGTCCTGAAGACACTGTGAGCTGGAAACTGGGGATATGCGTATTACAGTGCAGATACCCATGGAATGGAAACAGAACAATGACCATTAACTGCTTCTCCAGGCCTGGCCACACTGGAGAAGCTGAGGTTTGTCTTGACACACCATTGTCACTCATGAAGAGACACTCTGCCATCCATCTCCCAAACTCAATGACCAAACAGTAAGTGTCAGTTTGTGGCACACGCAAGAAATGGACACAGTGGGTTCCTGAATATTTTCCAGCCTCACTTCAGCACTAGTATCGGGAAGCCAATATCACTAAGCTTTTGCTGGCAGAAGAAGTATTATGAAAAAAAATTGGAGATGATGAAATGAGGGAAGAGGGCTTATTTCCTCCAAGCAATCTCCTGCTTTAGATAACAGACCATATAGCAATTGTGTAGGAGAGCATTGTAGATGCATGGCACCATGAGTGTTTTGCAGTTCCTGGTTATTGGTTTATCCTGGAAGCTTACAGCATTTCATTATCACCAGCTCTTCTGTAATCCCATGCTAGCACAGGGCTATGGCACTTTGCAGCTGTATGACACTGCAAATCTGGACAAAGAAGGAAAATCTGTCATCAGCTTAAGTGATTCTAGCCTGCTACTTCCACTTTTTTTCTTTTTAAACAAGGAGACCTTCCCTGTTTATTTGTATTGTGAAACCAGTAATTTGGTTTTAAAGCTGTATAAAGTGCTCTGGTAGTCTAAATAACAGTAACTTAAAGGTCTGTGTCGAAATTTTGTCGTCTTCAGTCACTCTCTTATTCCAAAAGCTCTTGCTGTATGAAACAGTGATGAGAAATGGCACTAGCAGCCAAAGACAAGCTGTCTCCAGAGTCTGATTTTAACAGATTATTTTTATTAGAAAACACCAGGGAGTGTTTGTGAATGACAACTGGGAGAGCTCTCTCTCCTCACTTGCTCCACATCAATCTTAAATGAGTATCTCCGTCAAGGCTTATCTCATCTGCTCCAGTTTTAGCAGCAACTTAATCAAGTGCATTTAACACCTCCACCTAAAAGCTTGGCTAGTTCTGCCTTCATGTGGCTCCTACATGCACGTCAACCTTGACCCTCTTTTCCTAAAAATACTTTTATTAATTTTTGTTGAAGGGCATTTCCTCCTTTCTCACTCTGTGAGGCCAGCATCACTGGGCACTTGTGTTGGTGCACTAAAAACTGTTCTTTTTTCCTTAGACCATCTTTTATTGAGAATTGGTAATGGATGTAGGAGAGTGTTTGTGATCCCTCTGCCTTCATCTTCTGATGCTGTAGGGCACAGGCATGGTGAGCAGTGCTTCTTTTGCAGCAGGGCAATGTTCCTTTCTTCCATAGTCCAACACCGGATGATGGATGTGTAGAGAGACTTTGGGGCAAGCCCCTGAGCTGGAGCTACAGTTTGCCTAAAATCCCAGGTACCGCATACATAGTAATTAATTTTGCTGTTGTTTAATGGTACTCAGTGTGCATTTTAATGAGACATACCTCCTAACATGTGTCAGGCTCAGGTCAGGATTTGCTGTCATCTGAAACTCCACAGGAAAGAAAAACCTTTAGATGACAGATGAAGAATGTGTCTTGGCACTACGCAAAGCTGTACTTTATTTTTCTTTCTGCTTTTCATTCAGAATATTGTTGTTCTTGTTATAATGAAGGGTGGTGAGAATAATAATAACAATAATCAGTATTTCTCAGTTGTTCTTTGTGTTATGGGCTAGCCTTGGGGCCTCTTCTCTCAATCCCTATTCCTATAAGGGCCAGCCAACTCTGACTTCTGAGCTCACTCCTTTTCCTTTGCCCTGTCTCTAGGAAGGGACAGGGGAGAGAGGGACTCAAACTCATTGGAGGGTGCAGCTTTCACTTGAAGGAGGTCTGGCCTCCCCTCCAGCATTGTATCCAGTGCTGCCAACCCTTCTCTGTCTTTCGCTATGATGTGCACATTTTCCTTGCTTTTTCTGCTGTCAGCAATTGCCCTAGATGTGTACAGACGTGTACTGAGGAGCCCATTCAAGTTTAAGCTAGATAAATGGTTTCAGAAATAAGCCTTGACTGAGTCTCCAGGGTGAAAAATGGAGGCATTTCTCTCACATGTGTAAGACTTGCTCAGTGTGTGCTCTGCATTCACTGTCCAAAGCCACCACTGCTCACTTGCTTTGTTTGTACTGGATGGCATCACTGTCAGCCATGTTGGTTTTATGTACTGGAGTAATTTCTGGAGTAACTTTATTTTAGCATCACTTTATTAGCTGCTTATTAGGGATTCCTCTTGGCCCATCAAGACAGAGAACAGCATGGGCTGCTCAGCTGCATTAGGAAGAAGACTGAATAACCATCAGTCCTTCTGTCACAGCAGTGGGAAGGAGGGATGAGCAGAAGTAAGCTACCTTTCCATGTTGGAATAAGGAGCTTGTAATAAAATGAATAAATAAATAAAGTCATTAAGAGATAAATGAATGAGATGGCATTCAAAACAGACACATACAGGGGTATTTGTTCATGCAAAGACTTGTAAGAATTATTTGGCAGAGGTAACTGGTGCTGTCCCTTGCCCATCACTGGGAGCCATCTTTTGTCTTTGCTTTGTTCTTCCCACAGTGATATAAATAGGGGTGAGAAATGGCTTGGCAGGAATCTAATCTCACAACAAATACAAAAGTAACATTATGCTGTGTTATAATTGTAGTTCAGCTTTATGGCAGGTCCTGCATGAGAATGTTCAGAGCTATACTCTCAGGTTGTCTTTCAGGGAAGCTGCCTTGTCCAGGAAAGAGTTTGCAGAGAATATCCATGGTAATTTCCTCACTCCAGTGTATGTTAAACTCTTAACTTAGGTCAAAGCTGCTGGGAACATTAAGGTCTGTCTGTGGTCTTTCCAGAGAGACAGTAGTGCTCATCTGCATAAATTGCCTTGCACCTGGAGGAGCAGAAATATGTTTTTTAACGTAGCAAAGAGTACTGAAATGTTGGCTAGACTGGGAAGCAGACTGGTTAACCTCAAGTCAATTTTATTAGCTTGAAAATAGCTTAAATTTATGTCTGAAAATATCTTGGTATTATCATTTATGAGTCCTGACTTCTATACTTTTCAAAGTGCAGGACCTGTATATTTCTTCACTGCATTTCTAAACTTGCTGGGCTGTCAGCATATGTGTATCCTGAGAGCGAAGAGAGAAATAATTAATACATGATCTTTCACCTTTACTGTTTGAGTAAGAGAAGATTCAAATTGTTCCTGTGCACAAGGATCCAAAGGCAGAACATTTGTGCAGAAAAGGTTGTGTCTGTGTTGTCTGGTAATGCAGTCCAGTAGGAGTAGGTCTGTAGAGCACTGGACCTGCTACCAAGGTCCAAAAGCAGCACTATCTATGTATCCACATCCCATGATATTCATACATCAGGATACTTCCCTTTGGAAGATGCCAGTCCAGTCAGGCCAGCAGAGTCTGGAACAATGCAGTATGGATGACCCACATGGATGACTCCAGTTTTGTTAATTGGAAGAAAATCTGGTTTGTGCACTCAGCAGTCATGCTGTGTTGCAAATCAACATGTGAGAGAAGTGAAAATGAAGAGGAGATTTGTTTTAAAAGTTCTCTCCTCATCGGAGCAAAGATTTGAACCAAAGCAGAAAAAAACCCCACACCAATTAAAGAAGCACATCACATATTTCCACACCCAGTTCTCACATCCAGAAAGAAAAAAGAAGAGGGAAGAGAAAATTCACAAGTTTCTTCAGCACCTGTTGCAGCATCAACTGTGCTTTTTGATGCATAAATGAAGTGGGAAGCCTTCACTTAAAGAGGTACTGGGGAGTCATCAAATATCAGTAAGCTTTGAAGTACGACCAACCAGCAAATACTCTGGAGGTCTTACTCTATTATATAAAAAACACAATTTAGGTTTTAGGTTCTGCATTTATAATATAGTTTCCCCCATGGTTTTAAGTTCCCATTCTTGTTACTAGCCAGCTGATCTCCGAACTGAACAGGTGAAGTTACATCCCTGCTTCACGAGACTGAAGCAGCACATACTGCACTGGTGAGCATTAAATACCAATTGTTAGATGTCCTTGAAGAAATCTGGAAATCTTCTGCCTGTAAGGACATGAAAAAGTGTTAAAGCAGAGAAGATAAACTGTGTCTGACAATGGGCTGTAGAACAAGGCCTCTCTGTGAAGAAAGACCTAATAAATTAAAGGTGACTTGCAAAAGCTTTCCTTTTGAAGGAGATAAATTCAGAGATTTGCCTCACGAGGTGTGGGTACTGGGAACTCAAAGAACCTGCCTGTTGACAAGCACAGAGGTGATGTGTCTCCATCTTCTCACACTGCAAATCTCTTGCAAGGAGGCATGGGCCCTTGTGAATTTGTCATGTCCCCAGATTTCCTGACAATCTTGGGGAATTGGCAATTTCTCTGCTGTAGCAACTCCTGCAAAGCTGGCGCTGCCAAGTGCCAGGGCAGCCTCATGTGCAATGTGTATTTTGGTCACAACCTGGCTGAAGCACTCAGTATAGAGCTTGACACAATGCATGACAGAGAGGGGAAGGGGTAGTAAGAGCAAGGCTGAAATGGCTGCAGGATGGCTGGGTTTGCAGCAGGGTCTGCACGAACTTTTGAAGCACTCCTGCAGTAGACAAGAGAGAAATCCAGACCTTCTAAATGTTTCTTGGACCATAGAATTGGAGACCTTATAGGGCCTTCCAATACATGAAGGGGAGCTACAGGAAAGGTAAGGAGAAATTTTTTATAAGGTTGTGTAGCAAAAGGATGAGGGGAAATTGTTTTAAACTGGAGGAGGGTAGATTTAGACTATATATTAGGAGGAAATTCTTTGCTGTGAGAGTGGTGAGACACTGGAGCAGGTTGATCAGCAAGGTTGTGAATGCCCCCTTCCTGGAAGCATTCAAGGCCAGGCTGGATGGGGCTGTGAGCAACCTGGTCTTGAGGGAGGTCCTTGCATATAGCATGGGGTTGGAACTAGATGATCTTAAAGGTCCCTTCCAACCCAAACCATTCTATGACTCTATGATTCCATGATTCATTCTATGATTCATTCAATAACAAAGGTTGGAGAGGAGCTCGGGACCATCCAGTCCCACAGTGGGAATAACCCCCAACTAGAGCTGGGTGCTCAGAGCCTCATCCAGCCAAGTTGGGAGATTCTCAAGGGATGGAGATTCAAGCACTTGGTCTTTCCAATGCTGATTTGTTTTTCCTCCTCTGTTCTGTCAAAAAATGTCCCAGTTGCAGCCTGTGCCCATTGTTCTAAATATTGCAAGGCTGCAGCAATGCCTCACATTCAACTGCTTCTCCTCTGCAGAGCTGCTCTTCACACAGTCAGTCCCAGTACCAGGGCTGTCCCAAGTACAGGATTTTGCGTTCATCTTTGCTGAACTCCAGGAAGCTGCAGGGGCCCCATGGGTCCCCAGCCAACCATTTTTAGAGCAGACCTCAGCTAGAAAATCTAATGAAGACTACCGCAGCAAAACCATTAGGATCTGTCACTGAATTTAGAGGAAAGTACTAATGGCAAGGAAATCCTCCAGAGGACGGCAAGAAGAATAAAAGAGGATGTGAAAAAATAAAGGCAGACCCAGTTCTTTCACTCCTCTATCTCTTGATAAGACCTCAGAGCTGTGTGGATCTTATTCACTGAGTACCAGTTTCTAACAGATCATAGCTGCACTTGAAACTACATTACATCTTAGCAGAGTCTGCATCTCTGATCCCTGAAATAGAGATCTCTAACATTTCTAAGAGATCTGAAACACAAGGAAAGCTGTCTGGTCTCCGGGACCAGCCGCTTGAGGGAGCCAAGATTACGTGCACTAAGAACCAGCTGATTACATAAACATTTTAGAAGTGGTGTAGCTGGAGCCACTCTTTTTCTATAATGCTCAATCTGTTGGGTCAAAAAGCTCTGAGAGCTTCTGTCTCAGATTTAAATGCTGTATAATTTGGCTTCTAAAGAAAGTCTTGCAGTATCTTGCTGTAGTTGTGTTTAGTCTGTCCCCTTGGATGACTTTTGGTTGTGTGTGTGTCTCAGTTTCAAACAGATTTGATAGCTGTTAAGAAGTCTCAGCAATAACTTTCTACAAGTCGAGTGAAAACTGACATCAAACAATCATGAGAACGAGTAGAGAAACGTTGTCTTTTTATGAAATCAACTGGTTTAGTGGGAAAAAAGTGCACTTCTTGGGGCCCACAACATTTTCTTCAATTCCATAATCAGTATTTTAAAAATTAAAGGCTCAACAGCGGAGAAAGTTAAAGGAGAGCAATAGAAAATCACCTAAAATTCAGAGGAAATTGGGATCCAGTTTTCAGAGAGGTACCATTCAAATGCTACACAGCTACAAAGACAAGCACGTACCTCCCTCTGTTTTTACTGAGTTACAATCTTCTGTGGGTTTGTTATGGACAAACTAGGTTTTGCAAAGTTTCTTGAAGGAAAATGGTAAAACATTGAACAAGTTTCCTGTAAAATGATGTTCAAGTTTCAAAAATGATTGTTACAAGCCTATGGAAAGTGACAAGACAACCCTTCGATTCTACTTAGGATTCGTATCCATACTAGCATACTAGGGAATAGTGCTGGCATTTTGTCAGCAGTGTTGCATTATGAGCTCTCATCTGTGTTCCTTTTTTTCCCCAGGTGGATTTATTTCTTGTCCACATCACAATGCGGAGACTGCTCCATTCATCAGACCTATGGCATACAAAGCAGATGTTATCAAAATGCATCTTGTATCCTAGCAAGAGAAGCTGAGAATCAGCAGAAACATTCAGCAAGCAAACAGGAACAGATGCCTGAAAGACCTCACATCAGCAGGTATAGTATCAATAATCCAATAAATCAAAAAATAGTAACAAATGACAGCACTGACAACATTACTATACATACTGAAATACAAGTCGAGCCAATGATGACACCTGACTCTAAGTTCAGAAAGACTCCACCTGGGGCTGGTACATGATGAATGCATGACAGAATGATGACAATAAATATCCTGCCCCTTTCCCACAACAAACTTTTTCTTCTGAACAGGCAGGTGTCAGTTCGACCCATTCATTTTCTAAAAAGAGTTCATTTTTGTAGTGATATCTGTGTGTGTCTCTTTCTCTTCTTTAAATGTATGTAAACATACACACACAGATGCAAACATGTCTATTTCTTTCCTCAGCAGGAAGAATGGCCTGTAGGTAAAATACCTATAAATGAAGCCTCCTCCCAACAGTCCCAGGTATGCATTGCAGAAGCTGCTGCAAAGGATAGAATTAAGCATCAGCACCATTCACCTTGTGCTTTCTTGTCCTTGTATTCAAGAAAAAATGTGCCCATAATTAGAAAGCAGAATTAGTACTGAAACAATTTTCGCATCACTGGTCCTTTAGCCTCCTCAGATATTATTTGTGGTATCTGCTCTCATGCAAGAGGATGGGACCAAATAAAAGCAATCACAAGGATGGAAATGTTCTCAGCAGGAGGAAAAGAGATTATCAAAAAGCCGAGGAAAGAGACTTCTGAATGTTTTGTAGTCCTGGGCATCCATATGCCATTTGAGCTATGTAGGGAGTTAACGGATGGATCTAAAAATAAAGAATGCATTATTTATTACCTTATTAGAGCTCTCAGAAAATAGGAGCTGAAGTCACTTGGCTAATAAGCTACCTCAGATCACAGCCATTGAAAGATACATGCATATGAATTGGCTGAAGTGTGTATTTGGTCTTTATGAGACCATTCAGGAACCTGAAGTTACTTCTTTCTTCTAGGAAAAATACATGGAGCAGTGCCATTTTTGAATATTTTATAAAATCTATATGCCATTCTATGTCTGCCCCTGCCCATGCTCCTCCCTACATATGTATGTGTAATTCCAGTTTCATTTCAGAATGAAGTTTGTAATCCAAAGGAAAAGTGATATCACAGAACAGATTAAAGCAAGAAAATATGCCACTGAGAACGTAGCATTAAGGCTGTTCTGGGGGATCTCATGACCCTCCAGGCCTTCAAGATGAGCAAAACAAACCAGTGAATGTACTAGAATGTAAAGAGTTTACAATTTTGACAGCCTGGACCTGCTCTCTCAGACCACGTCCCCGTACAGCCTGATGGACTGGAAAATCCTGGAAAAGACTCTCCTTTGGTCCAGGGCAAAGTCAGAGTAGTCCAGACATTATGGTCTTCCATGGGTATTTAGTAGAGCACCACTCTCACCATTTTCCCACGCTACAGCCACTCATTTCCCTGACCTGGTGACAGCCATCCCTACCCTGCACACCTGGGCCAACTCAGGACAAGCCAACTGTATTCCAGCCCTGCCAGATATCATGGAGATGAAAAGCAGAGAAGGAAAAAGGCTGTATCAGAATCATGAATATCAACTTCTGCAAAGGGAAAAATCCTTGATAGAGAAGGAAGCCTGCAAACCCTATAAAAGTTAATTTGGTGACTAATAGGGAATGGGAAAAAAATATTCTCCCCAGCTCTTGTTTTCAGTACATGTATTACATATTATTTATTTATGTAATTACCCATTGCCCATTGATTTAGGTTTTTTTTACAACCTCACTTGGAAAACTACACCATGCGTTTGCCTAAACACCCGGTCTGAATGCAGGAGGGCTGTCTGGGTGCCTAGCAGTAACTTCTGATGCCATTGGTCAATTTTAATGCATTTGGAAAGATGAAGTTTGAGAGAGGAAGTTTCTACCAGTTATTTTAAGCAAACAGGGGGTAGGTACAAAGAAACACCGGTGGATGTTCCAGGCTGCAAGCTAAACTCAGTTTGCCTTAGAGAAAAGAGGGCTTTACCTCTTAGTGTTGGTATCACAATTCTTTGTGATGCATAGAATTGCTTACTTATTGTATGACTTGCTTTCATTCAATTTTCTTCAGACATCCAGAGACTGTAACATGTAATGCAATTGAAAGAACAACTATTACCCTTGTTTTAAAAAGAAATCCTTCAAAAATGGGTTTTGTTTTGAACTCCAAGGTTTTATTTTTCATATTCAAAGGGAAAAACTTTTTTTTTCCTTGTTCTACCTATAACATTATATTCCCTCTCAGTTTTGAAAAGGTCACATCACCTGATGTAATAATTGCATGCAGCTGTTATGTAATTGTTCCTCATATTTCTATAAAAGGCAGTAATTGGAAGTTTCTTGAATGTTATTATGCAGCAGGTGCCTCCTGGGGACAACAATAGCTATTCATCTGGTGGAAACAGTCCCCATAGGGAACTCAGGACTGCCTGTGGGAGACGCCGTGGACCTAGGAAGTTATGTTCTCCATCTCTTTGCCATGCAGACAACAGCAGAGCGTGGGTAGATGAACTTTGCTGGCTCCATCTGTCCTACAGGCTTGGTGAGTCAGCTTGGGAAGCAGCATGCATGTGCACACAATGTCCCTCTCGCCAGGACCAGTAGCAAGGGTTCCTCTAGCAAAAGCCTGCAACCAGCACCACTCAGCTCTCCTTTCCTACCACCCTGGGACCCAAATTTTCCTGGGATGGCAGGTGCACCCAGAAAAGATGTGGGGATCTCAGTCCCTGCTTCCTGAAAGATTCACATTGAGAATAACTAGTTATACATGATCTTCCTTTGCATGTCCTGCCACTGCAAAGCCCACTCTTCCCCAAGCCCACAGTACTCTCCCTCCAGGTTTACTTAGAAGAAATGATGAAATATCATTCACTATTTACGTATTAAATTTAGATTAGATTTAGGTTGCAAGGCCAGGCTGGATGGGGCTTTGAGCAACCTGGTCTAAAAGGGTGTATCTCTGCCTATAGCAGAGGAGTTGGAACTAGATGATCTTAAGCATCCCTTCCAGCCCAAGCCATTCTATGATTAGAAAACTGACTTCAGAGACTCGTACTTTAACAGTCAGTGTTCATGAGTGTTAAGATGGGTTGTAGAGCAGCAAGGCATTTTTCCCCCAGATGACTGAATTGGGTTGCACTGACTTCCATCACCCGAAGGCTGGCATGAACAAGATGACTGATTTATACAGGAGCTCCCAAGAGAGAAAATATGAAAATAAGTCATCTGAGGAGCTCCCCTGCACTGGAGAGCAACCTAATGCTAACTGTGACGCCAGAGTAAATTGCAGCAGTCAGCTGTTACATTTCATCTAGCCATTCTGCTCAGTTTAATTAACCTTTCAGGAATTAGCATTTTGTGGACATACAGTACCTGCTCTGAATTTCTGACAGTTACAGAAGCACTGTCTCAACTGCAGAATGATTTGTCTCAGTCAGAGCAGGGTGGTACCCAGCTGCAGTGCCTTTAAGGATGGGTCTCTGGGCAGCAGGAGGAACCAGGATGAGGGGATCAGGCAGCCTGTACATCTTTCGGGGCTGCTCCATGCCCCAGCACACAGGAACTGCTCATTCCCCATCTTTGTGGGTTCAGCTGCAGATTCTTCACTCCTGCCAAAGTTTCCTGAGCACACTTCGTTCTCGTTCACCACTCTGCACTTACAGCCATTTCCAAGCACCTTCCTCCAGTTGGCAGCTGCTCTGCCCACACTTAGCAATCAACACTTGTATTCTGTCTCTGAAAAATCATAAGGCGACAAGCCTGCCATTCACAAGAAATGGTGTCTGTCACAGGGGAGCACAGCACAGCCAGGTGCCCACTGCTGTGCTGGAGCTACACCCACCCATGTTCCCTTATGCCCTGTCTCCTGCTTGAGCAAGTCAATGAAATGTCCAAGCATCTGTCCAGGAATGACAGTAATTTTGGCTAAGCAAAATGTGCTTGTAGTTATCCAAGAACCAATCTAGTCTTGGGATGCAGTACTGCCCAGGTTCCTTGTGTTATGCTGCTTGGAATACCTCCGCTGAACAAGGTGTTTCCTCTGAACGAGGTGTTTCCAGTCCTCTTGAACAGGGCCACACTGCCTCCCTCTCACCTCTTTTCCCTCTCTATGGCCTGTGGATTTCCTCTGCTCACCTCAGAATGGTACCTTTGGAATCTCCAAGAGATTCTGAACTCAATAGGAGAGGGCTGTTACTCCTGAGGTTGTCTTAGCCAACTTTGTACTATTGACTAGTCTCAATCTGTTCTCCATGTTTAGCAAATCCCAAGCTGCTCCTCTGGGGGCTGAACAACATGTCTCTGGGCCTCTCCTTTCCTCCCACGTGCCAAGAACAGGGCAAGGCAGCTGTGAGGGCAGTGCCACTGTGGGAGCACCCAATGCCCTCTGTAACAGGTCAACGTTGACCTCCTACCACCTGCTTCATAGCTGATTTTCTCCCTAACTCTGAGAACAGAGGAAAATCAATGAGGCTTTGTCAAATCATTCTGGATTGTGTTCTGGGCGGAGAGCTGAAAAAGCACATTAAGGATATCCTGGATCGATAGGATTCGTGCAACATTTGAGCGTCACCTGGTAGCTCTACTACTAATGCACTTTCATCTTTACTTCTGGTTTGGGGGATTTGCTGAAAGAATAGTGTTCTCTGGAAAGGGTAGGAAGGGTGTTATATCACTTTCCCTTCCCCACCTGATATCTATAAACTTCTTATGGAAAAGTTTGACTGTAACTTTAGAATATAAATAAGAAACACATAGAAGAGAATATTAAAAACAAAAATGAATCTAGGTCACTTAGAAAGCTAATGCACAGACATTCAGCTATTTTCTTGGTAATTTAGCAGTTGCTTCAGAAGACAACATAACATTTTCACCCTTTTCAGCAAAAAAAAAAAAAAAAGAGCCAAGTAGCCTGCTATCAAAGGAGTTGTCTTCAGCACATTTTCTGATTGCGTTTTGGTGGTTTTTTTTTAATCCCATCTCCAGGTGTATCAGATTCTGTGTGAAACAGAGTAATTACTGCTGGTTTGTAAAGAAAGGTGATAATTTGAAGCACATTTTGGCTCTTTCTCTTGGGGGAATTCAGTTGAAAACTTGTTCTTTTTAACTGCACTTTTTAATACTGCTGGACTACTCTGCCATTCAGTGTGGGAGGGTCTGATTTTCTGCCATGTTGCTTGAGATTACATTTACTTGACTTCTTGCATGCTTCTATTTCTTGGAAAATTCTTCAGCAGGAAATGATATCTTTAATTTCATATCAATCTGTTATTGAAAAAGTTTATAAGGCTCAACTCAGTGGCTTGTTCTGGATTTACAGAGGACGATTGTTCTAAGGTGCTTTTACTTCACCTGGCTGATGTTTCCTATACACGGAGCCCAATTTCAGAGATTGAATTTGCAGTAGTTACTTTTCCAGGGAAAACATTTGATTGTTCATTTCTTTTTATAAATAAACACAAGGTTTGAATCACCTGTCCACCTACATTCTGTTTTGTCAATGGAGTCACAACAGAACAGTGCTTGTTTTATTGAAGGAGAATCATAGAATGGTTCAGGTTGGTAGGGACATTAAACATCAACCAGTTCCAAATCCCCTGCTGTGGGTAGGGTTGTCCCCCCCTAGATCAGGCTGCCCAGGGCTCCATCCGTCCTGGCCTTGAATCATCATGAGGCACTGGAATACTGCTTGTTATAATCTACTCATATGTAATTTTTTTTTATCCTTTGGATAAAATTCTTTGTTTTGGTGTCTTATTTATCCCCCCTTGTCTTCCTCCACTCCAGGACACTCCTCATGTTACTCTGGGTAAGAATAAAGGTTGGCATCTTAACAAAAGCAATAGGTCACTTATCTTCTGAAATGTAGCAGATCATTGATGAGATCCCATGATTCTTAGTGAGAAGCCCTTCGTTGGGTTGTTCAGACTTCATCTTTTCACTTAAAGATGTGAGGAAATTCCCACTGTGCTGACAGAACCATTTAAATTAGCCACGTACCAAATTCTTACCAATCTGAAAGGAGAGACAAACCCTGAGTTTCCTGGAGGTCCATCCTGTTTGATGGACCTGCATGACCCCTGCACATGGCAGGGACCAGGCTTTCAGGAAATCCTCTCTGAACATCCGCCATAAAATCAAAACAAAAGAGCACAACACGAGAATAATGACAACAGCTACACACCTCACCCTTAGTTGTGTCTGTTTGAGTTAAGCCTCAAAGTTCCTGAAACATTTCATTTATGACCTTTTGCATTTTATTTTACATGGTCCTTCAGTTAAGCAACAGCAGAGTGCATGAAGTGATGGCTGCTCTGGAGATGATGGATGAGGCTCCCTGCTGCTTGCAGCCCATGAGTCATTTGCTAATTTCCTCAGCTAAAACTGACAGACAGTTACCAAGCATTTCATCACAGCCAACCAGGCCTTTATTTCCGAGCTGGCTGTCAATCTTCTGATAGCAGTGAGTACAAAAACTGCTGCCTACAACATTGTCTCTCAAAGCTTTAATATTTCATCACTATTGCTTCGAGTTCTTGCACTCTTTTCTCTCCAAGCATTAAGATCCTTTAACTATACCGTAGCACAATACAGTGAGTCTTGCATCCTTGCTACTCTAAATATTTGTTCTATAACTGCTTCTTCACAGCACATTACTCAAGAACATTTCTACTAGTGGAATATTTTATTGGAAAACACCGCATTATTGGTAGGTGTTTATTTTTGAAGCTCTTTCTAAAAGGATCCCAGAGGATCTGCTTATTGCAGAATATGTTTCTAATACGAACTCAGTGCCCGTGTGTGTGCCTGGTAGCAGCTTCCAGCTGTGATAACCACTGGGGCAGATCCTGGCACTGCTCCTCAAATTGAACAGGTGCCAATATGGGCTGGTGGCTGGGCGTGCTATCCAATCAAATAAAAAAAATAAAAAATAAAAAAATAAAATGCCTATTTTAAAGGAGCATGATCTTGTCATGCAGAGGACCTAGATTTAGCTCACTGTTGTAAAAGAAAACATCCTCTTTGGTTGGATAAATAATGCACATCTGTGCAGTCAGTCAAACCTGACATGATCTTAGGAACTGGTGATGCTTCCCATTCCCAAGAGTGCCCTATGAGTGCCAGGCTCTGCAGTTTGATTTCATCTCCTCTGTATGCTGCCATCTCCCTCTCAGCTTTTCAACTGTGTTCAAATGCCAAATCCCGATCAGAACACAGCACAAATACAGGAGACTAGTTAGGATAGCAGGCTGGGAAGAGACTGCACAGGCCTGGTAGCCATCACACATATCTGGGCCAGTTTTATAGGCTGACAGAATTCTGTGTTAAATTCAGTTACTTCAGTCTGTACTGCTCAAACCTGTATCCAGGTAAATTCTATCTCTGGTGCTCTTAAAAGTGTTTTTAATCTCCTGGTGTTTATTGCCCCAACTTCTGGCATCATTGCTGGAGAGAATGCATACCTCCTTGGTAAAAGACCTCTTCTCCTTGATGGTATGTTCCCCATCCTTCTGCCTGTCCTTGTGGCCCGTCTGCACCTGCATCCTCTGAACTGGATCTTCAACGCAGCAATCAGAGCTGCACAAAGTGCTCCAGGCTTTGCTCTTCCTGCTGAAAACACCTGGAAGCTTTACCTTGCTGCATGGCCTAGAATGTAGAGGAATGCAAAAATTAACCAAAATCAGGCATCATTTGGAAGTTAAAATATGACGTTAATTAAGCCAGTCTGAAAACCCACACACAAACCCCTCTTATTCTTGGCTAGATCTTAACAGCTGGCAAAAGCTCAGACTCTAGAAATATTTCCTGTTCTTATTTACTCAGCTAAAAATAGCTGTCAGTGTTAAAGCAGGCTATCACTTTTGTATTCTGTATATGTGCATATATCTAGATAAATGTGTATACATGTTATATAAAGACATTTAGGTCACCCCAAAAAAGTAATTGCTCCTATTTATTTCCATGGAAACTACAACAAATAGAAAGAGTACAATAACACTATCTGATAGAGCAAATTCTCAGCTACAAAACACTACTTTTTCAACACAGTCACTACCATTAGCTATGCATTTATGCCAGTGATGAACAAGAGCCTGCATGCTGCACTCATCAGTATCTGCACCAGTTGAGGTGACCCATGATCATCATCTCTGCTGTTGTACCACCCAGTGCCTCAGTGTGCTCACATGCATCCACTGGTTAGTCTCTATAAACCTTCATGTAATGGTATGTAAATGGGAAAATGTAATGGGATATTGGCAGAAAGGTTCAATTCCTACTGTCACACCACCAACATCCACCTCTGATATCATGGGCCAACATCATAAAACAGAAGGCATTACTTTTGGAACAGTACTTATATACGCACACATAAAAAATAGATACACACATATATTTAAAGTGTACAAAACAAGTAGACATAAATGTATATTCGTGCATAGATGTACATATAAACACACAGATATTCATCTGTATGCTATTTTAAATGCAGCAGAATACGCAATGAAGAGTGGCCAAGCAACAAATTGTTATGTTGTATGTTTTATACTTAGAAACTACTTTCCAGATGTAATTGCTTATCCTACTGTTTGCTCACTGCAGCTTCTATAACTTCATAAAACTTGAGTTTATGAGCTTTGTAGTTGCTTAAACTAACGTAAACTGAAGTAATTAACTCTTCCTCCACCTGCAGTTCCAAAGCAGGATTTGGAAATCATGCATGGTTCTTTCTCATCAAGTACTGATATCACAAGCACTTATTGCTCGGGCAGTCGGAGGAGGAAAGGTTACTGTCTATGCCTGTGCACATTCATATGCATGACTTCACTTTTCCTTTGTGTCTCGCCCTTTGATTCCTCAGCACATCAATGGGCTCACAGAGCACCCCACTGAGCACAGCCTGCGCAGTGGGGAGGTACTCCAAGGTGGTCCGTTGTCTTATCACAATGGCCCAGAGAAGGCGGGTGGGCTTCCTGAAAAGGACTGCCTAGAAGGATTGGTTAAATCTCAGCACTCCCCAGGAAAGTGTTGAGCTCTGCCTGGAATGTGTCTGTTTTGTAAACACCTTGTCCCAGGCTGGTGAGTGATACCAATCCCCTATTATTTTGTACGGGCTCCGTGCTCTTGCCCGCCTGATGAGTACCAGGGCCATGGAGCATCTCCCTGGCTCTTCCTGAGCCAAGCCTGGCTACAGCATAGAGCTGCCAACGGTGGTGCCCTAGCTTATAGCCCTGTCAGTCTCAGTGGACTTTTGCCTTAACTTGCCTTCATTTATTCTGTATGGTTTGAGGTCCTTGGGACATACACTAGGAATTGCTTTACCCCTTCTGATGAGAACTGAGCTTCTTTATCAAGCAAGAATACAACAGATCCTTGAGCATGACGAAACCAACCAGACTTGTATCATTTTGCAGATATCCTAGACCAAATACAGGCACAAAGATATGGAGGTACGAGGGCTTTTTTTTCCTCCATAGTTATCATCAGCCAGTGAAAATCACCCTTCCAAATTATGTGGCTGAGTGCAACCAGCTGGCTGCCCAGCTGGCTGGGCACAACAGCCAGGTGGAGACAACATCCTTCCCTGTCTCTTTTTCTTTCTGCAGCCTCTCTCCATATTTTGAGGCCGTCTGTACAGCTGGATCATTTCCACAAGGAGTGCTGCTGATCCCGGTAGACTTGAAGTGGAAGTGTGATTGCACTCTAGGGTGAAAAAACCTTGCCTTGATAAATACAGAATAATGAAAAAAAAACAAAACAAAACAAAAAAACCCAACTCAATAAAAGAGAAAGAAACAACCACAGTCCTGTGAATTTAAAGACTGCTGTTCATTTGCAACTGATTTTCTTGGAACTAGTTTTGTAACCACCAGCAATCACATCCAGCAAGTTTCTAAGTATGGGAATACAAAAATACTTCTTTCTTTCCAGCAATCCCCATTCTTTATAATGGTCCTGTCCAAGGGCCCAAGGCATCAGAAAGAGTTTTTACTGATTTTACTGAAAGGCAGAAGCACTGATGGCTGTAAGATATTTTTTTAGTTGCTGTGGCAAATTTAGACCAACAATTAGCTTTTCTCTGTGGGAGGAGAAGGCATCCATTGACTGACATGGCTGACCGTGAAAGCAGACTCACTGTGATTGGGACCAGTTCCATTATTGCTAACATTAATGAAAACCAAGAGTATAAAAGAGACACATAATGATCGGTGCTTTTTAAAGGCAGTCATAATGAAAAAAGGTGTGGAGGAAAACTAACCAGGTGGAGTTCAGAACTACCAGAAACAATAGTGATTTCAAGCCCTTGAAAAAAAATAAAATATTATCACATTTAACAAAAAACAGTGGCTTTTGAGTATATGGGAGGGAAATCTTAACAGTTTACGAAAGAACGTCCTCACTATAAAAATCTACTTTTTGGTTAAGAAACACATAAAAATACTCATACTTCCACCTTCAGAGATTTCTCATGGGTTAATGCAGCGCTTTAGTCACAGCTCTATGCAACAGGGCTACTTAAGGACAGCCCTTCATGCTGAGAGGCACAGGAATGGGTTTGTGCTCCTCAGGTGACCCTCTTCAGAAAAGTAAGTTTCTCTCAGCTTCTGACCTGAGTGGGAAGGTTCCTCAAACAGGGCTGTTGGAAAGGGCTCTTTATAGCTCTCCTTCATCCACACTTTCCCAGCTGGCTGTACCATAGTGGGGTCAAATGCTGTTCGTAAAAAGAGAAAAAAGAGGGCACAAGTGTATTCAGAAGCACCCAAGCTCTTTATGTGCTGTGTCTGCACCAACACCAACCCCATCCTTTCTTCATGACCCAATAGCATTTAGAGTTTTCACTATGTCCTTTCCAAATGTCACAATGTGGCTCTAATTTCAGCTTTGATCACAAGTTATCTTGAGCTGCCACTGAAGAATGTGGTAGAGTCGACCCCCACACCGAACAGCTCAGCACAGCTGAAACTCAAGGGAACACCACATATAGCAAAGGCTTTGTAGCACAGCAGAGAGATTTCCATGTTCCCTCCCATCTGTCTAGAAACCTCTAATGAAGTTACAGATAATTTTAAGGTAGCTGTGGTACATGGCTGCTTATTTTGACACAGATTCTGAAACCCCACCTGAAGGAGTCTGGAAAAAATCTTGCAAGGATCCCACAGAGCATTTGGCACTGTTCTGAGGTGGAATTGTCTTGAGGTGTCTCTCCACAGGAGACAGAAGCAGAGGAATAGACAAAATCTTTGGAAGCATGAGGAGCAACTATAATTAAGCAGAGCATTTATTGTCAATGACAAAAGTAACAGAGGAAACTAAAAAAAAAAAAGCCTGTTAAGAAAGTTCTCTGCAGTGCAATTTCCTAGTGTTTAATGCAGTAAAAAGGTTTTCCGTATTTTGTGTTGAACACAGCTGAAGTTAATTACCAGTTATTTAGTGTAGGGTTACACAGCACACAGAGAAATCATTCATTCACCATGCCAGGGTGGTGAAGAAGCACAAATTATCTGTTTTTTGCTTATGTGTTGATGAGCTTCCTGCTCATCTTCCTCATGGGGGTAGAAGGAATGTTTCTGTGCAAGGCAAAATTGGTGGTCCTTTATAGAATCATAGAGTAATTAAGGTTGGATAAGACCACTAAGCTCAACTGATCCAACCACCAACACATCCCCACTAACCATGTCCCTCAGTGCCATACCTACACATTTCTTGAACACCTCCAGGGACTGTGACTCAGCACTGTAGGCCAATTTGGTTGGAGCAGACAAGTTTCCTGCTGGCTGCACTTTGCCTAGCTCTTCTACCAAAATGCTGAAATACACCAGTCAGAGGGGAGACCATTCGTCCCAAACAGGTAATGGGCTGTTGTAATATGCTGCAAGAGGAACTGATGTTTGCATGTGATCCTACCTTATCTAAATCCACACAACAGCCAGTCCAAGTGTGTGCCTCTGTAGCATGAATACTGTGCAATTGCTACTTAATCCTACTAAGTAGGTACTTGAATTACTCTTCCTAGGAATTACAGGTATATTACTATGTCAAGAATATTAGGACATATTATCCAGAGGAGCCCAAGAGTCTCCATCTCAGACCTGACTGATAAATCTGCATGGCAAACAAGGCTCCGTAAGAGTGCAAATGGATGCAGAACTGTCTGACCTCACCACAGATGGGATCTGCACAGCACTGTGGCTAATTCTGCACCACCCCTGGGTCCTCAGCCTCAGGGGGGCACATAAGGCTTATTACTTGCTCTCACCATATATTGGATGTTAGTTAAAGAGTTATCTTTAGTGAAAGTGTGAGTACTTCTGTTGTTCGAAAATGTAGAGCAGACAAAAAATGGCAGATTAATCACCTGAATACCTGAATGCATTCTGGATCCCAGCATAAGCACTTGCAGGCTGAAAGCTTTGCTTCTCTCCATTTACAAACACTGTACAAGGCAATTGATTTGTTGCATTGTGACACAGCGATGTCCTCAGAACACCTGAAGTAAGTTATCTGTTAACAGCTTATTAGATTAAAAAATAAAAATTAAAAAAATGCAAGGTTCTTCACAGTTAGTAATGAGAAAAAAGGTGTACACATCACTCACCTAACAAAATCAGAGTGAAAACTGTAGAACGTGTTTGCTTCTCCTGGTTAAAGAAATTCAGTATGGTAACAGAAAAGGCTCCCGTAACCAAGGCCTTGAAATGGCAGCCTAGATCCACACATGACTTTCACAGGTCCCACCCCTCAGAGCAATCCCTCAAGCCCCCAGGGTTTTTTCTGGAGAGCTGGGACCCCGTTCCATACCCTTCCCCTGAACTTGGCAGGGGTCATATCTTCCCGTATGACTTTGTGCCGCGTATGCTTCTCAGTGTTTGCCAATTGCTAATGCTACTTAGAGACCAAACTGCGGGGAGCTCTTGAGGACAAAACCATACCTACCCCAAGGTGTTTACAGCTCAGGCAGGAAGAGACCTGCTGTCTGCAGAGTTCAGCCTTTCTAGAGGAACCAGTGCCCCTTGGACACCTGGTGTGCTTCAGGGAGACAAGTGGGTGGTGGCCCCAAGTCAGCCTATGGGACCTTTCATCCAGAACCCTGCTGGTATGCTGCAGCCCCACACTGGGGATGCATTCACTCTGCAAAGGAGCTGTGGGGAGGAAAGCTCAGCATTTGTCGGAGCTGCCTCCGGCCCCCCCTGCTTGGCAGGATGGGCTTCTGCAGAAAGGTTGAAAGCATTCGCTGTAATAGCAGGCAAAGCAACGGTCCAGACTTCTCTCCCTGCATCTCCAAATTGTAAAGCCTAAATTGTGTCTCGTTTCCCCTTTTCCGCTGCTCTGAAAAGAAACCCAGCAATCATCGTAACAATGGCTCTTTCTATTTTTGATGAGCCTGCGGAGAAAGCTAAATGGCAGAACTAATGCAAACCCAGCCCCAGTCAGAAGAGTTCCTCTGCTTTTTTAATATTAACCATATTCTGATTAATGCGAGGCAGTCCGTCCCCAGATCGACACGGGGTGCCGAACCACACTGATCGAGCCAACACGTAGCAGCTGTCTTCCTGTTATTTTCACCTCTTTAAAGCCTCCCACCTCCTCTCTCTCAGACACTCATTTGAACTCTGCTTAATTCACGAGTTTAAAAGGGAAAAAGAGAAGAAAAAAAGGGCTCAGATTGACGCTATAAATAATTCACAGCCAGTTTTATCCACCACGGGTGGAAATCAGAGAGGCTGAATCTCTAGCCTCCGTAAGCTGAATCAAAGTCATCTATTAGGAGAGGGTGAAATCATATTTTTGGTGTTACAGGGGACTGGTGTGACAAAACCAGCTTACCCTTCACTGGAGATGCAGAGAATTCCTGGGACTGGAAACTCTACCACGGAGCATCTTCACTTGGAGATGTGACCATAGCTAGGATAGTGCTTGTCAGCTAAAGCTGGATCCAATTTGCAGTGTCCTAAGACAATTCTCAGATCCCAGGCATTGCTGTCCAGCCCCACAATGTGCAGTGCAACAGGATGGCACTTACTGGGTGGCACGCATCCTGCCAGAGATGGGCTCAGGGAGGACCAGTGAAAAACTGCAGGGAGAGCCCACTGAAATGGGCAAGTCCATCAGCATAGCTAAGGATTTCTGGCAAAAGTAAAGACAGTTCTGATGGAGTTTTCTGTTTGAAAACATGATTGTAGGCACATGGTTTGATCCAGCATGAAACACATCTAAAACTATAGCTACAGTCAGGACATGTGAGATAGCCATGCTGGCAGTATGAAATGCACAGCAAGACATATCATGTTTCATTTTTTAAAATGTCCTTGTCCCTTCTGAACAAGAGCAGAACAGAAATTTGACTTTTATCATTTTCTTTCTGTCTGTTTCCTAGCCATGAAGATCAACTTGCTGGCCTGTACTTGAAATATAGACAGCTCGGGGTGGTGTTCATTGAGTCCCACAAATGCTGGCTGAATACCAAGGTGCATAAGTTGCCTTCCCACCATCTGCATGGCTCAGAGCTCTCAGAGTATTCTCTTTCAGAAGCAAAGGTATCACCTCTTCTGCAAGGAAAGCTCTAGTGAAGCCATACGTAAAGCAAACATTTGAAAGCACAGGCGCACCTTCTCCACCTTGCTATGCATCTTAATTAGACAGTGACACTTGTAGCATTATAAGAAAAAAAAATGTGGTCAGCACAAAATGAAAAGGGGTGAATTTGTGATGAAAAAATTTGCAAATGGAGCTTGTCACCTCCTCTCTCATTTCCCTGGTATGGACACTTGTGGGAATGGGGATCTAGGGTTGGTCCATCTTGCGTTTAACAAGATCCTTCATATGCTGTCTGGATTTCACAAGGTCTGTGTGAACAAGAGAATAACTAAAGTGAAGGACATCAAGAAGCAGCAAATAGTTGCCTTTTATAACAATCTAAAATAATTATTAACTCACATTTGTTTTCTGTTTTTCTTTTTTTTTTTTTTTTTCCCAAGGCTCAAACAGATCTCCTATGAATCTGTAACAGTTTTGTTAAGGTATCAGCAAAAACCTACTAGGTCTTCCTTCTGTAAGAGGCAGCATTACTGCCTGCTCTGCTGAGGGAATCTGTGGTCCAAGACACAGCCAATCCTGAAGGGGAGAACGAAGGAGAGGAAAAATTTCCAACAAGCATTTAGTTTCCTAACGCCACTGCCAGTAGTGCACACGCTGTAATCAGATGACCTGAAATTTTTCGCACTGAAGAATAGCTTTGCTCTGCCTTTCTGAATGCTGATTTCAGGTCCCTGAGGACTTGCTCGGCTTTGCTGCTTTGCAGTCTGTGCCACTGCAACTCATCCAAAACCCGTGCTACATCTGCTCAGCACAAAAAGGAGAGTTGAACCGCATTTGTCCATGCAAAGGATACACACAGCATCTCTGTGCTTTTGGTAGGAATAAATGATCGAAAAGATAGGTTTTTTCTTTCATTCTCATAAAGGGCTGGCTGGTTTACAGATGGATGAACACACTTAAAACCCCAGCACCTGAGCCCTGAGCTCAATTTAATATCGAAGCCTACAGCACTTTGCAGCTACTGCATACAACCTTATGACAGGAATTACTGAAGGAAGGTAGGAAAGAACTGAATTATTTAACATTAGACTTAGGTAATTTTCCTGGGTACAAACAAAAGTTTTCCAGAGTTGCTTATTTTCCAGCTTGATTCCAATTCCTGGTTGCACACCCCCTTTTTAGGGCATAACTAATGCCACTTAGGCGAGAGACTTCACCAAGGCACTTAGCATCAGCTTAGTTGAGTTCCCAAATGGGAAACACAAGTGGTCCTGCAGTCTGGCACACGCTGTGCCCTGCAGCCACATGTAGGTAGTGAGCCCTCTTAGCAAATCCTCCCCCCCCTTTCCTCTAAGCTACTGTCACTGTGGAGTCGGTGCACTCATATTCACTCATCCCACAGGGGTTCCCTTGGGTTGGTCATTGCAGCAGAAAATACAGAAAAAATGTACATTTCCATTCCTAGGGATTTACTTAAAAGCATGGCTTCACACTGAGAAGGCATGAGATTAGGGGCTATATCTACCAGAGAGGTTTTAGTTAACTTCGACAGTTTGGTGGCTTAATACATGAACCTGTAAAATTTGGAGCTAATCTAAATCTAAACGTAATTAAATCTTTTCTCTGCAATGAAGGATCCAAACATCTTATGTTCCTTGGAGGAGGAGAACTGCTGAACTTCCACAAGCAAAGATGGTCAGAGTCTCCAGCCCTGGCTACCTGTTACAATGAGGTATGAAAAGAAAAAAAAAAAAAAAAAAAAAAAAAAGAAAAGA